>JBBPCZ010000115.1:32254982-32266983 GCA_037974445.1 Brycinus macrolepidotus | reverse complement strand
ACAGACAGAGAGAGAGAGAGAGAGACAGAGAGAGAGAGAGACAGACAGAGAGAGAGAGAGAGACGGACAGAGAGAGAGAGAGAGAGACAGAGAGAGAGAGAGAGAGTGGGTGGTGGGCTCTGTGAAAAGGCTCATCGCTCAGTATTCTTACATTTAGCCCCCTCTCCACCATTGTGATGCCATAGTAGCAAAGCAGCCTATCAGGCGACTGAAGTCTCTCTGCTCTTATTGGCTCCGCCCCTCCCTCCGCTCCTTAAAGTCCACTCATCTCTACTAGAAAATATTCAATGTGCTGCCTCTAGCAGAGCAGCCATACACACATCATCATCATCATCATTACCACAAACACACAGCCAGAGAGGAGAGGGAGCGTGAGAGTGAGTCTTCCTTGTGACGCTAGCTGACTCCCTTCTCTCTCTCTCCCTCTCTTTACATCATCTGTGTCTCTTTCTGTGTTCCCTTCTACTCTCTTCCTCTTTACATCCTCTTTGTGTTTCTCTCACTGTTCCTATCTTTCCCTCTCTTTCTCCAGATCCCCGTTTTTTCTCTAACACTGATTTTTGTCTCTCTTCCAGGCAACTGCGTGCAGCAGGGGACTCTTCACTATAAACAGCATCAGCAGCAGCTGTGGCAGTCTGAAGACCAGAGGCTACATCACTGTCCCACACTACTCCGGCTTGCAGCTCTAACATGGGCTGCTCATCCGGCCGCCTGCCCTGCCAGCCTGCGGCCCCTCCCCAACTGCCCACTCTGGACCCTGACTGCAACCTGGCCCAAGACGGGACAGCATTCACACCCAAATCCCCAGAAAACTTCTCCACACTGGAGCGCCTGGCCCAAGCCACTGGAGGTACAGAGAAGTCATGGTACCGCTGTGTGTTTCCATTTGGGGTTATCTCCCTGGTGATCGGCATGGCAGGTACAGGTGTCACCTTCACCTTCAACACTCTGCTGCAGACCAAGGTGGTGTCCCTGGTGCTGCTGGCCATGGGCTTGGTCATGCTGCTGGTGGCGGCTGTCTGCTGGAGAGTCCACAGGGCGAGAAGAAGGGAGAAAAAAGAAGGGGGCTTCTTCAGCTCCGAGCAAGGCACCCTTTAAGACACTTTCATTGGTGTTCTGGGACAGGGTAAATGGGTTAACCCACATTCTGGAGGGCTTTCTTCCATGCATGCAATGGCAAAATGGAATCTGATGGGACAGGTCAAAAGTTGTCCTTGAAAGGTAAGTTTTCTACTGTGCAGTTTGAAGCACCACTTAACTGTTGACTATGCTGGTGGCCTTTCGGGACATGGAGATATTCTTGCTCTACTTTTAACACAAATCAAAAGAGTGACTCACACCAGCTTGAGAAGGAGGCTTAAAATGCATCTTACTGCTCCTTTTGCCGAATTTGTGAGGGCACGTGCGCGTGTTTGTCCTCATTATTGAACCTCATTATGAGATACAGCACAGTCTCCAAGCTCCCTGACAATGCTGCAAGTTGATTTCACGCCACCGTGAACATAGCTCCCAAAGGATCAGCAGGATCAAAGATATGTGGAAGACCTTTTTATTCCCCTGATGAAAGGAAATGTCCAAGCTCTTTCACAGACTCCTCGAAAGTCACTTTCTCCCAAAACAGGAACACACAGAAGTGAATCACCTCCGTAATGAAATGAGAGACTGTCAGTGACAGAATTGGATGACAATAAAGAAAAACTGAGGTAAAGGTCAGTAGGTTCAGCACCCAATAAGATATAACTGCTTCTCCATGTGGTTAATTCTATAATGAAGAGGACTGGCAGGGTGTCGCTTCTGAGAAGACTGCAAAGTTACCCAGAAAGACTTTCCCAGAGCATTTTAAGAGTTTCCCCAGAATTAGAAAACACATCGGTCTGGTCATCAGTACTGACCATCTGTAATGTGCTCTGCATGACTTAGGAGAAGAATGTTTTGTAAGCGTGGTACAAAGTATGTGTGTGTTGTTATAGGTGATATATTGCAGAGATGTTATAGGTGATATACTGCAGAGTTATATTTTTGCTGGCGTCAAAACGTGTGCGTGCATGAGTGTTCTCTCATGTGCTTGCATGGGTGTTTCCACGCAGTGTTTGTTGAAAGCACTCAGGTATAGTGCTCTAATTTAGCTGTAAGACTGATGGCAGTCTTGAGGGTGCCCTATCTTAGCAGGTCGTTCTCCACTGCTGAACTTGAGGAGATTAGCATCGGGCACACTGACTCAGTGAGCTTTGGAGAATAGAACATTAACAGTCAATATGCTATGGAAAGTCATTACTCTTTTATTAGCCACTTTGCACTTAGTCATTCTGTTGTGCCACTGAATACTGAATTGTTTACCCTCTGTGAACAAATGAATGTATTGACAGACTTGATATGGTAATTAACTTAGTGCCCTGCTACGTTGTGATTAATTGTAATTTTACAACATGCAGCATTGTGGGCCATTGAACAAAACCTGGATGCCACATCTTTGGCTTCCTCAAGCACTGGTAATGTACTTTAGCTTTTGTACATATTTTAGAAGGAGGTATTTTTCATCCCTGTGAAAAGAAATGGCAGACTGTTTTGTATTTTGCATCCATTCTTTCAGTGCCTGTCTTTTTACATTAGATATTTTCTTATCTGCTAGGAAATGGTCAGTATTGTTTTATACCAGCTCATTGATCCTGTTTCCAAAAATAGCAGTAGCACCAGACATCGGGAGAGCAGTGACGGGGATACCTGAGCTCTGAAGCCCTATGTGTTTGACGGAAGAGGCAGAAGGAAAAGACCACACACATGCATGCTTCGAACATGTACCCTCTCCTGTGTGGCAAAGCTTATCTTTTGTTCCCTGAGGCTAACAAAGGATATCAAGAATGAGGGAGAGAGACAGGGAAGAAAAAAGAGAGACAGGGAGAAGGAGGGAGAGAGGGAGAGTGTCAGAAAGAAGGAGGGGGAGCTTTCATGAGAGTTCATTGATAAAAAAAAAAAAAAGCATCCGGAAATAGCCCTGCATGCCTGGAATATAAATAAGTAGCCTAGCACGAGTCCTGCATTATGTGACGTTCCAACTCTCTCTCTCTCTCTCTCTCTCTCTCCCTTACACACACACACACACAAACACAAACACACACACGTGCGCTTCATAGTGCATTGTCAATGTGACTCATAAAATGTACACTCTGCATTTCAGACGGGGTAGAATATGCACTTTTTTTTTTTATCAAATTGAGTTAACAGGCATACCCTTCTTATAGGTGCCAGAAAGGGTACATCATAGAGATACCACAGAAGAACAATTTTTATCCCCTAAAA
Organism: Brycinus macrolepidotus; assembly: GCA_037974445.1. Taxonomy (NCBI): domain Eukaryota; kingdom Metazoa; phylum Chordata; class Actinopteri; order Characiformes; family Alestidae; genus Brycinus; species Brycinus macrolepidotus. The sequence continues at coordinate 32,263,686 of JBBPCZ010000115.1, read as the reverse complement.
CCTTTCAGTTTGTTGGTCCTTCAATAAAAATACTGAATTTAATGATTCTTCATAGAAACAGTGGGGGTTCTTTCATGCCGTTGCTCCACACTATCCTTTTGTCACCTTTCTTTTAATGAGGGTATGCTCTGACCTAAATAACTAAAGAAGGCAAGTCCACTCCCAAAAAACATTCCAAATTAAAATATCAGCCATCCAGATCTAAGACGTCTCACCCCACCACTGAAGAGAACGAATTCATGGTTTTCAGTTGCTTGCACACTGTGAACTAAGTGAGACTATCTAGAAGTCTTTTTGACAGAAACTGTCACACACTGAGGGACACATATGGTATATGTAGCTTTTTAGCCAAGATTAGAGGCTTCATGGTGCCAGATGATATGTATGTAACACTATGTGTGTGTGCATATATTATATATATATATTGGGTGTGTTTGGGTGTATGTGTGTGTGTGTTTATTTTTAAGGTTATGTGTGTTAACAGATACATTTTTACATTTTTGACTATTCAGAAAGAGTATAAAAAATACAATGACGCAATGTGAAACCAAGCCGTGTCTCTGTCCTCATTAAGGCTGCAAACGGATTTCAAATTTTTTTATTGTTTAATTAACAGCCAACTTTTGCCTGCCTAATTTCGGGATGGCGTTAATGTGCATCCTCTGGTGGAAAAGAGCTCTCTGCCTTTTTATGTTCTCATTAATATTCACATGGGCGTCACGACTCATGAGCCACCACCCCCCCCACCCGGGTGGGTAACTACAAAGAGTGTTTTCAGCACTGCTTCTATCCCTTAGGAAGATGCTAAAAATAACTCATCCGAGAGAGGGAGAGGCAGAGTGAGAGACATTGTTGAATGGGATGTCTATGAACTCGGGGTGTCTTCAGCTATAATACTGAAGACACTCTCTCTCATATACCACCTCACCTGAAAATGGAATCGAGTGTGACAGTGTGAGGGAAACAGCTGACAGAAGGCGAAAAATATTTAGCAGCTAATATGGTCAGCATCTATGTGCATAATATCTACAGAGTATGATTCATTGCAGAAGGATTTCTCCTAATTAATGGGTTGATTGGCATGCTGGGCATGTATTATATTTTCCTCTCCACGCATCCAGCATTAAGGCTTTCATCCAGTCTTGTGTCTTAGCAGCCACAAAATAACAAGGTTGTCATTTAACTTACATATACCATCCCAACCATTATATCATGAATTTTTTAAATGTCAGGTTTGTCAGGTGAAGAAACACCCGAGACATGTTGCCAGTCCATCACAGGGCAGACACTCAGACAAACACTCTCATGCACACATTCACACCTAGGGGCAATTTAGAATCTTCAGTTTATCTGACACACATGTCATGGACTGTGGGAGGAATCCAGAGCACCCGGATGGAAACCCATGCAGACAACATGCAAACTCTACAGAGAAAGGACACCCAGGAATTGAAAGCGCGTCACCCACTGTGCCACCGTGCCACTCTACATGTTGATGTCATTTGTTAGTAATAGGAAATATTTTCATATTTTAATGAATTGTCGCAGGAAAAAAATTCTTATTCGCCTCACTACTGAAATGGCTGGGAAGACAACACTGTAACTCCATCAAAGGTGGGACCTAGTCAATATAAGACAGTTTTAAAATTGTATATGTCTATGTTTATATGTTAATATGCGTATATTCTGCATTTATTATTATATTTATTATTTTGAGGTGATGGAGAGATGAGCCAGTACACAGCCTGCTGGAATCCTTGAGGTAGAAGAGCAGGGAGTGCACTACTGAAGAGCCCAGCAGGCCTGCTTACTTTATTTAATTTTATACCCAGAAGCAAATATAGTATATGTTTATACAATAATTTTGCATGTTCAAATAAAGGACACTTGTGTGCATATCAGTAATTTGTTTTCTTTCTTTTATTTGGGAACTTATCCTTCAAACATGGAGTGATGCTTGCTGATTGTGTCAGTATAACAATAGCTGTAATTCAAAATTTCAATACAGATTAAAAGTTAAATGCATGTTTGTTTACATTTTCTACATACTTTATGTACTATCTACGCAGTTACTTGGGTTTGTAGTTTATTAGGATGTTAAGGATGAGTTATGTTAAGGATGAGTTATATTCTCATACACATAAAATGTGTAATAATGACTAATCAGTCATAAGTGAGTTACAAAATTTGGAATATTTCAAGCACTGTACATTTTTCTCTATAATACACAGAAGTAGGTTTGATATGTGAAATTTTAAAAAACAAGATGAATTTCGAAGTGAAGTTTTTATGTTTTTGAAACAACTGGTTAATATAGGACTTAAATAACCATGTTCATTTTACCATCATTCATTTTACCATCTGATTCCCATGGCTAAACCAGCTTGTTTGTGTTGTATTTGCTGTGTATCATAATCAGGCAACAAAGTGTCAGCATGCATTCGCTTCAAAAATGGAACATTTTGCTCAATCAGGAGAGGGTTAAATGAGAAAAATATTTTCAGTCAGCTTAGATTTGTGCATGAACAACCAAAACTTTGGGAGAGCTCTGATTGAATTCATAATTTGAATTGCCTGGCCTGTTAACTGCTCTAACATTACAAAAAGCGATAGACTGTAAATTCCACATACCTTTACCAACACCCCTTGGTGACAACAGCAGACACCATCACTCCCTCCATATTGTTGACAGCTCTTGAGAGTGAGCCCGCCTTTCATTTGCCTGCAAAAGAAAGAGAGTTCAAAGATGCCCCCCCCCCCCCCCCCTTCTTTCATATTGCTGTCACATAGATCAATAGGCCAGCTGGCAATCAGTACACAGTACAAAAACAGTCATACTGAGAGCACAAATGGTTCATTAATGGCATCTTCTGAAATGAAGGAAATTACGAACACTCACGGATGCGGGCAAAGAAACCCACACATGCAATTCTGTTTCAGCTCTTCAAACAAGCCCAGATTCCAGGCACATTCCATCAAAAATTACAGTTTCTGTGAAAAATACAACCCCTGTTGCACTGGGGCAAAAGGAGCATTTTCTGTTGCTGTATGATTAATTCCCTCTAGTTCCTCCCTGATCGCTCCCTGTGCCTTTAACATTAAGCATCAATTCTCATTTTTAATGAAACTTAAACTGAAACCTAAATATGGCATTTAAATGTCATGCTACTCAATATTGCAATAAGTATTACAACTTTTTTTTTTCATCCAATGCAAAAATGTCAGGAAGAGCACAAGGGACTAAAACCCCTTGAATTGATGCATAAATGTGATTAGATGTTAAATTAAAAAATTAGATTACTATTTAAGTTCGGGATTTAGAGCCCTCCCTGGTGGAAATGTGTAACTACAGGCTACTTGTGAAGGAACATTTTTGAATGTCACTTGTATTGCATCAGCAGATGATTCTTGGCAGCTAGGGCTGCACTTTCAAACTGTTCTCCATGTTCAACAAGAGGGTTACAGTAAAAGGTGAATGTCATGTTAGGAGTCACCCCCCAGTGACCTGCACAGATAAGGAATCGAGATAAGTTACATTAACATATTACTTTTTGATAATATTACAACAAAGGAAACCTATGACAACTAAAATGAAATTGTAGGCAAATGTTCAAAAAAATCCAGATAATTTTTAGTATCATTCATTCCATTGAAACGTGTTCAGACGGGTGGTTTTGATCTGCTCATCAGGGGCTTTTGCGCAAATTTATAAAATCCACACCATTATGAAGTGCACAGTGTCATTAAAGCAAAAGGGGGACATAACAAATACTGAGAAATTCTGAAATTCATGAAATGTTTCAAGGATTCCCTTTTCACCCAACTTATTATACCGATAATATCATCTATAATGAAATATTTTTTATAAATTATCGTAAATAGAAGCATTTTACACACTGTGCGTGTATTACATAGCGTGGCTTTAAATTAGAAAGTAAAATGTGTCTGCTTCTACTTACTCTCTTTAACATGAAACCTAACAGCATTATGCACCATCTACTGGTAGCTCACTGAGATTCCTGCTGTTGGTTTTTTATCATTTGTTGTTAGAAAAGGCACTGGTCTTTAACTCACATGATTGCTTGTGTGTGTGTGGTGTGTGTGTGTGTGTGTGTGAGAGAGAGAGAGAGAGAGAGAGAGAGAGAGAGAGAGGGAGAGAGAGAGAGAGAGATGCCCTGTTACCATGGAAAATCCTCAACTTAAGTATAAGGAATGGATGTTGCCGTTCTTCACCAAGCAGAGTCCTTCTGCAATGGTCTATGTTTAGCAGATTTGAACGTCAGCAGTATAACCACCCCCATTGCACTTCTACCTACGGACTTAAATGCTTTTACAGGAGAAGTGGGATATATGATGCAAATTCACTTTCACTCTCAAAACAAAAATCAGACAATGACTACCCTTACACACTAAAAATCATTAGGTCTGAAAAAGCATGGTGGTCGACACTGCAACAACATTTATTGCTGTCCCGGGACTAATTACCATGCAGTAACTGCCCTATGAAGCAACATGATCTGATAATTGTTGCCAGCTTTCTAGAAGGTTGGCAATATTCCATTCAAGCTAATGAGAAATGATAGCACAGGTTATGGACCATTTAGACCATTCAGTCAATTGTAATGTTTATTTTCTGTGTCTCTCTACACAGGAGAACCATATGATACATGAAAGCATCTGCTTTTAATTGTGGCGAGATATGAGAATCAATTATACATCAAATCATGACCAGTGCAGCTGAACACATTCTACACTAGCACTGGTTCGATTTTCCTCAAAAATACCTGGTTATTTGTGGGCATCAGCCCACAGTGTAGTAGGAGTATGTAGGGTAAACATAAACGAGCTTTTTTAGTGACCCTCATCTCCTCCCCCACATGGTGAGAGGCAGCTGGGCTCAGATCTCTAATCAAAGGTTTCATCAGCTGTGAGGCCTTTGAAAAAAACGGATCAAACCGTTCAATTGCACAGGAAAGCTGTAATGCTGGAGCGGGGACAAGCACCAATAGACAGTGCCCTAAACACACACAGAAACGCACCAACACATGCAAAAACACACACATCACGGCAGGCTCGCCCACATGCACATCTGCACACATGCTCCATTCAGCCATCCTACTATTCACACACGCACAGGCCCTCTCTCACTCTCTCTCTCCCTCTCTCTCTCTCTCACTCTCTCTCTCTTTCACACATGCACGCATGCAGATACAGCCTGAGCACCTATAGACACACACACAGGGTCTGATAACATCGGACAGTTTTCAAAATGATAAATAGATTACCGTTATTGCAAAGCTTTTATGGTCGTTTAATGATCTACTTCAATATTGCTTTCCCTGAAACAATTCATGCGTGTGCGACTTATCGCCAGGCGTGCCACAATAAAGTGCGTATTCTGTTCAGTATTTTTAATTGAAAGATTTCCCACAGGAAAAGTGCAGCAAAGCTCATTGGGGCCTTTCCTGATTTATGGTCTTAGGAAAAACAAGCCTATTATGTTCTGTGTTTTATTGCATTCTTTCCACATCTTTGTTTGTTTATTTTATTGTCCAAAAATAAGCATTTTTTGACATGGGAGTTTCAGAAACAAGTGACTTGGTGACCTGGGAGAAGCAGAAATGAAAATATGGGCAAATGTTTTGACAGGAGTACAAGCCAATAAACAAAACTTTGTGTATGTGTGTTACCATTTTTGAGCGGAACAAAAGTAAAATGCAGCAGGAAAACATGAATATTTTAACAATGTGGGTATGTTTGGCTGTTCCCTGTGAGTAAAAAGTTTTTACTCTTAACTGTACCAACTCTGTTAGCCATAGATGGCCAATCTGTTGATATGTTCATGAAGGCCTTCTTTTGTTAGTTATCTCAATAGAGACTCTCTTTTCTTTCCCTCGGGGTCGACCAGAGGAGGATGGGTTCCCCTTTTGAGTCTTGGTTCCTCCCGAGGTTTCTTCCTCCAGCTTAGGGAGTTTTTCCTTGCCTCTGTCACCTTTGGCTGTCACTAGGGGCTTGGAGCTGGACTCTTTGTGACAACTTGGTTGTAAAAAGCGGTATATAAATAGAATTTAATTGAAAAATAGATTTTTTTTTCAAAAATGCAGTTTTTCTTTGAATAGCAAAAAAAAGCCAAAAAATCTCACTTTGGCTATTAAGATTGTGGTTGGCTAAGCCTCAGACATTCTACCAGACTAAAGTTGGCCTTGGTGTAGGACAGAAGCTTCAAGCCAGAGAAAGTACCCCACAAGGATAGGTATGCAAATACATGGTCTGTGTGCGTGTAAGCTGTCAGAGCAGTGAAACCTGCAAAGCTCTTTGGCCTCTGTGCTCTCCTTCTTCACCTTGCTGTCTCTGCCTCCTGCTCTAGATGACAGCGCTGTAGCCCAACAATAAGCTCACGAGGGCTGGGAGTTTGCATACCAATTTCCAACCCATTAATGCAGGAAATTATCCATTCATCATACAAAACTGGCCTTGGTTTTAAAACATTTTGTCCTCCATAATAAATAGAAAGATAAATAAACAAACTAAGGACATTTTTTTTTTAATGTGAATTGACTTTTGTGGCCTCTCATGGAGATTCTGAGACATTTTGGTCACCACAGATCCAGGAACTGGTACTGATTTAGTCTTTTAGGCCAGAGTAGTGAAAACCTGATTGGGTGTGCCACACACGAAAGAAGGAGGCAGCACATCCTTCTTCATTATGTCACTGTAACTGATTCATTAGGAGGATGAGATCGGCTTGTATTCCAAACACACACACACACCTTGTCCAAGTGAAAGAGTAACTTGCACATGGAGGCTAGATGGAAGCTGCTTCAAAATCCAGTGGCCAGCTGTGATCTTATTTAATTTATGTCAGTTGTTCGCAGTGCATGTCTAATAAATGTGGAGGCATCTTTGATACTATGAACCCTGAAGGCCTTTACACACCAAATGTGATCATTCTTGTGATTTATTTGGTGTCAGTGTTTTAATTTAAACACATCTATAACTGATCTCAAATACTAAATGGGATTTTTCAGACAGAGAAAGGTAACTTTGTTAATTTGCCCACAACATGATTTCACTCAAACTGTCACTGTAGCCTCTGTTGTTGGCATGGTGGATGATGAATGGGTTGTGTCCCAGCAACTATAACCTTTCGTCCAATGTTTAAAAATAAGTTTGTCGTGCTCTGTTTTGTTGGGGCTACACATCCGAAGCAGCTCAAATGAACATCAGAGGTGTGTGTGTACTGATCACCCATAACAATAAAATCACCTGCCTAATATTGTGTATGTCCCCCTTGTGCTGCCTATACAGCTCTGACCCGTCGAGGCAAGGGCTCCACAAGACCTCCGAAGGTGTGCTGTGGTATCTTGCACCAAGACGTTAGCAGCAGATCCATTAAGACCGAGACCACAAAAAATTGGTCTCGAGACCAAGACCGGTCTCGAAAACTACAGCACTAGGATTGAGATCCAGGAAATTTGGAGTCCAAGTCAACACCATGAACTCTTGGTCATGTTCCTCAAACCATTCCTAAATAATTTTGCAGTGTGGTATCATGCATTTTCCAGCTGAAAGAGGCCACAGCTACTAGGAAATACTGTTGACATGAAAGAGTGTACAATTTTTAGGTAGGTTTTATGTGTCAAAGAAACATTTACAGGAATGTTATGGCCTAAGGTTTCCCAGCACAGTATTTTCCAGAGCATCACACTGCCTTCGCCAGCTTGCCATCTTCCCCTAATGCATTTTCCCCAGGTAACTGATACAAACGCACTTGGCCATCCACATGATATAAAAGAAAACATGATTCATCAGACCAGCACCTTCCCTTGCTCCATGGTTCAGTTCTGAAGTTCACATTCTCATTTTAGGCACTTTCGGCAGTGGACAAGGGTCAGCAGGGTCACTCTGACCAGTCTGCAGTTGCCAGCCCCATAAACAGAAAGTTGTTATGCACTGTGCTTCTGACACATTTCTATCATAGCCAGCATTAACATTTTTAAGTAACTTATGCTTCAGTAGTTCTTCTGTGGGATCTTCATTACTATACACACACATCAGTGACCCTTGGCCGTCCAAGATCCGGTGGCAATTTCAACAGGTGGACCTCTACTAACCACTGCATACTGGGAACACCCCACAAGGCCTGCAGTTTAGGAGATGCTCTGACCAAGTCACCTAGCCACCTCTTGTCAAAGTCACTTGAATCCTTATGCTTGCCCATGTTTCCTGTTTCCAACACATCAGCTTTAGGAACTGCCTGGTCATTTGCTGCCTAATATATTCCACACTTGACAGCTGTAATTGTATCAATGTCATTCATTTCATCTGTCAGTGATTTTAATGTTTTGGCTGATGGTATTTTATCTTGTATTTATACAGTGATGCCTTCAGAAGAGTTCTGGCATAGAGGTGTCACTGTTTGCCATCTGACAGAAACCCAGTAGTGAGGCTCTGAAATATCTAAGATGTCCAGAAGGTCTAGATTGACATTTTTCCTCAGAAAAATGGTTCCATCCATTTGAAAAACGTGTGCTGGTACCTAATCTGACACTTTAGGCCTAACCAGTGGGAGAACTGTATCTACCTTGAGAGCACACAGGAAAAATTGTGTGGGTGTTTTAAAATTTAATCAGAATCAGAATCAGAATCAGAATCGCATTTATTGGCCAAGTATGTGAGCGAACACATACAAGGAATTTGATTC
>JBBPCZ010000115.1:32230712-32254882 GCA_037974445.1 Brycinus macrolepidotus | reverse complement strand
CTTAATTATAAATCAAATGAATGAATAAATAAATAAATAAAAATTTCAGATAACAAGAGGGGCTTATACTGTTAAAGTCCCACTTGGCAAAGCAAAGGTGTCCAACACATCATGGCATCCAGCTTCACATTCTGCTTGCTAAGCTGCCAGAAAAGAAAAAAAAAAGAAGTGGTTCCTTGATGTAGGTGGAGGAGGCGAGTACTGCTTGACTGTCCCTGGTTTGGGTGGTCAAAGACCGTCTGGAAGAGATGGAGGAAGGTGGTATAGTCCTGAATAGTGGGACTGTTGATCCTCCAGACGGCCGCTGCCCAGTCTTGGGCTCGTCTCATGAGCCGTTGGATCATCGTGGACACCTTCTGGTTCAGAGTCATCTCTGGAATTTCTGAAAAATAAAGTTCACAGGCTAATATGAAGTTCCTGCATCCCGATGGATCACCCCCACCCCCTGACACAACCCGTGTAAGCTGGTCCAGCTGAGCCTGATGTTCCACAATGCGCTGTAGCAGCTGGGGCTCCTCATCCGCTGGCAGGGGGACTCCTACTGCGTCCATGTTAATCGTTCGTTCATCTGTCATGGCTCCTGCTACGGGAAGGAGGACACAGATGCAGGAGTGAACTAACACAAAGCTTTAATCATGCATTAATTGTTAGCCCCCTTTACCCTGTCAATTATCAGGACACCCACAGGATCAAACATCAGTGCTGCTGGAGTTTTGCACTTATTCTTCTTCTTGCACTTGTTCTTTTTATTACACACATCTTTTTATTACACTGTTTGTACACTTGCAGACGTGAAGTTATTGATGATGATCTTATGCTATCTTATGCAGTTTGTGTTGGTCATCCTTTAGCCCTTCATCAGTAGTCAATTTCTGGCCACAGGACGCTATCTGGATGTTTTTGGTTGGTGGACCTTCTTCAGTCCAGCAGTGACAATGACGCATCTGCTCTATGTACACTGCTCTGTGTGATCCACACATGGGCACACACGTGTACGTGCACACACACACACACACACTCACACACACACACACACACACACACACCCACACCATTACCATGTCTGCTGTTCTGACAATGATCCACCACTCAAATAAATAGTGCTCACTGGTGGTCCTGTGGGGGTCCTGGCCATTGATGAATGTGGTAAAATGTAATAAATGATGCAGAGAAGCAAATGGACAAGTCTGTAACTGTGAACTATAAAGTGCACTCATACAGCCAGTGGAGTGATAAAATAGATAATGAGTGAAGTAACAAAGTAGGTGTACCTAATAAAGTGATTGGTCTATGTATTATTTTTCTACAAATATTAAATTCAAGAATTTGATTTAAGTTTCTTTTCCTCTCTTTTTAAAGCTTCTTGGTAGCTTCTTCCCATCATTCTCATGTTAAAGGATATGTAGTGTGGGTGATCAAAAAATCTATTTGTACTTGTTTTTGTTCAATGGATCATTGATTGTAATATGGTGTGTCATGTCCCGAATTCAGGACATAGAAATAAACATGATTGTGATCATGCAGATGCTAACAAGACTGAATTTGGTACTGAATTTGAATGTAAAAGCAGTTCAGTCAACAGAATTTTCAGCGCCTAGCCCTTTTTCTGCCTACTTCTTAAATCACTGTGTAACTGAATCCTGTCATTTTGCAGCAGAGATAACATTTATTAGTCAAGCCCCAAGATAAAATATCTTGCACCATGACTCACGAGCAACACTTCCTTACACAACACAAATCTGCGGCTGACAGATCTTCAGAAAGTGGGGCCCGCAGCAGAGGTGTAGCTGCATTAGCCAGGAAAGAACAGAACAGGGTAAGCGTCATATGAGTTCAGAGAGGCTTAAAGAGAGAAACTTCATACATTAATCATTCCCCTAACAAACACTTCACAGTCCATCCAAGCAGCATGTAACATTCTCAGGGCCTTGATAAGAGCTGATGGTCCGCAGAGCATGAGAGTGGTTTAAAGAGGCACTTCGGTTATAAACAGTTGGATTATAGGATAAATCAGCAGAATCTTTGTTTAGGTCATCGTGCATTTTATGGAGGTGAGCAGAAAGCTTATACACAGTGCTTGAAAGCTAAACATGTGTCCACAGGAGTGCCTGCAACGCCAGCTCCGCTCGTAAACAGCATCAGCCGTTCCATTTAATCTAAGCCATTAAATACACTACTTGGAATCATGCAAAATGCTAATGCTAATCCGCCACCCCCTCGGCAACTATTCTACATGTAAACCAGAGGATCCGTTTAATTAATAGGCAAAGTTGGGAGTCAGAGCTACTAATGGTGCTGTTTTTCCTACAGACCTGTTGCTCCAAATGCTAGTCATACATCATTCATGAATGGTTCGTTCATTTTGAACTAATCTCACGTATGACTAAGGAGTAACAAGTAGTCTTATTGAGTGATTTGTTCATTTTTCTCTGGCCGTACCACTCGTTTGGTTCATCTGAATTGTGACAGCTTACTTACTGGCTTGTTCACATATTGGTCATTCTTTCATTTATTTTTTACCGCTTGTCACTGTTGCATATTCTTGGTGTAGGAGTGACTGATACGTTCACGAGTCTTTTGGTCTGAGGCCCTTGCTCACTTGTCACATGACCACTACGCATTGTCTGTGCAGGAGTGAATAACTCATTTGCAAATCATAACTACAGGTTTTTGAGTCTTGTTCATTTTTCATGTGGTTACAGCAGTAACACGAATGGTCCTGTTATTACTGGTGATGACAGCTAGCTGACTTTAGCTGTTCAGGCAGAGCATTTGAGTCTCTAGCTGTGTAATGAAGCTACTAAATGGATGTTTAATTTGCCTTTCCTTTGGCACAAGTTTGTATTGATAAGTGCAGCACTCTTGTGCAGGCCACTGATGTAATCAGTCATTTCAACGTAAGAGCTTAACAATAGTGTATTACACTATATAAGTTAAATAAACCTTGTTCAACTTAATGTTTTTGAACCATGGTCTCCAAGTCATTACTCAGATGACAGCTATAGCCTTAGCCTCGGAAACATTTTCCACACAAAAACGGGTGCTAAAAAACGTGATTTGAGAATGATTTGAGAAAGAGTCATTCGTTTTACTGTATGAGATTAAAAAAAAAACAAGAGTCAGTAAATAGATCTGAACTTCTCATCACTACCAAGTGCTGCCCAGTGTCCTGCATTACCTAACTTCACCCTGTGTGTCACAAGAGGATGGATGGTGGAGGGGAGCTTATCATTATAAGTGTCATGGACTGCAGATTAATGGGAGTGTGTGTGTGTGTGTGTGTGTGTGTGTGTGTGTGTATGTGTGTGTATGTGTGTGTGTGTTGTTTGGGGGGTTGGCTGAGCTGGTCTCTATGCTAATGACACAACAAAGCCTATGGTAGTTAATCTCAATACAATAATTGGAATGACTCTTGTTTACATCCCCTTTTCTGCCCAATACTGTCTATAAATATTCAAGTGAAGACAGGATATTTTTTGACTTAGCAAATCTACAAAACTAATATTTAAAGGGCCCATATGATTATTATTTTTCCTCTCAATTTTTGCAACAATTTTTTGTAAACATTGTTTAAGTTACCATGCATTCCCCATACCATACATCTTATTTGAATTACCTTTTTTCTGATATCACAAAAACCAGCATGCATAAACATGTATCAACCTATTGAGCCTACAGCACTTTAGCACCACCCATTAAAGTGCACACAAATAAACACATTTTAAATATAATTACAGCCTGTATACCTCTAAAAGATAAAGAGAGGCTGGAAAATTACAATGTAAAGGTGAATGAAATGATACACAAGAACACTCACATATGAACCGTAGGGGAAAAAAAATAAAAGCGAAGAAAATGTAGGATATGACCACTTTAATAGAATCAGACATATTATGAAATATGTGGAAATGTTTGAAAAATAGGGGGAAAAGATCCATTACTTTTACTTATTCTCCTTGGAAAATTGATGCCTTTTACACATTACTTGTCATTATATAAATCTATGTGCCATTTTGGTCCATTAATTATGATCAGTGGTTTTAGATACAAATTGCATTCATTGTTATTTAAGACTATTAACACTAATTAAACACATCATAAGCAGTTCCAGCAGACTGGAGCCTCAGGCCTCCGAGCTCTCTGTCACTTCCAAGCACAGCTTCACCCCATCTGTTACGCCCCACAAACCCGGGAGAAATGGCCTGCCGGAGGTTACAAACCATCCTTGCCTAGCACATCTGTGGCTAAAAAGGTTCTAAAAATTCATTATATAATAGAGTTATTTTTGTGATAATTGTGCCTTTTTTTTTGGGGGGGGGGGGGCGGGGTATTCATTCTTAAAGATAGAAAAGTGCCCTTTCCCCCAGTTGTTTCCCCTAAGAGAAGCATCTGTGTAAAGTCTAACTTCTCTGCTGCATAAACAAACCCAAATTATTGGCCAGTTATGTTCATGTCACAAACGCATAACAAAACCACAAAATCAGATACTGTTGACTACAGATGACACGGTTGCTATGCCAGAATACCCCATATTTTATTCTCAGTAAGATAAGATAAGAAAGAACTATATTAAACCAGAGGGAAATTCTTTTATTAGCATGCTCAGTGCAACAAGAAAGAATAAAAGATAATAAGACTATAGAATGTTTTTAAATAGACAATAAACAATATTGCAACACAATGACAAGAACATTACTGTAACAAACAACAGTGTAACACTGACATTGCTGTGTGTAAGATTCAGTGTGCACATGTATCACATGTATCATTATGCTTTACAAGCCATGTAACTGTGAATTTTTCATTCGGAGAGCCATTAGTACAGTCACGCCTGTCACAAGAAACAGAATGTTTTGATGTTAAATAGCACGTAGCAGCACATAACATGATGCACGCTGCCGTCTGGTTCACAGTCACAGGCTAGAGGACTGGACAAAATACCTGCGTTTTGTCTCTCATAAATATCTTACATATGTTTTCTTAGGAAATGTATTTTAAATGCATTGTCATTGTTGTTGTCTTGTATACTTTTGTAAACTATTTCTAGACATTTCTCTTGGTCGCTAAAAGTCTGTGTTTCCACTGGTGGAAACACTTTTTGATTTAAAAAAATATGTATTTTCTAATTTCAAAACTAAGAATAAAAGTGATTTTGACTGAAGTGTTTGAGAACATTTGAAAACCTTTGAAATATGATCTTACTTTAGATAAGCATTATTTCCTGAAACAAGCCAAATGATTTATAGTTAGTAATTTATAGTTAGTATAATGTTCAATACTTCTTAAGTATCATGTAAATAAATAAAATTTCATTTGTGAAAATAAGTTGAAACTAGATGTACCACACTGTGGTGCGTAATATGACCACCACAGTAGTTGAGAGAATGAGTAGTGATCAGAGAGATCCAAGCTGAATGTGTGAACTGGCCCAAGTAGCAAGAGGTTGAATGATTTGACCACTTCAGTGTGTCAAAGAAGATCATTTGAATTTTGCAAATGTTTTTGCAAAAAGATTTTTAAATAAATTTGAATGAAGATCAAAACAGAAGAAAACATGTAGCTTGTGGTAGTGACATCGTATGGCTGATATTTTTAAAACTGGATAAATAGCATCTGTAGGCCTTTATGAATAAGCATACAAAATTTAATCAAGATTCATTCACACAGCCGTGTATTGGCTGCTGAATTTTGATGAAATTTGGCTATTTTGTTAAGCGAGCCAAATGGAACTATAGGAGATTTAAGCTATTGTATTAGGCGTAAACATACCAAATTTCAAAATGTTTCATTGTCAGGCACAGAGATATTAAAATGTAAAATGCCGAGAAATAGGTTGGATAGTCTAGTGCTGAGCTATCTTTTTTGTAGTGTAATTCTTTCTTAATATAGTTTTAGATGTTGTTAACAAAATGCCCTTTAAACAGTTTCCGGACACCAGCGACTTTCCCACCCGAGGCCCCACCTTTGGAAATACCACGTCAAATCCTCCTGGCCTGAGGCTCCAGTGTGTGTGGAGACCCTGCAGGCTGCGTATGCTTGCCTGAAATTCACTGATAAGTGACCTTTCTGTCTGCCCCTTAAGTCATTTTTGAACTGTGAAGGGACCTATCAGTCACTGTATTTCTCTCTCTCTCTCTCTCTCTCTCTGTCACACACACACACACTTTATCTCTCTCACCAACAGTGTTTCCATCTGTCTATCTACCAGCAACGGATCTGTTTCCCTCCTGAAGATCAATAGGGCCATAGCTTTGTTTCTTTCTTACTCTTAGACACACTTTGAGGTGCACCTGTTCCCCAAACCCTAAAGACTCATAACAGCAACAACTGCATCGGAACAGGACCAGCCGCAGAGGCACAAGCAAATCATGCAAGCCTTGTTTCCAGTAAGGCGCTCTTTACCCCCTCTTCAGCAGTGCTGAATCTGAAATGACACTGCTAGCTACTTGAGAATCTAATTAGGCAGAGAACTGCCTGCACATTTTCAATTTATGGAAATTAAGATGGTGCTAACTGTAGAGCTAGAGCTGTACAGTAGATTACTGATTGTGTAAAGCAAATGGGCTTTTTGTATATGCCTTCTGAGCAGTGTATACTGATTTTGTGGCCTTTATGTCTAGTTGGATAAAATTCAAACTGTCAGAATGCAGTTCTGGTGTTTTGACATCACAAAATGCTTCAGCTCATTTTTTATCTATACTGTAAGGTAGCAAAACAGCACACTGTGTGTTTAGCTGTGATACTACAGAAGAGGAACTCAAAAAAGAAATTCACTGAAATGCACTGAATTTAATGTATTCAAAGCTGTACATCATTCCAAGATATTTGTGGAATTAACTCTGTTGATGTAATATGTTTTATTCATGTGAAAATCTGTATGTTCAATGCATCACTTCTTTCACTGTTGGTTTATAGAGACCTAATGGCTTTGATATTGTGTGTCTGCGCTACGCTCTGCTAGCGCTACTGATATAAGAAGACTTGAGCAGCACAAGGTCACAGCACTTGATGGTGTTCTCATAGGCACGCTCAGTGTGACAAAGAACACATTTTTCTAATGAGAAAGGGAGTTCAACAGAGTCGAGCACCCTGAAGAGATCATGTCACACTTTAGGTAGGCTCTCCACTGGCAGGAAACGTGTGTGTGTGTGCACATTATGTCATGTGCAGATGATCATCAGTGATGTGGTGACATCAAAGACACCTTTTTTTCGCCTTAATGTTTCCTGTCAGTACTAATGATAATAGAGATGTGCTCATAATTCTCTTTCCATCTCTGTATTCAGCCTTCTAACCTTCTCTAATGTGTGTCATTATAGTAATGAGTAAGTGCTATTTACTCTACATTCTTCTTAAGTAGGTGAACATATAGTTCATATAGAACATATAATTCATTTCATATAACCTTTTCTTTTGCATGTCTTTATAAATTTAAAAGTTATGATTTTGCAGGATCTGTCCAGGGTGTTTCTCTGCCTTTCGCCCTATGACTGCTGGGATAGGCTCCAGCGCCCTTCTTGTGACCCTGGTTAAAGATAAAGATAAATGTCTGTTACTTGATTTTTTTCCTGAATGACATCACAGGACAATGTAGATCTTTTGCTTAATGTTCTTTGAATGTCATTATAGAACCTTGTTCATAGGTTGCGGAATGTCCTCCGAAAGTCATCACAGGACCATGTATGTCCTTAGCTTTATTAATTCTGAATGTCATCACAGGACCATGAATGTCTTTGCATAGTGTCCTCTGAATGACATTTCAGGATCATGTACTTCCGTTGCTCAGTGTCCTCTAAATATGGTCACAGGACCATGGACTTCCCTTACTCTGTGTTCTCTAAATGACTTTATAAGACAATGTACAGCCAGTGTTTAATGTCCTCTGAATGTCATTACAGGACCACGTACGTCAGTTGCTCAATATCCTCTAAATGTCATGTCAAGATCATGTATATCCTTTGATTAATGTCCTCTGGATATTATAACAGGACCATGCATGTCTGTTGCTTAATTTCTTCTGAATGTTGTCACGGGACCATGTATGTTGATTTCTTAATGTCCTCTTTAATGTAGCCGCAGGACCACCCAGATGGCCAATTTGATATGGCCTGAACCTTGGCCACATGTGGCATTTACTAGTGGCTCACATACTGCATAGAATGATGGCGCAGAACAGGGACAGGTGCGGTTGCTGGCATTCAGCCAGTTTACAGCTATGAGAGGGCTGTATCTCAGCCACCTGTAAACCACCACTGCCAGCAACTGAACCTCCACAAGTACAAAATCTGGGCTGTTACACCGTAAAAATGGAAAGTCTGGTTAACCCCACTAAGATTTTAGTAGAGTTTAATGGTAGTAAAGTTAATATAACTTAAACTTCTTTGTTTAATCAAAACTCTTATTGACCTTTTAAGGCATGTGACATGGTAATTGCCCAGTAGTTGAGTTGAGTTGAGTAGTAGAACATGTAGTTGAGTTATTTGAGTTATTTGATTTTTTTCCTATTTTTTACTTTTGAAGTTATATCTATATTTCTGGGCATTATCCTCATGCAGTTTTACAGAATGTTGTTTATTGCAAGGTCACTTGACAGTTTCTGTCAACAGTTTTACAAAGGAAGGCTGTTTAGGCATTATCTATATCATACAGAAGCAAAAAGACTTATAACACACTGTACTGTGATTCTGATCTTATTTCTCCCTCAGCACAACTAATGCAACACAGGGTGTGAACATAAGCTGATGAATTCTATCAGATGTTGAGATAGAAAATAAGACTTGACTTCAGTTTTAATTCCAGCCCTTAGGATTGGAGTGTCCAGTCGTATAGTGTGGCTGCAGGTTCTTATTCCAAACAAGTGGAAACATACCTGATTATACTTGTTTTATCAGTTGGTCTCAGTCCTCAAACAGCTGATCATTTGTTATCATTTTTGTTGGAATGAAGACAAAAGGCAGACACTGTGGCACGTCCGGCCACCACAACAAGCTCCCCTCTCAGGCCTGGCTGTAGGAGGGGGCCCTGGTTTCCTATTCCAGATGAGGTGCCTTTATTTCTGTAAGAACTGTCCATAGGAGCTCTATGACTCACTCTTTTTCTGGCCCCTTCCTGAGACCTTTCTGCCCTGGGTAACCCTACCAGGAGCTACATGCTCTGGACAGCACAGCTCCCAGGGTCACAGGAGCACACAAACCCTTCAGGAGTGAGTGCTGAAGCGGAAGCCTGGAGTTGTGGCCATGTGGTCATCGTTGCCTGTTGTGGGGGCAGCCCAAGGACCTGGTGGTGGATACTATAGGTGAGCGATTCCATCAGACTGAAGTAGTCTTTCCAGGCTTGTTTAGCTCAGGTGACTCTTGAATCGGCTCAGAGGTACCAACAAGACAAAAGGGCTTCAGCGATGGTGGTCATGGAAGAAAAAACTTGACTGTGGTAGGAGTTTGGAGGAGGTCATGGAGAGGGACTTTTGGGTGGCCTCAAAGAGGTTCTGGCAAAATGTCAGGTAACTCAGGAGAGGCAGGCTGTTCTCAGAAGGGATGGGGAGGTTCCGACCTTGACTGAGAATGTGGTCACTTTGAGGAGCTGAAATGCTGTCCATGTTCATTGCTATGAGCTATTCTGTCCCTGAGTGCTGTATTTGTATTCTTGGCCCTAAGTCAAGCTCGTTTCCAGTGCACGTTGGACTCCTCTTGGGCTGCCCCTTGTCTTCAATTCTGTTTGTGATTTTCATGGACAGGATTTCAAGGCGCAATTCAAGGAGGTGGGGAGTGTCCAGCATGGTGACCTCGGGATGACTGAAAGAACAAGATCCCTGATATAAGTGGCAGAAATGATTTTCCTGTACAGGGAGCTGGACATACCCTTAGGGATAGGGTGAGGAGCTCAGATATCTGTGATGAACTCGGAGTAGAACTGCTGCTCGTCCACATTGAAAGGAGGCAGTTGAGAAGGTTTGGGCATCTAGTCCTAGTATCTAGTCTACAATGAGCATGTGAGCGTCAGATCTGGGCCATGAAGCAATGGAAGAAGGTTGCCGGGTCTGGTGAAGAGATCCGATATCTGGTGCTAACGTCTTGGTGCCAGATACTTTCAGAGGGCTTGTGTTGTCCATGCCTTGATGGGTCAGTGGCAGTTTTGGCAGGATGAGAGGACCCACACATTAGTAGTTAGGTGGTTTTAATGTAACGGCTGATCGGTGTTCCATTGTTGAAGGTATTGAAGATATTCTCGTGAGAATACCACCTCAGTGACAGTTTAGTACCTTTTTTACTGTAGGGAAGATTGAGGTAAGTGTAGGTAAGATTTTCCCACTTAGAAATTAAGCCTAGTCTTGGACACTATTTACTTTTCAGTGGAGAGTCACCATTCGTTGCTTGTCTTTCCATTGTTGCCTAATGTCTTGTTTTGTACTAGACTGAAATGCCGTTGGTTTAGAAGGAACACTCTTACTACACCAGCCTTGTTTTTAAACAAAACCATAAAAACATTTATATTGCCATAAAAGCTGAAACATGTGCTTCTCTCTCTCACCTGACATTGTAAAGTGCTCTTACTCGTTCACTTAACATTTCCTCTTTAGTGTGCCTGTGCCTGTATAACTCTATATGATCGAATGGGTTGTGCTTTTGAATAGCTTTTCTCGTACTTGCTTACGTGCATGTCGCTCACGACTTCTTCGTATGTGGAAGACAAAGGACTAACGCCAGCTATTTATACCTTTATGCCTCTCTTTTCTAAAAACAAAACAAAATAAAAAGAAAATACAAATTACAGCTTTGGCCTTGGCAAGCCATAGCAATAATTTTAATTTAATTTCTCATGGCCCAATTATTCATTGCTGCTATCTTCAGTATTTTTTTTTCTCTTTTTGCTTGAAATAAAGCTAGAAGAAGGTTTGAGCCATCAATTCCCTGCTATTAGCAACCAAACATAACTAAGTAAACATAGCAAACCATGTATGATGTTCTAAAAAAGCGAAGAGAGTCTAAGGAGTCTTTGCACAGCATGCCGGACTCTGTGTTACTTTTTGGATAAGAAATGGTTTCTCATTATTTAGTCTCTTGTGTTCAGGCCTTCCTGTAAATCCCCGTGTTATTTAAACCTAAGCTGCCAGACATTTCATTTCTAGGCATTTCAGCTGGTCAGGCCAAATCGTGATGCATATTTTCCAGTCCATTCTAGCCTCGGCAAGATTACTGAGGCGAGAATGCAAGCAGTCGTGCATGCTTCATCCCCAAAATCATATTCCAAATAACACAGAAGACGTTCCTGGAAGTAGTCTCTTTCATTAATGTGCCATTAGCAGTGTTGGTGGACCATAACACTTCTCACTGACACTTCCTTTACAACTCTTTGCTGAAAAGTTGGCATGAGGCTCATGAGATAATGTTGTGAGGTTCCCAAGTATGAGTCAGTGTCTTTGCTGTGGTCTTGTTAGTTTCAAGCCTGGACAGCCCACCATAATTTCAAAATGGAAGGCAGAGACAACCCACCAAAGGTGCATCCAGTATTATCCTGCCGTCCCATTTCCAAGATTCTGAACCTGTTTCATTTCCTACGTTCGTCCTTTTTGATGGGCCACTGAGGTTCTGATATCTGTGAAAATGTGACCAAATTACTCCCATCGCATAGTGTCAAAAAAAACAGAATCACCTTGTTCTCCCTCTCTGGGGTTACACTGTCCTCTTTCCACAAATCTCTCTGCCTCATGAAATCTAGCTTCTCTATGCTTTTCTCACCTTGAATCCTGTGAATTTTACATCTTCTGCTAGGCAGAGGTGTCACTGTGACATCTTTTGGGGAGTCTCTAGAAAGTATTTTCTGAATATCCTGAAATTATAAGGATCTCCTATACTCCATATTTCTGTTTTTTCCATTACTTTTTTATGTACCAAATGTAGTTGTAACTCATTTTTACATGGCCACCTACAATTAAACAGGCTGTTTTTTTCACAGAGGTCATATTTGTAAATGACCTCTGTTCTGACTGGCTGCCCTGTAATGTGGGCTATTCAAAAATGGCTAGGCAGAGATATGTAAAGAAGTTGTTTTTGTGACATCACAGAAATGAACTCAAAAGGGCTGTTTTTATAGCTTATTTTCCAAATGTATACTGTGTGGATGGAGGAATGAACGGAATGTTTTAAAACTTGAGCAGTGTTTACATACTACATCCCTGTATTATTTTCAAAAAATGAGAACAACTCACTTTTCTATGACATAGTCCTTTAAATGTTGAAACCAGTGAAAAATTAGGTGGAAAAAAAAGCTTTTTGAAGTAACTGTGATCCGTCCAAGTGTACCTATATTAATCTGAGGCTGACCAAATTATTGAGGACAATCTACCAGAAACAAATATACCTTACAAAAAAGGCGTTTTTACCAGACACTTTTATCCAAAGCAACTTCTATTCTCTAACTACAGGGGACAGTCTCCCTGGAGCAACTTGGGGTTAAGTGGTGGCATGCTGAAGGTAGGATTCAAAGCTATGATCTCTTGGTTTAGAGGCAAGTATCCGACCCACTAGACCAACACCTAGATGTTGTTTACCTCACGTCAGGGTTCCCACAACTACTTAAACATCCAATTTGTTGACTTTTCAAAGACTTTCCAGGCCCAATTCCCCTTTAAATTCAAGGGTCCAACATGGCAGTTTCAGATACAGATCAAGGCTCATTACTGTTACAACATTGTTCTTATAGCGTGAGCTTTCTTACTTGCTTGCCGCTGTTTAACCTGCATCAATCGACTTAAATCACTCATGCATGCATTCGTCACATTTTCTTGAGGCAGGCGAATGAAATAAGACACACAGACTGCAGGAGACATACTAACAAACAGTGGTACACTGCCTATTTACAGTCGCTGAGCTAAAAATGTGCTGAATGTTTTCAAAAACAACCAAGGCCTTCTTTCTCTAAACCTTTATAGATCTGTGGGGAGCACAGGGAACCATGCCAAATGATTTTAAACAAGACACAGAATTATGTAGTTCACATGTAAGGCTTTATTGTCTTTCACATTAGTATAATGATTGTTTTCCATTAAACTAGTTATATGTTGATGTTAGTATTACTTTTGTTTTGTTTACAGAGAGCAAGACGGAAACAGTTGGTCATCTTCAAAGTTAGAAGAGGAGTAGCAGAACAGGCTTTATCATCAGAGCTGCTGGTCCACCCTTTCTAGTTCCTGATTTCACCGCATTGGCTGACAGTGCCATGGCATGCTGAGGGTGACCTTGTTCACAGGAGACACAATCGTATGCAGTGATAAGGTGCTAAAGAGCTGCAGAGCACAGCATTGAGTGTTTTTGGTTACATTGCCACCTACAGGAAAAATAACACAGTACATGTAGTCTAATTTGCTTTGCTTACATATAATTTGAACTGATTGTCTCTATCTTTTTGACAAATACAGAAGTAAACGCACTCACTAGATAAAGTGGTTTGGTTTAAGACAGTGCTTAAAACAGCACACTGTTTTGGGAGCAAACAAGTTCTATATTAAAATTCAGACTAAAACAAACAGTGAGGCTCGTTTCCACAATAACTAACTTGTAGTGCCTGAATGACTAGACGTGCAAGAAGTTGAGGACTAATGCCTTCATGCATAGTCTCTTAAATCATCATGCTCAAGTTTTTCCAGCAACAAAGTCTCTTTAAGTTTACACAAAGCATTCCAAATACATGAAAGAATCCATTTGGTGAAATGCAGCATAAAACCGCCATATCCACTTAAGGTGCACCACCGTGTACATCAGTTCCAGCAGAGAATATTTAAAAAGAGGTCTCAGAATAATACATAGCATTACATATAGATAAGTTCCTTTTGCTGCAGCAAAAATAAATAACTTTGCTTTAAATAATGTCATGTATTTCAGAGTCAAACGTATTCTGCCATGTATGTTAATTTGGTTCAGTAGAGATAGTCACAAATAAAAAAACATTCCCACCTAAAACTAAAATTGAAAAGTGCATACATGCATCATACTCCCTTCCTTTTTGTTTTATACATACAGTAGTGCAGGTTAAAATTTTTCATAAGGACAATCAAGATTTGTGTTTTGGAGCTACCACCAAAATGGAAATTAGCAATCATTTATGACCATTTACAAAATCAGTTATCAGTATCAAAAATGGTGTTCTACTATCTGATTATCTGGCAAGAGAAAGAAAAAAATTCATGTCCAAAAAGACATGAATGTACCCTTAAAACAAATACTTTTTATGTGACCCAGTATCATTGCTGTCCTAGAAAAAATTCAAGCATTTTTTTCACCAACTGAAAATGCCATTCTTTATCCTTTACACTGCACAAACATTTTAAGACAAACAGACCAACAGAAACATATTTACATCAAGGGCAAATTAAAGGCAAGAACACTGCAACAACAGTGCGCTATATCTATGCCAATGATGGAAACTCAGAATAAACATCCCTTTGATCAAATCTGCCCAGTCTTTAGATGCTCTGAAGTCAGGTCACTGATGGGTTGGGTCTCCTGCAGTGGTAAATGGATCTGTGTTGCATTAGGCAGGCCTTTTATACTGCGCTTATCAAACTCTGCAGTGATTTCAGCCAGAGTCTTCCCTTTGGTCTCAGGCAGGGCAAAAAAAAAGAAGATGGCCGAAACCACACAGACCACACAGAAGGGGACAAAACAGAACTGGCCCAGACCGTTGATTAAGAAAGGGAAGACCATTCCCATGATGAAAAGGTTGCCCCACATCATGGAACCAGCCATCATGTAAGCTGCAGGTCGTGTCATCTGGTCGAAGAGTTCGGTGGGCAGTATGCCGGTCAGTCCTGCAGGGCCCATGCCAAAGCTGAGGATGTACGCAAAGACACATGCCATGCTCAGGTAAGGCATGCCGGCCACTTTGCCCTGCAAAGAAAGAGCCACGGTGAAGACAACAGCCCAGCAAGCCATGAGCACATATCCACCAATGAGGAGCAAGCGGCGGCCCAGTCGTTCGATTAGTAAGTTGGACACTATGGACGCAGTGAATTCACAAGCACCCGTGCCAATTGCGACATACTGGATCTTATCCATTGGTATTCCCGCCTCCTGAAAGATATAAGATGCATAGAAGTAGATGGAGTCATTCCCGCAGAGCATCATGGCACTGCTGGCGACCATGACAATGCACAGCTGTTGGCGAAGGCTTCGATCTTTCAGCAGTTCCCATAGTGATTTAGCACCAGCTTTTCCAGCAGCTTTCTTCTCCTCTAGGATCTCCTCCATCTCAGCATCAGAAACAACACAGCCCCGCAGGCGGGTAAGGGCATGGCTGCATGCCTCCCTGTTGCCTCTGTCGATGAGCAGATAACGGGGGCTTTCTGGAAAAAAAGGCAGAGTGAGCAACTGAACCAGGCCAGGAACAGCATTGCTAGCAAGAAGATAAGGCCAGAGAGCTTCACTCCCCAAGACTTCAGTCAGGCCAATCACTTGTCCCAGCAGAATACCCATTGCTGTGAACACAGCAGAAGAAAGGGTAACTGCACCCCTTAAGGCCTTAGGAGCACTCTCCCCGAAATACATGGGCTGGACGTTCATGCTGACCCCAGCATTAACTCCGACAAGCAGGCGAGCAAGGACGATCATCTCGAAGGATCTGGCCGAGCGGCTGCTCAGGGCCATGAATGCACTAATGAGAAGGAAACAGTTATTCAGCAGCAGGGTCTGCTTTCGTCCAAATCGAATGGCCATGGGGCCAGCCAGCAAGGACCCCAACAGTCCACCAATGGTGAACGCAGAAACGATGAGGGTCCATATCAGCATCACCTGGTTGGACTCCAGAGGTGTACCCCACCTCTGCACACACGTCTCATTAATGAAGCTTTGGATGTAGGTAGTAGGAGCGTTGATGATGGCGAGGTTGTAGCCATACTGAAGAGTTCCCCCAATAGCAGCAGAGCATACAGTCAGTGCAAGAGTTAGGGACCAGCCCTGTCTGTCCTTCTTACTTCTACACATCTTTAAAAATCAAACATATACCTGAGAGCGACTTGTGGGAACAGCAGTGCGTTACATAAAAAAAACCGCATGTGTCATTCTGAGACACGTGCCCGTCCAACCTGGACGTTAGACCGACAGAGGACAAGGACCACCCAGCCACTGTGTCGGCCTCTGTGTAACGGCGTGAAGCCAGACAATAAGTCTCATTGGACATATGATCTCTTTTCAAAATAAAAGACTTCACACACCGCGTGGAATGCAATTCAAGTCAAGTAGAACTTTATTGTCACCCCAGCCATTTACATTAAGTACACAGGGAGACAAAAATATCGTCCTCCTGGACCATAGGTTCAACATACAACACAACAGCAGCACTCAGACAGATCAACAATGAGGGTAAGAAAAGGGGGGTGAATTATAATTAACCTATATATATATGAATATAAATTGTTTCCCCTATTTTGTAACTCTCCTCGCTCTTAACATTAAACATGTAACATAAGCAATTTTAGATTAAAAAGGAGGTTCCTTTTTTATCTAAAACGTGCTGGCAGCGGTGGGATTCGAACCCACGCCCCCGAAGAGACTGGAGCCTTAATCCAGCGCCTTAGACCGCTCGGCCACGCTACCACGTGCAAAATTACCCTGTAGTGCAAGTAGTTCACACCAAAAATGATGAGCTACAAGTTATGTTCAGGATGTCTGTATAGGCAAATATTGTAATATTAATTTGCATATAAGTGTAAACTTTGGCTTCTCCACGCCATTTCTCCATTTGTAAATGCTATATTCCCCAAATAGTATGGAAGCCCGTTTCCGCCAGCTTGGTAAAAAAATATTTATAACTTAAGTCAAAATAATGACTTAGTTATCTCAAAATAACGACTTAGTTATCTCAAAATAATGACTTAATATCTCGAAATTTCGACTAAGTTATCTCAAGATTTTGACTTACTATCTCAAAATAATGACTTAATAACTCGAAATTTCGACTTATTATTTTGAGATAACTAAGTCGAAATTTCGACATATTAAGTCATTATTTTGAGATATTAAGTCGAAATTTTGAGATATTAAGTGATTATTTTGAGATATTAAGTCGTTATTTTGAGATAACTAAGTCATTAGTTTGACTTAAGTTATAAATATTTTTTACCATGCTGGCGGAAACGGGCTTCCATAGATACGCGATGTAAAGCGCGACGAGCGAAAAAAGTGGATACATACTCTATATGGACAAAAGTGTTAGGAAGCCTGACAATTATACCAAAAGAGACTTCAATGATATTGCATTCAAACACATGGACTTTAATATGGAGTTGGTCCCCTTTTGCAGCTATAACAGCTTCCATTCTTCTTGGAAGGCTTTCCACAAGATTTTGCTTCTGTGGGAATTTGCGCCCATTCATTCTGTAGAGCATTTATGCGGTCGGGCACTGATGTTGGACGAGACGGCCTGGCTTTCAATCTCCGTTCCAGTTCTGTTCATAACGCGCGAGTTAACCGAACCGTGCCGCGGACTTAAAGCGAACCGGACTGAGACCACCTGCCGATGTAGTCTGAGTTCGGTTCGCTTCAAAGGGGTCTGAGTTCGTTTGGCGTGTTCACATATACGCAAAAAATGCTTAAATGTTGAAATGTTAACACAATCATTCAAATTGGTTTGATGTGAGATGGAGCATTGTAGAGAAAATCATTAACCTGGATTACAGTGATAGTGAAGAGGACCAAGGTTGTGATGACTACAATGTTTGGATGTAATGATAATGACAGTAAAGTTGTAGAAAATTTGAAAGTTTTTCTAGGGTATGACTCTGCATTTGCTCTCCACTAAAACATACATTTTAGAAAAAAACTTGGAAAGCTGTATTTTGCGCAGCTTATTTCTATCTACTACATGTAATCAGAAGAATTACTAGTAAGACTTGGGGCTACAATTTTCATTTGTTGGCTGGGGGCTTGTGTGTGCTGCTCTGCTGCCATGATGAAAAGCTGAAGAAATTACGTAGTTTGTTTACATTCACCCCTGATTTATCATTCAGATTACTTTCTATCTGGATATAAGATTAAGCTGTGTCCAGAAAACCATGGTAATATTTTGATCTAAATCTGAGGGAGGAGGGAGGAAACTCATTCTATTTTTTAATTAACTTAAGGTAAAGCAGATAGCTCAGAACGTTGTTGCCGGCTGGGATACTGCTTGAGACATAAGTGTTACTAGATCATACAAATATTTTTAGTAAGCTGTAAAATTGCTTGAGACACAAGTGTTACCAGATCTTACATACATTATTAGTGATACAGACTTTGAATTAGTGATGGCTTTGAAGTACCTAACTTTTGGCCTCTCTTCATCCTTTCAGGGCTCAATCCAAGAAGCAGGATCAATCTGAAGATAAGACCAAAGAACGAGAGAGGGACAAAGCAGGCACGAAAGAAAATGCTGTAAAATAGAGGAGCAGTGAAAAGGGCCACAAACACCAAAGTGCTTCTAGCAGCAGGTTGGTCATCTGTGCTGTATGTTAATAGTCAAAGTTAATAGAGTGCAGCACCGGTTTTAACACAGTGTCATATCAATGTCATATTCCTGTAACACAGTGTGGCCACAATGAAGTGTGAAGTAATGGTGTGATTCTGAAGCTCATGTGGGTCTCCCAGCCCCAGCCACTGTCGCCATGACAACCAAAGACACTCCCGCTCCAAGTACATCATAACCTGTTCTAGGATAGAAGTTCAGTATTCCTGGCCAAAGCAACAATCATGAAAGATCAGTAATCAGCTAAGGACATAAAGACTAATTTAAAGACATGTTTGTGATTTTGATCTAAGAAGGTCACTGATAGAACTGTTTTTGTCATTTTCTCATTAAGGAACACATTCAAGAGATCAAGATGATTTACATGCCAGTGGACAGACTGTACCCTCATCTCCCTAAGGGGTATTTCTGTGTGGATTTTGAAACTGCGGATGAGGCAAAAAAGGCACTCCAACACTTGGATGGAGGCTGGTTGATGCCAAAATTCATACCTGCTGATACAGCTGCAGAGAGAGCTGTTAAGTAAGGTAGTTCTAGGGGTAGTTCTATTATCAGTATTGTTATTGTTTATTCAATTCAATTTATATAAAATAACTTCATTTTAAAGTTATGCAACCTGATGCAAAATGGCTTTGATGCAGTCCCCTCTCTCGGTCTGTACTCACCACTGTAAGGTGTAGAGAAACAGCATTGTCTGATTGGTTACGCCTATCAACGCTGAAGGCTTCTGTTCCAGAGAAACACATTTGCAGACCGGAGCTGTGTTTCAAGGTTAAGGCAGCAGATATTGCTGAAGTGGCAATAAGCATCACAATCCTCTGTACTGAAGTTTCTGTTTTTAGTATTTGTGTAGCTCATCTTGATTAAACACTTAGAGGTTGGCTGAAAGAATTGAGCTCAGACACCCTTTCAGATGCCTGAGAGCCAAGAGACTGAAATCAACAAAAACAGCAGCACAGCTGCTATTGCCAAAGCTGTACCAATTTAGAAAAGGCTAATAAAGTCACTGCACTTGCAATTTAATTTATAAAGTTGAAGTTAGCTTCTTATTTTCGTTTCCAACTTAAAATGTGAATTCATTTTCTGTTCCACCTTAAATGGTGCAACATTATATTTTGACTTCTGCACTATTTAAGGTGAATTGGAAATATTCCAGCAAGATGATGGCAACGAACCTACACAAGCACTGGAGCAGAAACTTGGCTCTTTATTCAGTAAAGCAGCTAAAATGACACTGAAAATATGTCACTAAATCCAGTCAGATTCATGGTTCTCCTTATCTAAACATTAACTTAACTAGAATATTTTCATTTTGAACTGTGAAGCGAGCAAATAAACACATTAAAATTGGGGTTTAAACCGAAACGTAAACAGAAGTGGTTTTTGAGAACAGTTAATTGGATACTTGTTTAAAAACATCAGCAAGGGAATGGATATCAGTTCCAAATATCTGTCTCCTTAATTACTAATAATTGATATCGGTCAACCCCTAGGGAGTTCTTGATCATTTTTCTTATTGTGGCATTCACGGGTCAAATCGATGAACAAGAGGTTACTGCCACAGCTCTTCTGACCCCTATAGACACAACCCCCCCCAGGCAGGACGCCACCTCCACCCTCCATGTGCCGACGGACCCCATCATGCATGAGGCACAGGTTAGCAAAGCATCTAAAAGACAATTGCTTAACACCTAATATGCCAGTATTGTGTACTCATTCGGCTTACATGTGCACGTCAGTATCATAAATATACATTTGAAACAATGGCTTCTCTAGTCAAGTCAATTCAATGGATTTATTGTCATTTCAGCCATATACAGAGTACGCAGTGAAACAAACGTTCCTCCAGGACCATGGTGCAACACAAGACTGCATAAGGGCAAGAAGGACAAGCTACACAGAGTGAAAGAAGAGCAAGAGAGAGAGTGCAAGAAAAACACAAGAGTAATAAAACAACAGTACAAGACAACATTTAGTGCAGTTTGAATGAATACGGTATTATGACCTACTGTATTCTAACATCATGTTAGGTGTGCAAAAATGCATAAATGAGTTGATTCTGTGTTCTAGTATCAAGTCGAGCCAATTGAACCTTTGTATCTGATATTATATGGGCTTGCCCTGTGAGGTTGGGGTCTCCATGGAGACGTTCGTCGCTGCGCTGCAGGTCTAGATCCCAGTCACCAGGACGACACAGACGCTGCTCTCGATCTCAGCTCCAGTTCCTCACATTAGAGGGAAGGATGTCACCCCTGCCTTGGCCCCTCCTGTTAAAACCTTTCTGCATTTTTAAAATGGAAAGTACTTTATTCCAAAACAGTATATGTTGTTTATTTAATACCTGCTACAATTTGCACCATTTCTCTACATATTTAAATGTAAAAGCGATTTGAAACAGTATGGCTTTACCTTTGTG
The DNA here is from genome assembly GCA_037974445.1 of Brycinus macrolepidotus. Classification (NCBI taxonomy): domain Eukaryota; kingdom Metazoa; phylum Chordata; class Actinopteri; order Characiformes; family Alestidae; genus Brycinus; species Brycinus macrolepidotus. The sequence goes on along the minus strand of JBBPCZ010000115.1, from coordinate 32,233,974 downwards.
TACTGTATATATTTAGTTACCGTTAGATTTTAATTGTAGTATGAGTTTAGTTGAGCAAAAAACACATGTAGTCTGTCACTTTTCTCATCCTGACATTTATGACATTACCCTGATTTTTCAATAGCCAAGGTGTTAAAAGGTGTTAACCAGGGCAAAAGTGCACCAAGTTATATGTGGTCTTAAATATTTTATATGTGATGTAAGTATTTGAAAAATTTCCACTTAATTTTAATAATGGAAATAAGGTTGACAAACAAAAACTTGTGGTTAATTTGTCCATAAACAGCTCTTATTATCTGCTTGGTGACCAAACAAATAGTGTGTGCGTGTCCGTGTGTGTAAAAAGTAAATAAAAGTGACGAGAGAGACAAAGGTCATCTCCAGCGAGTTAATCAATATGAATCATTAATATAATAAATTATATATATATATATATAATAAAATATATAATATAATCAACTAAAAAAGTAAACTGCAGATGATTTATGTCTCTCTCGTCACTTTTATTTACTTTTTATTACGTGCAGGGCTTTTGCAGGCTACCACGTTACATTAAGACTTTAGATAATGCCAAAGAGTACAGTAACTTTTCATAGCTCTGAAACCATTCAAACAAAGTTATCCAACTAGTAAATGTCGCTCATCTAAACTTACTGTTTTGACACACACAATACTGCTTTTACCAAAATCAAATTATTTAAACAGTAAGTATAAATATAAGGATTTCTAGATATTTATATTTACAGATTGGCCAATATTGGCCAGGTATTAGAATCAGAAGGGAAAAAGTTGCACTCCTAATACTTATTACCTAATTATTTGTGGAGGTAAACAAACGCAAGAATTATTTGAATCAAGAAAATTTTTGGCAGTTGTTCTCAACAGTACTTCACTCAACAACGTGACAACAGCCCAACTGCACCTGTGTATGTCACCCTTGGTGTTTCTCAATGTGTGCTTTTCTCATGTGGAACATCATTAGTCACGGCCTAAATACGGTTCCAATTCAAAATTCATATCTAGACAAATACAGATCAAATATGCGTATCCTCGATTTGTGGGTTTTATCAGGGATGCATCAGAAGGTGACTTGTGTGGACCTGGGTTGTCAATTTTCCAGTCTGCATTTCACACAAAGTAGCAGAGGAAAGACCTCTTAATTCTTTAATGTAACACAGGCAATCTGGTGTACTATATGATATTTTACTGTAAATATCAATTACAGTGAAGATGGAGGCAAAAAAGCAGGGTCCAGAGCCTCGAGTCAAAACTCTTGAAACAAGATGTACTGCCGTTCCAAATGCAGATCTAGGGTTCTGCCTCCTAACATCCTCAGGAGTCTTTAACTGCGAGCTAAACTTTCCAGGTCTGAACTCCCTAAAACGGGAGTCTGTACTTGCCCTACTCCATACTGAAAGATGCCTTCAGCCTAACTTGGCAGGTCTGTTGTGGGGAGTAAGTCTCTCCTGGTGTGTGAAAGAGGACCATACAGACCTTGCAATATGATGAAACTAAAAGCACAACTGTTGAGAAATATTTCATTGGTGCACTAACACAGAGGTATATAATGTCTGTGTCTGAAAAGTAGCAAATGCTGCCTGATCAGGTAGTTTTCTGAGGCAGAAAGGGAATGCAGTCACGTTGGAATCGAACTCGACTCAAAATGCAGTTCAGTTGCATAGGTAGCAAGACAGCTGCCTTCAATTTTGGACACAATCTACAGTGTCTAAAAGAGAACTGTCTTATTCTATACCCTGTGGAACACAAAGGGGACCATATTCTGTTTCAGAGGCACTTTTCACATAACACCTGTGAAAACAGCAGATACGTGTTTGCACATTTCAAGGGGGGAAACTTTTTGTAATATACACACTAGATTTGTTTGACTCTGAATCTGCTCTGAAAAAGATGTATGAACAACACAGTTGTCAAAGAAGTTTATATTTACATAATTTACATAACACTAGCAAGAGTCCAGTCATAACCTGAATAACATACAGGAGTGGAAACAGTGGGAAATTACAGCGCATTTCATCACAAGTTTTCTTCAAGGTTTTGTCTCCTTGTTTTCTGCCTCGTCCATCAAATCCCTGAAGCCGAGTTTCTCCAGAGGTTCCTTAGCCATCAGCTGCCTGAGCAATAAGGAGAACAGGGTGCTGTAAGTAACAAAGCTCATCAACTCGCTTATTTTGTCTGACTCTAATGTTAACAGCTTACACTGTTACATTATTTTATCTCATTATGCTGCATGTAATGTTGGGTTACTGAGGTAACATTGTTGTATACTACTGTACATCTGATTTTACTACGTACTGTAAGGTGACCTTGAGTGATTTAAAAGGTGCCAAAACATAAAAAGCACCGTTATTAATAATAATAATAATAATTATTATTATTATTATTTATCTCGTAGCACTAAAAGAAGGTCTACAAGTGTATTTTTCGCTCATTTATTGTACCATGTTTTCAGCAGGAGGCCAAAGTTGGCTTTTTTTTTTCAGTTTCTTATTCAACCCTTCCACCTATTCCACCTTAAATGGTGCAGCTGTAACTGTTGCACAACTTAAGGTGGACAGGAAAGTTGGAATGAGAGGGCAACTACAGGTTCGTCTCTGCACTGGACTTACTTCTCCATTCTGCACTCCAGGTACTCTTTAGATTGCAGTCGACACATCGAGTTGTCGAAGTTGTTCTGTCGGAGGCAGTGCATGAACTTCTCTTTGAACACTTTACATTCACCTGCAAACAGAAACATCAACATGATCATAGTGTAGGAACAGAGACCCCAGTCAAACACGCAGCCTAACAGACTACTGCTCAGACAACAGGATAAAAGGAGCACGGATACGTCTGGATTTACCGAAATGATCTAAGGGGAAAGACCCTTTATCCGGCGGACGGGGTTTGAAAGACTTGGTTCCGAAATTCATCGCAGTCGACATGGTTGTTGTTTTGAAGATAAATCCACATTTGACCGAAACTAAAGACACGCTCGTTTCGGGAAGCTCCGCACCAAACGTTTCTAATGGTGCATTTCAAAATAAAGGTCCCTGCCCTAGGCTTGTCCAAAATATACACCATATGGACAAAAATATTGGGACATACCCCTTAAGTATTGAATTCATGTGGCCCCTTACTTCCACTGAAGGGCAATCTTAATGCTTCAGCATACCAAGACATTTTGGACAATGCCATGCTTCCAACTTTGTGGACACAGTTTAGGGAAGGTCCTTTTCTATTCCAGCATGACTGTGCCCCAGTG
>JBBPCZ010000115.1:32201591-32216076 GCA_037974445.1 Brycinus macrolepidotus | reverse complement strand
ATCTATCTATCTATCTATCTATCTATCTATCTATCTATCTATCTATCTATCTATCCATCTATCTATCCAATCCTTCTGGCTTTGTCTTCTCTATAAAAAACAGGAAAAAACTGTTTCTCTTTGTTCAGGTATTGGCTTTCTGGATATCACATCCTGTGCTTTTCAAATCCCCCTGTGTTTGTTTTCTCTCTTCCAGGGACGGTCACCATGCCATTACACCGCTGTCTGGACTGAAATTACACATTCGTCATTTAGCGGCTTCTCTCATCTGACAGACGTATGGCTATAAAGAGATGAGCATGTCCTAACATCTGAACTGCAACTGCTTTCCGGCCTTATGTGCGCGCACACACACACACACACACACACACACTCACACATATGCACAGAGACTTGTATTTTTAAAATATGGGGACAGGGGTCATGCATATACATGTGTCCAACAGTAAGACCCCTTTTTATTCAGCTACGTTAAGGTGCACTCACCCAGGAGTTCACACAGATATATTTTCTCATAGAAAGGCAACGGCAATAGAATGCAATGCACTGATACAGCTGCATGTGAGTCTAGGCTCACCATGCCCAATACAAAGCAATGGCTAGAGGGGTATAAAGCACCGCCAGCATTGGGCTGTGGAGCAGTGGAATTGTGCTCTTTGGAGTTATGGGGCTTCATACCTTCAATACCTGTGTGATTTCATGTGTGATCCAGACCTACTCATCCAACATCAGTGCCTGACCTCACTAATGCTCTTGTGGTTGACTGTAATCAAATCCTCACAGCAGTGTTTCAATATCTAGCGCCCTTCCAGAAAAAGAGAATAAACACCCTATTAATAAACTTTCAGGAAAGTGTTTTTTTTTTCCAGAAAATGTTTTTATATGTATTATATAAAGATTTTGTAAAAACACATTTTACAAACACATTTTAGGTTTCCCCTCTATTTTCTTTCAAAGTCAGGACATTTCAGTCTTGAATTTGCATGAATACCAACACACACACACACACACAGATGAAAGAGAGTGCAACATGATGGATGGCAGAGAAGTGGATTAGTAAAATTACTTAAATGCTTTAACACTAAGAGGCTGTTTACACTCTGCATTTACATTCATGCCTTATGATATTTTATGCCATATCTGCATATACCTTGACTGGATTTCATACACTGTTCACTAAAATATATCCCCAGTGAGACCAGATGAGCTCTGATTTAACTTTTTCGCATTTAAAACAGATAAAAAAATTTCAATTCTATTTCCATTAAGTTGTTCCCAGTTAACATGCAAATCAACAAGCTTCAGTTGGACTCTTTCACCAGCCCCGACCGCAACAAGGCACTTGGTTTCGGGATAACCAGAGCCTCTGCGATTCCTGGTTTTCTGGTTTATCCTCTCACTCCGCAGACATATCTCTGATTATGTAATTTTATGTGGATATAGAAAATGCATTCCATCAACACGTGTTGAAAATAGTCAAGATCCATCTGACAACCTCCGAATATGGTTTGAGTAATCAGATCGCAATTTGATCAAAATGTGTATTGGGTGTGTTTACACCTGGTTTTCCATGCAGTCAAGTAAAGTTATTAAACAGCCTCATAATTTATTTGTTTCATAGTAGTCACCAAATATTTCATTGTAGTTAATGCAAGAGAATGAGAGGGATCATGTTATCATGGTTGTGATTTGGCCCCTGTAAATCATCAGATTAAGTCATTGATTACATTCTAAAACTCTAAAACTCTCTGTGTAGGATTCTTAATGATTAATGGAACTTAATCATAATGTCCAGGTCTGATAATCATAATGCCCAGGTCTGAAACCTTATTGCTCTCATTTATGCACTACGGTATCATTTGTCTTCAATCCTTTGAATCCTTTCGATGTCTACCCCATTTGTTTGTTTCTATCTCATGCTGTTGCATGACTCTGGTCCATAGATTCTTGCAGTATCTAGGTACTTTGCTTTGGCTTCTACCGTTTGCATGTGTAATTAATTCTGAATGAAGGTGCCAGAATGAGTAAATGTATAAAGTGCTTAAGTGCCGACCATTAAATAAAACATTTCCAAAGAATTTGTGTTGGTGCTATGAGGCTGGAGCTGATTTTAGCGCGTGACCTGCACCCCCAGCACTCACCCGGCTTCAACAAACACACAAATAAGTCAATGCATCTCAGAAGCCAGATCACATATTTATGACATAAACAGACACTTGAACACAAACTTCATATTGAATATTATATTTTAGATTTACAGAGGTTTTCACAAGGCTTACCTAATCTGTTCAGTTGTTTCTCATTTTGTTTGACAGCTCTGACTCTGGCGCTGGCTTTCTCACATGGGCCTCTCCTCCCCACCAAACCTGTTTCTAATAACAGCAGGGCGAGTGGGATTCCTGCTCTAATCGGAACCATGCCGCTGTGCTTGGTGCCAGGTGGATGCAGTGAACGAGGGAGAGGAGGAGGAGGACTATGAGAGGGATGAGGAAGAGATGGGGGGGAAGATCTAGAGCAAGGGTAGGTCAAAGAGCTAACTGCTAACATGTATTATTAAAAATAAATACACTAATCTTTTTTTTTAAAGATAATTTGTAAATGTTTGGAAAAACTTGGGAATTTACTTAAGAAAAATAAAGCATATGTGAGAGTGCAACCACCTGCCTGATATCGTGTAGGTCCCCCTTGTGCTGCCAAAATAGCTCTGACCTCTTAAGGCAAGGACTCCTTAAGACCTCTGAAGGTATGCTGTGGTATCTTGCACATTAGCAGATCCTTTAATTCCTGTAAGTTGCGAGGTGGGGCCTCCATGGATCAGACAAGTTTGTCCAGCACATTCTACAGATGCTTGATCAGGGGAATTTGGAAGCAAAGTCAATACCTTGAACTCTTTGTCATGTTCATCAACAATAGCTGTAGCACGGCAAGGCACAGTATCCTGCCGAAAGAGGCCACTGCCATTAGGGAATACCATTGCCAAGAATGGGTGTGCTTGGTCTGCAACAATGTTTAGGTAGCTGTCAAAGTAGCATCCACATGAATGCCAGGATGGGGTTTCCAAGCAGAACATTACCCAGAGCATCATCCTGCCTCCACCACCTTGCCTTCTTCACATAGTGCATCTTGATGTCATCTCTTCCCCAGGTAACTGACATACATGTACCCAACCATAAAAGATGTAAAAGAAAGTGAGATTTATCAGACCAGGCCACCATTTTCCATTGTTCTGGGGTCCAGTTCTGATGCTCGTGTGCTCATTGTATTCACTTTGAGCACATGATAGAATTAAGTCCATCATGGACAATGTTGATCACCCACTCCACAGAGTTGTGGCTGAACTGAGAAGTACTTTTAGCCACAGACTCACCAGCATAAAGTGCTCCACTGAACGCCACAGAAAATCCTTCCTCCCCACTGGAATCAGACTCTACAACTCCTCCTTCTGCCACACACCCACACTCACAGGCTATCTGTGCGATAACCTGCTGCAACTCTTATTTCCTATTGGGTTTAAATCATTATCATTTTGTGCATTATTACCTTATTATTATGTGCAATAGTCTACCATGTGCAATATCATTTGCAGTTTTCTTATTGGGTGTTAAATCATTATCATTAGGTGCAATATTTTATTATTATGTGGAATAGTCATACCATGTGAAATATCACTACATATATCCAAATTGCTTATCTACTACTTATCTCTATTATGTGCAATAATGTAATCATTATAGAGACCAACTTTAAACCACTATTTGTCGGTGGGCAGTTGGTGGCCTGGGGGCTCGAATCCCAGGACTGAACAAGGTACCCCACATGCCTCTCCCCAGGAGCTGCATCATCAGCTGCCCACTGCTTCACTCACTGGCCATGTTACACTTACATATGTAATTATCACAGAAAATGCTTTTAATGTTTTTAAAGGTGAGTTTGAGACTGGTACAAATATTTAAAGCCTGTGAAACAGAAAAAACTCACCTGCTAGTTACCCTGTAACTACATTTCTAAATTATTATACATACAGTATGCATCAAAACCATAACTTATAATTTAGGCATGCAGTTAACACAGTGCTAATTGTGGAAATATTAGAGAAGTTATTCCAATATTCCGGCGGCCCTATATTCCCCAGGCCCTTCATTTGCTCATTTAATTTTATTTAAGAAACAGCAGTATGTTTCCAGGGCCCTATGTTCCCCAGGGCCCTATGTTCCCTCAGTGAAATTTTCTAGAAAACAACAACTCTGTTTTCCCATGGCTTCACATTGCCTCATTCAGAAAAAAAAAGACAAGCATCCACTCTTCTGGTGTGTTTGAAACTATATAATGTGGTTTTGGAATTGTGTTAAACGTATTAAAACATACTCTGGTTGTACTTTTTAGTAAACAAGAATGAGAAAACTGTGACTTTATGCTAACAGTGGAGAGGATCCCTTGAAGATGTACTCAAGGCTTCCACTACTTCATTTTCAGTTCTGTTTTTAACATGCCCTCAATAACTTTCCTTCACCTTTTCCCTTGATGAAAACTTTAGTGCCACCGTTCAGTTACTGTATTAGTAAAAACGCCAAGTACACCCCTTCATGCAAACAGCCACACTGCAGGAATGGTTTGAGCAACATGATGAAGAGATCGAGGTGTTGACTTTCTCCAAATTCTCCAGATCTCAGTCAGATCGAGCATCTGTTGGATGTGCTGGACAAACTAGTCTGATCCACGGAGGCTCCTCCTTACAACTTACAGGACTTAAAGGATCTGCTGCTAACATCTTGGTGCCAGACAACACAGCACACCTTCAGAGGTCTTGTCTATGCCTGTACATCTCAGAGCTATTTTGGTAGCACAAGGGGGGTCTACTCAATATTAGGCAGGTTATTAATTGTTAACAACTAAAGAAGAAGATAATTTCAAATATTAGAGATGGACAATGTGGAGAACTGTGTAAATTACGTCTTCAGGGATCTGGACCTGCATTTTTATAAAGCTATATTGTGACAAAGTCTGTTGTAAAAAATTAATTTACAAGTAAAACTGAATTGAATTGGGCTGCAAAACATAACCCCATTCCTTCTTCTGCTTATTATCAGCTCTCAGGGGTTTGACACTTGTTCCAGTAAAAATAGCCCCACTTGAACACCCTGAAACACTTTTGGAACTTATTAACAATTCAGTCTGAACTGAAGCCACACAGATAAAACATCTGTCTGCTCTGTTCACTCAGATCAGAAAGCTTTGTACAGCTGTTTCTGTTTGGGACACATTACATGGTGTAAATACACCACACTGACGGGATGTCCATCTGAACCTATTTTTCATGCATACCGGAATGCCCGCTCTTTAGATTACCAGTTTAGTAGGTTTAGACGTGAAACATACACATGACAAAAATGACGTCATCTGGACTTAAAAGAAAGGTTGTGATTTAAAGTGCAGCCTTTCACTCTAAATCAGCGTTTCTTGGCCTGTCAAACAAGCTCCTTGTTGTTTAGACATGTTTCCACTGTGGACCTTTTTACTGGCAATGGCAAATGGGAGCAAGCCTTAAGATCATGATCTCTCCTTTATTGAGATTCACCCCAGAGCTATTCAAGCAGTTTTATCTGTTTATTTAGATGCCATAAAAGCACCAATAACTGTCTCTCCCACAGACCATGCATCTTTGTGGTGGGAAAACAAACATTGCATAATTCCATTATATGCACCATCTCAAAACAATAGTGCCCTGGTTTTATACTAGGTTGGTCCAGAACCAAATGTATTTTCAGCAAGGTCTCCCACCCGTTCTCTTTTGCACAACATCCAACATCCCACATTTTCCCACATTGGCAGACAGTATGACCGCCTGCTCTGTGAGTATGTGGTACTGGTGGATGTCTTTTTGTTGCTGAGACTGGGTTTTTTGTTTTCTCTGAAGCCCAGAGCTCACTGTCACATTGTATACAATACCTGTTTTTTGTTTGAAGTCTCTAGAATGTTGTACAATTTTTTCCAACAGTTGTCCCACTATAAAGATATCTGTCCGTTTTATGACGATGTTCGTATTGGAAAGGTGGGTCATTGTGCCAGTACCTTTATTGTAGCGCTGTGTTTTAGGATGTAGATCAGAATTAAACCCTCTGAATATGTATATTATTCAGTTAACTATATTTTCCAAATTTCTGCATTATTCGGTGGTTTAGATGTAAACAAAGTCATTCAGAGTGGTTTGACGTGATACTCCATTCTAGAATGACTTACCAAGTCCACATTGTTCACAGTGTTGGTGAAAAGAACCAGGCATCTGAAGAGTTTAATGGCTTCTAAAGCGACCTCACAGAAAATGACTAAATTGGCTGTAAGAGCATTGCCTGATTCCTGAGACCCCATTTTGTGATATTTTTGCGAACAACTTTTGCCTAAATCTCATTTTTGGAATCCATTCAGGGCAGGGATATACATACTGGTTATTCTTAGACAAAATAGTCCCTGAAGAAAAGATTTACCTCTCTTTTAACATTAGGAACATACTAATTTGGCTGAATTTCACTTGTATCATTTGAAGCCTCCTGCAGCTCACCTGAAACTATCACCATCTCCAAAATGCTGTTAATGTACTGTATACAGTAAGCATGTCAAATGGAATCATTTCAATTTGATTTCAACTGATACATTCAAATGATACATGATTTCCCTCAGAAAATCGGAAATATGGTGACCGCTTCACTCATACATGACTCATCCTTGAGATCCTTCTTCTTGAAAGACACTAAATAACTGAGGCTACTGAGGTGAGATCACTACCACGCAAACAGACCACTCTCCTGAGCAGAAGTTTGAAGACTTTGTATGGACCAATTGTTTTTGTGCAGCAGCGCAGTTTCACATCTGGAGTACAGCTTGGGTAGCACTCATGTTAACGGAGGTTAAAGGTTCTGATTGTTGTGTTCTAACGCAGCTTAATTTGACGTGTAAAATGTGTGCTAGATATAAAAATACATGCTAAAACTAGCAATGTCATGACCTGACCAGGAGGTGGTGGGTAACTCACAACATTTGGTAAGAAGACCTACCAAAGAACAATTTGGCCACTCATATTTCTTACTTGAACCCACTCAACGGTCAATGGAAATCGGACTGTCTCACATCATCTGCAGCAACACACACACATATGCACAGTGGTACATTTTAAAAAGTTTTCATGTAGACTAATATGAGTATTTTTTCTTGTTCACTGCCAATGGGAAAAAAGGGAAAGCACATTTTTAAAACATCATTGACAAATCTCAGTAAATATTTATGCTCCACCTACTGTTACAACCTGCTCCTGCAATGTAACTTGCTCATTTGCAGAAGATTCCTATGTTAGTATTATTTTTATTTTTAAAAATAATTTCTTACATAAAAGATAGAAACGTATTGCACGAACACCCACACAGGCAAAAAACATGTTACAGCTGTCCCTGGTCTGCCCTATTTGTCATATTTAAAATTAGGTTTAATAAACTGTCTATATTGTAAAATATTTTAGCAGTTCAAAAAAAAAGAAAAGAAAAGAAAAACTACTAACTAATAGGACCCATAGCATCCATTAGGTTTAAACCAATTCTCCATTCAAGCTCTGTAGCCTAAATAACACAATACTGATGATTTAATCCAGCTGGAACATACACAATATATGAACAACAACAGCTGCAAACAGGTGGAATAATCGAATGTGTGGCAACCTTCAACTACTTGTGGTTTCACATGTAAAGTTAGCCTAGGGAAAAGGTTTGGAGAGTGACTGTGGATGCTTGTAGCTGCTGTATAAGTCAGATGAGACTTATCACTGCAAAATGAGAGGGAAATAAATAAGCCTGCTCACTGATGTACAGTCCACCTACTTGACAAACTATATCCATCACACTCTATTCAGACCAACACAAGGACACAAGGGGCGCTCAGTGGCCTTCCATCTCCCCTCCTGACTGAAGTTTCTGTCATTGTTTTATTCATTACGTGACTGTTTTACTGCTTGAAGGCAGTATATTCCCACCTCAGATTCGATGGTAAAACAAGCTCTGCTTTGTATGCACTATTTTTTTTCACCAGCGTTTCACTTTAAACGTTTTCTTTTCCTGTAAATCGGATTAACCGCGTGAACTGAGGTTCCAGCGAAGGCCTTGTCGGGGAATCACTTTTTTTTCTGCCAAGCTTGGTTTAGTCACCCTGTCAGTGTCAGTGGTGTGTGTTTGAGAGACAGCATGGTTGTGGTGTGTGCCTGAAAAACACAGTGTGTGTGTGGGTGCGTGTGGATGTGATTGAAAAGGACAGCGTGTGTGTGTGTGTGTTTATGTGTGTGTCCTCTTGGGTTTGATTTTGGAGAGCTAATCTGTGTGTGGGTGTATTGGCATCTGATCATGTTCAGCAGCTGTGTGGGATTTCTTCGTCTTGTTCCACTCGGTTCCTGCGTTGTGCCAGTAGAGCTGTGCAGAATTACACTCTTCTCACCTGTCGCCATGGCGACAGGCCGTGGGTCAGCGTGAGCGTGGGTAAATATTATGTTTGGCCTTTTGGTTCGGTCGGACGTTGGTCCAAGTGGTGAATTTGTTTAAGTTTAAAGTTTAGCTGTGGTGTAACATCCCTGAACATTCATATAAAGTGCGGAAAGTGTGCGTGTGTGTAGCTGTAAAGGATTCGCTCAGGATCTCTGTACCCATTCATCAGGACGCAGGACCACTTCTGCACACTGTGATGAATGGACGTCTCCTTTGTCTGCAACATTTCCACTAGGTGGAGCTCTTCACAGCTTCAGTCTGGCTTGTTTTTGAAAGAGAGAAAAGCAGAAATATATAAATATTTGTATGTGGGATAGACTCAGCCTTCAAACTCAGACCAGAGAGAGAGAGAGGGAGAGAGAGTGAGACAGAGAGAGAGAAAGCAAGAGACAAAAACAGAAAGTGAGAGAGAGAAAAAGTAGCAGACAGAGTTAGAGAAGCAGAGAGATACATAAACAGACTGAAAGAGAGAGAGTGAGAAAGTGCAAGACAAAGAAGTGGAGTGCAATAAGGAGACAAAAACAGAAAAGTCGCAGACAGAGGGGAGAGAGAGAGAGAAAGAAGTAACAAAAAGGAACAGGGAAGAGAACTGTTTGCTGGACTGTCCCTCCTTGAACTCTTACATTACCATGACTACCACATCCCAGAATTTAGTCAGAGGAGGAACAGAGGAAAAAAGGTAGACAACACTCTGAATTTGTTGCTGTTCTTTTTTTTTTTTTTTTTTGACTGGAAAATAGTGAGAAAGTAAGCAAGAGTGGAGGGAGGGGAGAGAGAGAGAGAGTGCGTGAGAGAGAGAGAGAGAGAGAGAGAGGAAAAAAGTGCAGGAGTCCGTCAGAGCACACACAAGAAAAAGAGGAGCGAGGTGAGAGTGGAGAGGCGCTGAGGAGGGAGAGGAGAGGAGGAGTAAGAAGAGGAGCGCAGAAGGAGTGAAAGAGAGACAAGAAGGTGGCCATGGGTCTGTGTGCAGTGCTACTTATCTGTTTATCACAGGCTGAACTGGCCAGGGTATGGAGCCAGGAGCTATCAGGTAAGAAAACACACACACACACACACAGGTAACAGACCTGTGCTAGAAGTTCCTGAAGTAGACCAGCAAAGGTACCATACACTGATGTGTTAAATATACAGTGATACAGTGATAAATGTACTTGAATCAAACGTGTTTGTCATTTCCACACAAATAAAATTGATTAAATCACCACTGTTTGGTCTTTCTATTTATTTGCCTTCAATAGTAAATGTCTTGATATATATTTTATTCATGTGGAAAAGATGTGACATGATGTGAGTCAAGTACATTCATCGTATTCCTTTGGCGAATACATGTAAAACATCACAATATGAGTGTTATAAACAAGTCTTCAGTGGGATGGCTCAAGATTTAAAAAAAAAAAAATCCCCTAAGTGCATGCTTTTAAAGTATGACACTGCTAATTAGAACCAGTAACCGTGGGTTGATCATCACTTGGGCTGTTGTTTTGTGCTTGGGTTGATGTTAGTGTGTTCTTACGTGAAAGCACTGTGTGTTTGTGTGTGTGTGTGTGTTTTCCTTTGCTTCAACAAGAGTCAGTGATGATGCTTGAGTAAACTCTAGTGTGTTTCTCTCAGAGGGTCCTTATGAGTCAGTCAGAGGAAACAGACAACACACATGTGTTTGTGTAGAGTTCTTATCTCAGTGCTGACACAATTATACACACACACACACACACACACACACACACACACACACACACACACACAGAGCCAGAGAGAGAGAAAGAGATAGAGAGAGAGAGAGCATCTCTCGCTCACACACACACAAAGCTGAGAACATGATATGTGTGCATATGTGTGTGTCTGTGTTCCAGATTACTGAGCGCTCTCACACACACACACACACCCACACACACACATTCTCTCTGAAACACATGCTAGGGCACACATGTGCCGCAAACCTGCGCTAGAAGTTCCGCAAAAGTAGACAGGCACAGCTGGCTGAACAGTAAGTCAAAGTGTTATTAATGTGTGATAAACGCATTGGAATACAGTAAGGAAGGCACGTTGTGAACTAAAAAAGAAAGCGACAAAGTAAATTGACTTCATTGTACCAACATGATATAAATTACCTTAGCTCATCACTGAATCACTTTTTTCACGTTTTTATGTTTTCGATCCTTTACACACAGACGCTTCAACCCAGGAAATGCTTATTAATAAGCTAATTCGTTGGATCATGTGTGTTGGGAGCAATAATGTGTGTTGTATTACTGCAATAATAAAAACTCAATGCTTACTTCTAGATTTAAGACCATGTTTACTGTTGATCACTTTATACGTCACTTAATAAATCGGTACACATCCTATGTGAGTGTGTATATGTGCATATGTGTGTGTTAGTGGGTGTGTGCGTATTTCTGTCCTCCTTGGAGATGCTGTATTTATAGCAGTCCTGGTTCTTCTCCTCTCTGCCAGGCAGCAGTGCTGCTCTACTTTCTCTGGCCTCTGTCCCTCCTGTGCCTCTCCGTTCTCATGCTGCTCCCTCAGAGGGCCAACCAGGCCCACCATATCACTGTGTGTATGTGTTTGGGGGTGTGTGTGTGGATGCGTTTGAGCGACCACATACATGTACATGCATGTGTCATATTTTGCAACTCACATCTTTCATGCAGGCCATAAAAAATCTGGCTGTACGGGTTCCGTGCAACAGCTTTGTGTTTGTGAGTGACCTATATGAACGCATGTGTTGTGTGATCCACTTTTACACCTGGGCATCACATTCTGCGCAACCGAGGACACACTGAGCATGTGCGAAGCCCTGAAGCTGAGCAGAGGTAACCCTTTAAACCGAGCTAAAGCCCCTACTCGGGGTAGGGTAGTTTTCTCTGGTGAAGTACTACAATTTAAGTGATCTCCAATGACTTGGTGCTCAACTATGGACTTTGCAGATTCACACTTGTACGGTGGACAGTTGCTCCAGAACCTGCCCAGGGGCAACTGCCAACCTCTGAGGTTATGCGTCATTTTGTAGTTGACGACAAAGCTGTCCTATGTAAATTTCCCCCCGTCCCTGGGTTTTTGAAATATTAATATAACTACATGCTATGAGGAACATAATACTCTCATGAAAGTAAGTCTACTTCTATACTTCAACACTAATCTATAACAACACCAAGCACAGAGTGGAGGCTACTACTGCCAGTGCAGCTTAACTAGGACACTTGACAAAGCTTGCTGGTGTGTGTGGGGTATTTTGGTCAAGTTTGATCTGAAATGAGTTTAATGTTCAGTGTTCAGTGCTTCATATTGATGCTCATTAATGACACCATAATTCGGATAATCCAGTGATATTCAATGGGAAAATGCACCCACAACAAAGTATATTTAGATTAGAACATTTTTGTTGACTACAGGATGGGATGACGGCAGTTTTCAGAAGCGTTGTTCGTTTTTCTCATAGGCAAAATCTGATTAACCCTGGAGTTCCTCAGCTGGGCTTGTCACCAGCTTCAAAATGGCAACATGTCTTTGAAGATCTATCACAAGGATGTTTTCAGTCAGCGGATTCTTCTTTGACAGGGAAATATTATGAAATGGTGACTGACCTTGTGCTACAGGTGTGGAAGTAAGACTAGGTAAAAAATGCCAGGGGATTCCTTTAATACAGTACAAATCTGCAATGTCTGTAGTTTTAATAGGTTTGACTTTACTAATTCCTGAGCGGATTATGTTCTATCATTTATCGAACCTGGCGCTCCCTCAATAATAGCAGTGCTGTTTGAATTGGCTTCAGGTAATGTACTAACAACATCCTATTCAACATGGCCATGTGCCATGTTGTTATTGTAATGACCCTTCAGTCCAGGCTATCTGTGTTCATTTGACGAAATTACACAGATTCTTTGTTCTGTATTTATAGACTGGTCAAATCCTTAAAAAACAAGTACTAAAAATAATCTAGCCTTAATAGCGCTTTACTACTCATTATTAATCTTCAGAAGTAGTATTCTGTGTGTGTGTGTGTGTGTGTGTGTGTGTGTGTGTGTGTGTGTGTTTGTGTGTGTGTGTGTGTAAGACTGAGGAAAGCACAGGCTGGTAGTAATCTTTCAATATACTGTATAGCTTTAGTGGATAGGCACTCAGTTCCTCTCACAGTTCTTGCTGAACTTTCAGGAAATTCACTGATTTCTATTTATTTTTAGTGGTATTGAAGTTATTTATAACTTAGAATGCTGCTTTGTCACTTCTTGATCCCATCCCTCCGCCCCACCCTATGCCCCAGCACCTGGTGATAGGAACCAGGGGTAGCAAATTTTAACACAATTTTATCATTTTATTCACTGACCAAAACAACTAGTGAACATTCACATGTCTTTTTCAGGGGAAAATAGTGGTAAATGCATTTTGTCTTGCATTGTCCTGCATGCTCCTCTCCATCATTTATGGATTTATAAAAATGTTTTAGGCCAAAACCTTCTCACACATCAGACAGTGTACTCATAGCTGTTTTGTGTAATTACTTTTTAAGGTACCTTTTAGAGGCATTAAACACTTTAGTCGTCTGGTTCCTATTACCTCTACGGGTAACAATTTTTACTCAGGACGTTTCTCTAGTATGGAGAATTTTATATCACATTGTATTAAGAATGGCTTTGCTTATGACTTTTTTTAATGCAGAAATGTTGAGAAATCATTGGAATTCCCCTTTACAGGAAGTGTGTTATTTACCTGTAATGCCTCTGCTGCCTCTGGTGAACATACCGGTCACTGCTCTTAGAGTGGGATGTCACCATTAAAAAACAGGTAGAAAGCATGTTAGCAGTGCCAGCCCATATAGTTTTAAGCCACTCAGCTATTTACCCATTTCATTTTATTGCTTTAGCATTAACAGTTAGCATGTTAGCATATTTGTCAGTTGACTGGATCTTAAGGGTTGTTGGGAGCCATAAAACATTTTAGTGTTTGAGGTATAAAAAGAACTATTAGAATGCTCTTTCCATGAAATTGCTGCATGAAGAAAAACATCCGAACACTGACCACTGAGCATGATCATAATATGCGGTTTAGGGAGAGAGTTAATGTAGCACTCTTATTACATGACTCCAGCCCTTTAATACCAAAATTAATGATAAAATGAGGTTCAACACGTTTCCATTTTAGGTCACTCTGGGCATTGCACTTGAAAGGCTTCGGTGACACTGTACTGACACTGGCCGTCTTCATATGGTTTAAATTCAAGGCATTGTCTGAGATGGAGACTTCAACCATGTACTCAGTCATCTCTTGTTCTTTTTCTCAAATGTTTTTTCGCGTATCAGTGCAGCTGACTCTATTTGTGATTGCGTGCTATGGTTACAGTCTCGGACTTTGTGCCAAATCGTACTCTTCCCCTCTGCATGAGGTGAAAGCCTTTGCATGTGCCATGAAGCACTCATGTGGAACTTATAACTCACACTACCGGCTCACATACGTGTTCGCTGATCTCACAGAGTCAAAGGGGACGGCCAGACTAATTTATAGATCTGGACTGAGGCAGCAGCTTAATGTGGGATTTACTTATCTGACATGATATGCAATGCAACGAATCAACCCTGCAAATGCTGTCATGAGCTCAGTTCTCCTTCGTTAATAATGGTTATATTGACAGGAAAGGTTTCTCCATTAATGCTCTTCGTTTTCTGCCTGGTCAGTTGACTGTGTTTGGACTTACTGAAGTTGAAAGGCCTCGCCTCTCTCATGCGGCTCCCTCAGAGAGCCACCCAGGCCTAACTGCAGCCAGGAGTGTTCTTCAGGAAGTTCTTGTCTGGTTTGAACACTGAAGTTCTTTCAAAATGTCTGTGTTATCCTCTGGAGTACAGTAGAGTGCTACCCACTCACTTACACTGCAAGTGCCATTCAGGGAGACAACAAAAGACCCTTTTCTTTGAGTGACTGATTTTTAATCCTGATGCCTTTACATGTAGTGCACTGCTGAGTTTCTCTCTCTCTGT
>JBBPCZ010000115.1:32173129-32201491 GCA_037974445.1 Brycinus macrolepidotus | reverse complement strand
GAAAATGCATTAATAACACAGTGGAGGACTGCAGACGTCTTTCATCTTTAACACGCACACACACACACACACACACACACACACATGCAATGATAACCATGTAATATCCCATGGTGCCCATCTCCTTATCC
The DNA here is from genome assembly GCA_037974445.1 of Brycinus macrolepidotus. Lineage (NCBI taxonomy): Eukaryota > Metazoa > Chordata > Actinopteri > Characiformes > Alestidae > Brycinus > Brycinus macrolepidotus. Next base: position 32,201,360 of record JBBPCZ010000115.1, on the reverse strand, counting down.
CTTCCTCTCTTTTAGCACACACTTCGTCATACGTCTACTCCAAATTCTTACTCCAAGCATTCCATGGCGCATCTTTAGGGATCTCCCTGTGTGCTTCTGATGTAAACTGTTTGTCGTGTCGTTGCAATGTACTGAGAATAATCATGACTTACGGCCTTCTTAATCCCACAGCACAGTTCTTTGTGGCGCATTATGTGAGAGCATCAAATTGAAACCATATGCGGGTGAGTTTGTTCCAGGCACATTAATGAATTTGACTGAAGTGGTGTTACCTGGATCTAGTGCCTTGACTTTTGTCCTGTACACTTTTCTTCTTTCTTTCACACTGCCCCATGTGTCTTTTTCACTGTTGCCTCTCTCAGGACCAGATGTACTAAGCCTTTTGGGCCCATTTCAGGTGCAAATAAGATGTATTTTGCCTAGAAAGAATGCAAGAAACTGGTGTATGAGCCATAGGAGTCACTAGGGGATCTATGGAAGAGCTGAAATAGTGTTATTCTGTTGAAATATTGTTATTCTCTGTAAGTGAATACTCTTCCAGCAGGTGTTTGAGGCCTGTGTCTCTGCCTAGCTTCCATCACTGCTGCTCTTCCAGCAACATGCTTTGGAGACTCTACCGATAATGTTCACATTGTTTTACATGGCGCATCCTCCATTCAGATTCATATGAGAGAAAAACATATTGGGCCTGAGTATGCCACAGTTCCACAGTATGCCATATCTAAGATATTTTTCAAGTTTTTTATATTTTCCATGATGAAGATAAGTGTTGGAAGGGTGGAATTTATAAAGCTATGTGAACCCTACATAAGCCTTTCATGACAATTGACCTTAACCTACATAAACATTTATAAAGGTTTATTCCACCAAGCATCAATTATCATAACATGTACATTTACATTTACAGCATTTGGCAGACGCTTTTATTCAGAGTGACATATATGGGTGCTTTGTAGGCCACAAGAAAACATGTCCCTGAAGGATCTACCAGAGAGGGAGTTCGTGCTTCACTAAGGCCCTATCAGATCACAAACAGAGAAGACAGTTTTTTGCTGTTAGTTTGTGTTAGTTAAGTTAGTTTATGAGATGAACATGTGGTTGTAAGTGCTCAGAGAAGAGGTGGGTCTTCATTCACCGTTCGAAGACCCAAATGTGCCAAATGTGTTATGGAGAAATTGCTGTTAGGACAAGTGAAGCTTGCTAGAATAAACGATTATAAATGTTAATGTATTTTGGTGTCATTTGTCATTAAAGGCTAATGTAGGTGGAAGTGTAGTCCTTCGAATTCTGCCCTTCAGTTAAATGCTACCAGAATGTTTAACACAAACCTGACCTAACCTGCTGTGATCAGACTTTTGCTCTTTTTTTCTTCTCTTAAAATGACACAGTATTGTAAATATTAACCAGACAGAAATTGCATTTTCAAAAAGAAAACTTTATTATTACTATTTATTTTGTCTTTATGTATTTTGAATAGTTATTTCAAAACAATATAAGGCATATAGAAAGTTTGACATGCTTTATTAGGTTTTTTGTTATGTATCAGTAAAACGAAAATAAACCAGTTAGGATGACGTATCATCCAGCACTAATCCAGCATAAACTTAATGTTTAGGCTCTTAGACCAGTTTTATACATACATATGAGCAGAACACATTCTGTTTGCTCCTGAAGACGGCTGGGAGATGCTTAGTACATCTGGCCATCAGACTTAATTCATCATCCTCTTCTGATTTCTCTCTCTTTCTCTCTCTTTCTCTCTCTTTCTCTCTCTCCCTCTCTCTCTCAGGAGGACTCTAAGAGGTATTATTCATGGCGTAGTTTCGGTCCAGACGACAGAAGGACTCCGGAACTCTGGGTGGACCTGAACTCGCTCGAGCAGGGTCAAGTCCGAGTTCATGGCATTCTGTCCAACACACACCGGCAGGCAGCGGTAGGACGCACAAACCTACCTAAAATAAATCTCTGCAAAAGCATTTACATGCAGGAGTCATGCGCAAGGGCGTAGTCGTGAACACAGGCAAACAACTTGTTTTACTTTATAATTAAGTCTTCATTGGCCATTTTCACATCCACTCCCACCTTTCCTGTTTTTCTCTTTCCCCTCCCTCTCTCTCTCTCTCTCTCTCTCTCTCTTTTACCCTGTCTCTCACTAGCGGGTGCCTCTGTCCTTTCACTTCCCCTTCTACGGACACAAAGTGAAGCAAATCACCATAGCAACTGGAGGTAGTGCACACACACTCAATTAACCTGTAATGTCTGTTTTCCCATAGCAAGCAATTTATAACAGAGGTCAGTGTGTTTTCAACTTGTGCCAGAAGACCATACAGATTCTGTGATAAAATGCCTTTGTTAAACCCACTTAAACTCGCTTATGTGTAGATTTGCTAGCACTCGCATAACGCTGAGATAGTGCTACACTAACAAACTAGAGTGTGTTGTTGTAACTGGCAGATTGATGTATTTGCCTTCAGGCTACCTCAGTTACACTACACAAAAGTACAGTGTAACAGATATAATAAAATAATTCCAAATAATGTCTTCCAAATGTAGGTATTTTGACAAAAACTGAGTGGTGCACTATAATTTATCATTAGGTTGAAAGGGATTTCTATCCACATTCTGCAAAATTTGTACTATCTAGCAGCTGTTGCAATAAATAAATGCGTTTTTGCACAAAGCATGGGAAGGCAAATTGTGCTGTCTCACAACTGCAAAACATGTATTAGTGTCATAGTTGGTACTGAATAATAAGTTTGAGATGAACATCTGAATAATAAGCCTACAGTCTAAGGGGTTAAAGTACATAGGCTACATTCAGGGGTCACTAGATCTGCAGGTCACTTTTCAGTGCTGTAAGAGCAAGTCAGTTTCTCTTTGTCGTTTATGAGCTATTCTTTACCTAAAGAAACTTTATAACGCCCCCCCCCCCATATTGGCTGCTTCTTAATTTAGCATGAGAAAAATGGAGCACTAATGAGGAAGACTCGTTAATTAAAGATTCATTCTCACCCATCTTCCACTGATGGGAAAAGCGACCATGAATCTGTCTGGCTGTGGCCCGATGTATCCCAGATCCACCAGTCTACTGCGCTAATTAATTTTCATAATTATTTTCATATCATTGAGAGGAAATGGATTTGTACCACAGTGGAATATAATAGAATGATCTTTAATACCTGTGATATTTTTTTACATACCAAAAACATCACTGCTGTGTTCATCCAGCCCAATTCACTTTGGTTAATGATGGTGTGGATTGGAGATCTTCACTTCTGAACTTTCAACCTTTTGCAGGGTTCATCTTCACTGGCGAGGTTACACACCGCATGCTGACAGCTACCCAGTACATCGCTCCACTCATGGCCAACTTTGACCCCAGCTTCTCCAGGAACTCCACTGTGTGTTACCTGGACAATGGTGAGTGAGGTCAGACAGAGACCATGTGAGTACGTTTAGAGGTGTGCAAAGTGACCAACATTCAAAAGATGTTGTTATTTGTTTCAAATAATGATTTAAATAGAAGAAAAAGTAGTCAAAGTAGACTAGTAATGAACATGTGCAAAAAATTGTTTTCTTTTCTTTGTGTGATCCTTTTGGTATGAAATAAAATGCTTGAAAATACAAGGTGAGGGCAACAGCAAAGCTGTCCAGGTGCTAAACCACAGATTAATTTGGTGTGAGTACCTGAAGTGGGACTGAAGAAAAAATAGACTCCCTTCCCTATAAGTTTCAAATTCATCCTATACAAGAGCTACACTATAAAATTCATGAAGTGAAATTCTTGGACACAGTGCAGACATAGTACAGCATAACACAGACATAACATACACTACAAGTCCAACAGTATCCAGACACCTGTTCCATTTTAGGGGATTTGCTAAATAGTACCACTTTATGGCACGCCCATTGCTAACAATGGGGGTCAGTTGCACCCATCTTGACTGATTGCCTAAAAAAAGCATTGCCTACAGACTGAGACACTATGGAGCAGCCTAAACAAACCATGGCCAATGTCAAGCGTTAGCTTGAGATAGAGGTGAGGACTCGAATCAGTAACCAGTTTTCCATTCAAACGTTTCACACTTGAGTCGTCTATTTGCTGATGCAGCACTTAATTCTGGAATAAATCAGAACCGCCAACCTGAATGTCGTAAATGAGTAAAACCTTTAGTTTCCAACCTAGTATGAGTTTATTGTTGAAAAAACCTTCAAATGAAGGACAGTACCTAATTCAGTTGAAGACATCAGCCAGTCAAAGTTTTAGCAATTTACAGATCATGTTACTTTACACTTACTAAATGTCAGCTGGTTAGCTATTACATCAGCTAGCTAAAAATGTCAAAAACATAAAAAGCTAATTTTGCCTCTTTCGTTTTAAGTGCTGCATTTACTGTGTGTAGCACTTCAGTTCTGTCAGACAGAAGATATTTTGTATTAATGAAAGGCTTGTTATTTGAAGGTTTTTAGTAGGGGTTTACACTTATACAATATAGTTCCTGCAAATAATATTGATACAACTAAAATCGCTTACTAAAAAAACTGACTCAGAATAGCACCCCAGAGACACAGGATTAGTGACTTGTGATCATCTCTGGTTAGAGCGATATAAAGCTCACCTTCATTGCACTATGGAAAAGTGTCCTCTGGAGAGAGCTCCATCCAGTATCTTTAGGATGAGTTGGAGTGGTGTTTGTGATCAAGAACTAATCATCCAACATGAGTACCTCACCTCACTAATGCTCTTGTGGCAGCATGCAATCACATCCTCACAGCAATGTTCTAACATCTAATGGGCAGCCTTCACAGAACAGTAGGGGCTGTTACTGCAGCAAAAGGGGGAATGAACTCTTTATTACTACCCTAGTTTTAGAAGAAACACTGGATGAACAAGCGTCTACAAACTTTTAAACCACAAGAAACAAATAAAAGTACCATCATTTGAAAATACTCAGATGTACAATTTGTGCTTAAACTGAGTACATTTATCTAATTACTACCCACCTCTGAATGCTGGAGCTGTGACCTGACCTCTCGTTCTCTAGGTAAGGTGTTTGTGGTGCAGTGGGATAAGGTGAGACTGCAGGGCAGGGAGGCAGAGGGATCCTTCACCTTCCAAACCACTCTTCATCCCAACGGCAGCATTGTCTTTGCCTACAGAGACGTGAGTCCCCTCACTGGCATACAATATCTGTTAGGCTGAAGCAGAATAATGATACAAGTGTCTTTCGGGGCCAAGAAAAATGATAAAACCTAAGAAAAGCAACATGTTTGGGCTCAAGACCAGTAATGCAGATATGCTGGAGCTGGAAGGTTCCACGGTAATTCCCACAGTGAGTACCAAAGATTGGGCCTAGCCCTTTCTTTCAACCTGTCTCCTTCCTTGTGTTAAAATTATAATAATTTTTAACATAAGCAACAACAATACCCCAGAGGTAAAACTGGCAAGTGTAAGGTACAATATCAGAGTGTAGCAAAGCCCCCACCCCCTGACAACAGACAACTCAATACAGTTTCTCACTAAAGTAACATCGTAACCAAGCAGGCCAACATCGCTTATGACAAATGGGAGCATTTGGTCACCAATTAGCATGATTGTCATTAGCTCATTCGTTAATTGTTATAAAATTTTGTTCTGTTTTAAACATTAGCTAATAGTTGAAGTATTTATTAAATGCCTCAAACTGCAGACTTGTTGTTCAGTAATTAATGTTAGGACTTATTATTCAATATACTGCATAGAACTATATAGTGGAGATTCACCATACAAACCCGCACACTATACAGTATAAACTGATTAAACAAGTACATGCCACGACATTAAAACCACTGACAGGTGAAGTGAGTGACTTGAATTATTTGGGGTTTTTATTTACTTAAGTTTTACTTATTTGGTTACTGTAGGCTTTATTGAGTATCTGCACCTAACTTTATGGCTTGCATCCATGTTGAAAAGGCAAGCTTCATCCCTGAGTCAGAGCAGAAACAATCTGGATCCTCTGATAGACAATCTGTGGTGTCTTCTGTCTTTAGGTGCCTTTACCTGTGGAAATGATTCACTCTACTGAGCACCCGGTGAAGGTGGGCCTGTCTGATGCCTTCATGGCTCTCCTCTCTTCCCCACAATCCGCAGGTTAGTTTCTTTTCAAAATCTCTTTTAGTGTCTTTCCAAACGCCTTTATTCTCACAGGATTCTTGGTCACATAAGTAATAGAATATAATTCTTACATCAGCAGATGCCAGAAGGAGGACAATCTATGAGTATCATCGCGTTGAAGTTGACACTTCTAAGATTGTAAACAACTCTGCTTTCGAATTCACCCCATTACCCAGTGAGTGTGTGGTGCTCCATCGATGCTAGATTTAACCCTTCCACAGAGATGTATTTTTTTTATTAATGTTTTCTCTATTCTTTCCATGTTGGTTCACTCAGCCTGTCTCCAACACACCACCTGTGACCAGTGCCTCAACTCGAACCTTACTTCAGGCTGCGACTGGTGCAACGTCCTACAGAGGTAGTGTGGGTGCAGCACTTTGTGATTTTTGCAGTTTACTACAGTTCTGTCGCTCTGAAATGTCTTTTCATGCCATTTCAAGTGTGCTTATGCTTGTATGCTGTTTCCCAGGTGTTCAGATGGGATAGACAGACACAGACAAGAATGGCTTGACTACAGCTGCTCAGAGCAGGTAGAACATCAGACCCACACTGCTGATTGCTCACAAAGCGGTCTTGCTCACTTCAGTGCTTAATAATGAATAATAATTTATTTGTTAGAAACAATGCCCATTAATAAACAGAATCAGAAGAATCACAAAAGGCTAATTTTTCTGTTGTACCTTGTCTGATGGTAATGGGCACCCCACAGTTGCATACACTTACAAAAATATAACAATGTATACAGGCATTACAATCAAAATGAATTAAGTATTATAATATCATTATTATGCACACTTCAGACTTGAGATGGAGCTATGAGGCTAATGTAGCCATCAAGTAATATAATTAGCATTGCCATCACAGTAGGGTTGTCATTATGACTTGATGAAAAAAATAATCATTGTAAAAGAAAAAAATGATGTATTGGCTTACTTAATAGTTTTTAATGATAATGATAAATGTTATATCCACAGTCACATTATCATTGTTTTCCAATATTTTCAGTGCCTCAGCAATGTCAGTACTTCAGTTTCTTTGCATTCAATTTTCCCCTCAATCCTGAACTCACAACTCTGTAAAGATTTAAATCCCTTGGTGTTGTTTTCATATCAAAGAAGTGCCACTTACCTTTAAAATAAAATCAGCTTTAAATAGTCCATTTTCAGAGTTTTATTTTTTATTATTGATTTGTCTGTAAGGCTCTGACTCTGAAAAAGAATCCCAAAGACTGTTAGAACTCTAACGACTTCAAAAATAAATAAAACAAATAAACAATTACTTGATTAATCGATTTTATTCCAAATGAATGCATTATTCAAAATAAATGAATTTGGCTTAAACAGAGGGGAGCTTTGGTTTAAATATATTCTGTCATGTCTTTATGTCCATGCAAATAAAAGATGAATAAAAAATGCAATCTGTATCCAGTCAGCATCTTTCATGCAGACTGAACTGCTCCACTTTTCTAATGTTCAGCACTGTGAAGGATGTTTAAAGGTGAGGTAAACTAAGCAGACTGCCTGTGATAATGTAAGACTGCCAGCATGTTAGCTGCCAACAAGTTTGAGCTCTGTTGTCCAGTGCTGACCAGCTGTTAACAAAAGCTTCTAGATTAGAAGTTATATGGAATACAATGTTACTGAAGTGCATGTAATGGCACTTAATTTTCAATTGCTGAGGTATATTTAATTATGATGTATTATAGTTGTGAGTGGTTCTGGTGAGAGGGAGACTGAGGGTTTAACATGTTTGTTTAAATACAATTACAGTCATTTGAAATGTTGAGAGTTTTGCATATTAAATAACCATTTAATGGCACATTCTAATTCCTTAACAAATCCTTAATGGTAACAATTAGTATGCAACACTTATGTGACTGGCAAAACTGCACATTTGATTTATTCAGTGAACTATCGCTTTAATACTTCACGATCCTTCTCCTGTGTGGTCGCGGCAGGCAAAAGAGGACACATGTGAAGATTATACTCAGGGAGGTCCAGACAGCTCCATCAGCCCATACAGCTCCTCTGCCCCTGCAGCCACACCCTCTCCTGCGGCCAGGCCAGGCAGCCCTGTCACTGAGGGTCAGTCATCTCATTTAAACTCCTCACATATGAAGCACTCACTTTCCATTCCGTTGGGTAGATTAAATAAAATATATGCTATGGGTATTATGTTATAGATATGGCAGATGTGTGCAGTTATAAGTGTATACAATAAGTCTTAGTAAGTGCATTTATATGTCTTATTAAGTCTTTATGCTACACACGTTAGACTTGGAGTAACACTTTGCGTTCGCACTTGCTCTTTGAAGTCTTATAAGCCATACATTAATATGTTTCCTGTACTTGTCTTGTGTGTGGTGAATGCATTTTGCATGAGCGCTTTTGCTAAACTTGCTCTTGTGCTGTTCCTGCCTCCGCCTGTGCTCTTCCATTTCTCCATGTACAACAACACTCTTTCTCTGCAGATGACACCAAACTCCTCTTACACCACCATGGCAATGGTGAGTTGGCCTCTGCATTGGTGCTTCTGTTGTTTGTCAATTGCAGTTAATGGATGATTTACGATGTCATGGATCATTTACGACATGAAGTTAGTGGAGAACATTTTATGCCTGTGTAAATAGTAGTGGGAGCGCGATACGATCATGCAGATCTGACCCTGCCTGACCTCTAATAAAACATTCTCTGCTGGCTGAGATCATTGGTTTATTTGTGGTGCACAGCCATCTCGGTTCAGTGGTTGCTTTCATTTTTTCTTATTTTCTTACTCTATTTAACCAAACATTGTGGTCTTGCACTGTTTAAACAAGGCCTCTTTAATGGAGAAAGAGTGAGCGAATTTGAATGCGGCCACTGCCTGGAGAACATATTGCACGTCACTTTTCACTGGGCTGTAGCTCTTCATTGTTACGCTCTTAAAAGTAATAGTGCCAAAAGGATTCTTTGAAGCGATGCCATGGCTCTTAAAATGGGGCCCATGATGTACAGCCATGGGGTCCTCAGTTTTAATTCGTATTTTTTGTATTTCTTTTTCTAAGCCAGTAGTTCATAAACATTGTCATGAGCCAGTATCCTAAATATCTGACTATGCTCATCACTCACTGACACATGAATTAGTCGGTGGACAGTTTAGCACAAGGACAGTATGGACAAAATGTATCACAAGACCTTATCAGTACATACAACATGTATCACAATATTTAGAGTTTCTTAGGTTTGTATAATTGTCACAGACCAAAAGAACCAGGGGTGACCACCTCTACAAAAATACCAGTTTTATGGTTCAGTAGTTTTTACTCAACTTTTTACAGTCTGAGCTTTTCACAGTATGCTCTGTACTAAATCCATATAAACAGACTAATTAAAGTGTTTTTAAGTGTTGACAGTATTCACAATATGGTCTGAAAAGCGTAAAAGCATATTGTGACAATACTGCAAAACTATCTTAACCTAAATGATAAGTCATCTGCTTTTTCTAACTAGATAATCAACACAAACAATTTAAACAACTAAGTATTTGTCTAATGTGTCTGACATTTGAAGGTTTGGAGTGTGGGGGTCCATGGAACATTTTTCGTCCTGAAAGAGTCTGTTGGGAGACATGGAGATGTTCCTCTGTGCTTAGTAAAGGAATCTTGTTAACTCAAAGCGCGCTTATCATAGAAGAAAATGAGCTTTTCTCTTTTCTCTAAGTGCAAGGAAATGCAATGGTACGGTCCAGTGTTTGTCCATGGCTTCAGAAGGATCATATTCCCAGAGGTCACTGGTTTTTAAACTGTTAGCCAAATGAATCATTCATTTTATGTATTTTATGGTGCTGTGCATTTTTTTTTTTTCACAAGGATTAGTGATTCTAAGATGTCAAATTTCATAATGAATGTAAGGTAATATCCTTGTTGAGTATGTTCTATGTGAATGCCTTATTATTAATGTAATACCGTCTTTGTTTCTAACTGTAAATAAAGCTGATTTGCCTCTAACTGGTAATAAAGTGGCTGTTTGCTACAGATGCACCAGATAGACTAGACTACAAAAACATTTGAGTATGCAGTTGTAGAACCTTCCATTAAATGGTGCTTTAGGGAACCACAAGTGCTTTTCTTTGGCATCGCTATTAAGAAAAAATTTGGCACATATTTTAGGAGTATGCCACCAGTTTTGCTGACTTGCTGTTCACTATAAATGTGCAGCACTGACCATCTGTGTTTTTTATACTTTTGTTCATTCAGAAGCGCCCCAGTTCTCCGCAGCTCTACAGACAAGGAACATTTTGCAGTATCATTTTTCTTTAAACTCTACCATGTAACACCTGCGGTCTTTTCTTTTCTTTTTTTTTTTTCCAGATTTGGAGACGGGTTCTGCGGGTGAGGATGAAGCTCCAGAACACACAGCGATCATTGCAGGTGTGGTTGCTGCCCTCGTCCTACTGGTGTTCCTGACCCTGCTGGCTGTCTACTACATCAACACACACCCCACTGTCGCACCTCCATTCTACCTCATGCAGGTAAAAACTGACCACTATGATCAAATGACATGCACATACAGTACTGTGCAAAAGTCTTAGGTACCGATGCAAATTGTTTAAAGCCATTTTTCTCAGTGTGTGATAATGTGTCTTTCTGCAAATGTTGTATTACACAAATGCAAACAAACAAGAAAGCAGTAAAAAGTATCAAGATTTGTTTCGTTTGTAAAAAAAAAAAAAGTAGACATTTTGTGAGCTGGTAAGGAGAGCACGGGTTTGGTCCCAGATTTCTTCTCAATCCCTCCAGCCGTTGCTTATATTTGTGAAAGACTTTTGCATAGCACTGTACTTTCAATAATATAGAAAGAATTATGTTGCGTTTATACATGACCTGTGTAACATTTGGTTACTAAATATTTCATTTAACATCATACAACATTATATAACTTATGCTCATCTGTAGCGCCGCACCAATAATTATTGGCCCTCCATGAAGTTTCGGAACCAGGGGTGCCACTCCAGCTACGCCGAGGTTGAACTCGGGGTTCATGAAAAGGAGGGATTCATCGAGGCGGAGCAGTGCTGAGGAGGCGGGACTTCCTGCACAAAGGAGCCATCACAAACCTGTCATTTTATTCTTCTGTATTTGGTGGGAGAGCTCAAAGACAAAGGGACAAAGATGGGCTATCAGCCACCGCTATCAGTCTCCCTAGATTTGGCAGTCCATTCTGCAACACCTCTCATACTATTCGTTTAGGACCGAGGAAATTCCTTTTTTCTTTCCTTTTCTTTTCTTTTTTTTTTTTTTTTTAATTAAGGATCTATGGATGTTAATGGGAAGTTTGCTGACTACACCCTTTGCAAATCCGGTGGGAATGGGACTTAGCCACGATGAAACCCTGCGGTTCATGTACAGTACAATAATAACTTTATAGAATTTTCATTCTGAAAGAAAAAAAAAATGTTTTCTAACGTGTTGTGTTCAGTGAAACGAAAAGAGGTCTGTGACGCCTAATACTCAGTTAGCCACATGGACTGGACTGCACTTTAAATGAATGATCTCATTAGTGATAGTGATATGACATGATATGATATCATGCCTTGTTTTTGTATTTATCCCCATAGAATTGAGTTTCTTTTGGAGGTGTCAAAGTGTTGCAAGGATTCTGACTAAAAGCTCAGTACCAACATAGACAGACAAATCAATAATAAAAAAATTTCTGTCGTGAACAAAAGCGTGCCTTCGCAGTTGTGATTTTTAATGGGAAGTGAAGAGTTTGTGGGCCCGGGAATGATGAGTATCCCCTCCAGGCGACACAAGTGGGATATCCCATTCTAATCAGGGAAATGGTATTAATTTACTGTCTAAAATATTACTGTCTTGACACAACTCAGTGACTGTTATAGTTCAGAATCAAAGGCAAACTACAACGTTAACTTAAATGAGCCCAGAGAGTTGGACAAATTGCTATAATCGAGGACAGGGCAGAGTCAGTACATTATTGTCGGGAGTTGGAATTGCATTGCAAATGTCATTACAGTGTCACATTTTTGAACATACAGTGTGCAAATAGTGAACCAATAAAGTGAAAAATATAAAGTTTTGGGGGAAAAATGTGTGATGTGTTAATGAGAGTGTTTAGTAAAGGTTTGCACTGAGAAGAAATTGTCCGCTTTTTCTACCTCACTGTAAACAGAACAGAGTACTGAGGCACTTGATGCCAGCACCAAGATACCCACAAAAAAGTATTGGACACTTTGAAAAACTTTGGTCAACAGCAGCATCTGCAGGCCAGTGTAGGAGACACAGTCGGTGAAACCACTTAAGCGCCACACTCCAGGCAGTTTTCATGCATATATTTATTCTTCACTAAATACAGTTATTCATTTTTCATGAAATATTTTGGTAAATTCAGGTATTTTTTTAAGACACTTCAAGAAACTTGAGTTGGTTCAAATTTTAGTTGATTTCTACATGATGAAAAAATGATGCACATGAAATAATGAATAGAATAATAAAGTAACGTCTTGGCCGTGTCCCATATCACCAAACACATTGAGTCCTCACTGAAACCACTTTATAAACTGCACCTTTATACGTGCTGACTACATATAGACCAACAATACACATTTTAAATAAATGGACTTAAAAGGACTTATTTTGATACTTGCAAAAAACTATAATTACTTAGAACCTTATAAATACTTACTACTTTATTTCGTGACATGACATTTGCTTTTTAATGTTAAATCGCTTTATTATTTAACCTATTTCAGTAAAACGACAAAAGTAGGGGGCACCCGGATTTGAACCGGGGACCTCTTGATCTGCAGTCAAATGCTCTACCACTGAGCTATACCCCCACACGATAGTTTAACGAGTGTTTCTTGGTCTATAAACCAATCACTGTTGTTATTGACGCGGATTTAAGATGTTTGATGCTGTTTGTAATATTTATGGCCACGTGTCTGAGACAGGTCAATGTTTGTAACGCTCAATACGTGTAAACGTTGCTAGCTAACAACACTTTATGGACAAAAGTATTGGGACGCCTGACCATTACACCAACATGGACTTTGATAACATTGCATTCAAATACATAGACTTTAATAGGAAGCTATAACAGCTTCCGCTCTTCTTGAAAGGCTTTGCACAAGATTTCGGAGTTTTAATGGGAATTTGTGCCCATTCATTCTGTAGAGCATTTATGAGGTCAGGCACTGGTGTTGGACGAGAAGGCCCGGCTCATAATCTCCGTTCCAGTTCATCCCAAAGGTGTTGGATGGGGTTGAGGTCAGGACTCTGCGGGTCAGTCAAGTTCTTCTACACCGAGCTCATCCAACCATGTCTTTATGGACGTTGCTTTGTGCACTGGGGCACAGTCATGCTGGAGTAGAAAAGGGCCTTCCTCAAACTGTGTCCACAAAGTTGGAAGCATGGCGTTATCCAGAATGTCCTGGTATACTGAAGCATTAAGATTGTCCTTCACTGGAAGGAGGGGGTCGCCTGATTCAGTAATTAAGAGGTTGTCCCAATACTTCTGTCCATATAGTGTATGTTGCTACAGAGCTATGTAATGTTAAATAACCTCACTTGTCTGCTTTTGTTGTCAGCAGTTTCTGTAGCACTGAGGAAAGCAATCACAGTTAGTCTCTGTGTTAACGTTATAGGTCTCACATTCTTAACATTTACAATATTAAGAAATTCAGGAAGCTTGGCTGCACTTACGCTGCCGCCTGTAACACAGCTTGCCATACCAACAACTGCCAAGTGGGGACAGTCAAGTCTGGAGTCTGGTACCTCACAAACTGCTTCAAATGACTACAACAGTAAAAGGCTTCAAGTGTTAGACAGACACTCGTTATTTGTCTAATTCATCATTCAGAGTGGTTTATTTGATGTGAAATGTTCTTGGGAACCTCACCTGTGACAATAGGAACTAGACGTCTGAAGATTTTTTGCAGTTATTTCGCAGGAAAATATTACATTAAATGGTTACATATATGCTACTAAAGCCTTTTTGAGATAAGGTTTTGGCCTAAAAAGCTTTGGGCCAAGTACTTTACTTGCTGGAGAGGTGCAGTGCAAAATAGTACCAGGAAGAAAGCTTATTATTTCAGCTTTATTATCAGTACTCCATGTAAAAATCTAAAACACGTGTGGTTTCAATAGTCGCTTTGGATAGTAAATAAAACAGCTGTATTTTCATTTAAGACATCACAACCCCAGGTTCCTGTCCCCACCACCACTGTCGAGAATTCCAGGTTGCTATGGTTTTTGACAAACATTTTACAATCCGTATATTATCACATTTCATATATCACATTTCAGTCACTGTATTATCCAGAAATTCTGAATAATGAGAGGAATTTCCCTTCTATACGTTTTGAACTGACACTCTTTCACAAAACGAGACGAATAATAACGGCCTCGTTCTCCGGCCCCGCCCAGCCCGTTTTACTCCTTTTATGGTGCTGTGAGCGTGTTCCACTCGCCCCGCCCATGAGCTCTAGCAAGCCACGCCCCCGTCCGCGCGTGCACGAGGGGTGGGCCGTGCCCGCGCCCCACTCAGGCTGTAGTCAGCATTGGCAGGCGGAACTCGGGAGTGTGTAACATCATCACACCTCCAGCACAGACATATGCAGTGATCCCCTGGAGAGTCGGAGACCATCACAGACGCGCTTGAAGAGGCAGCACGAGCGGAGCAACATGAATCCCCTGTGTAGCAGATGTGACAAGATCGTCTACCCCACGGAAAAAGTAAATTGCCTGGACAAGGTGAGCCCATTTCTACAGTTCGTCGTCATGTTACAGGCGGCAAGAGAACGGCAGATAACTAATCTTCACCCTACAAATTGTAGTATTAAACATATACTGGTCTACGAATAGACCCTGTATTCTTCTATGTGGTATACATGGAAACAGTCAAATCGTGGGAGTGTAGGAAAAGAGCCAGTGGCAGTGGAGGCAGTGGCCGTTTCAGACCGAGTTGGCTCCACTTTGTAACTTGTACGACCGCTTCCTGTTGAAACATGCATTTCTCTGAATGCCGTACTGCAAGCTCTGCAGTAGCCTGTCTCTCCTCTGCAACATTTTCTTCTCGATTGCATTTGGAACAGCCTGAATGAGTGGCACGGGTGGTACAATGTGATCACTTTTTCATGCTTTTCTGTCCAGACGCATCCTCTCTTGTGTTAAGGAAAAATGTGGGCGTTGCCATTTGCAGCATTGCTTTGAGCTAGCTGACGTTGTAGGCCTATATCAGTGCCAGTGCATTGTACAGCTTGCAAACTTGTAAGAGCTAAGACAGCTATAGTTTGCTCCTTCTCAGCTGCCCGTCCTCATCCTGATCTGGGATGCTGCACTTGTGTACAATGTTCATGTCCTTGATCTTTATGATCACTCCACTTTTAAAACTGTAGGACAGTGCTCCTTTAAGTGGCCCCTTAAACTACTTTACGTCAGATCTTCTCTTGTAAGCCTGTTGGAGATGCAGCCTGTAGGTTCTACCTGAAGTGTAGAGGTCCACAGGGTTATATTATTAGCCTGTGGTTTATGACAACACATCCTTTTCCGGCTGTGTTGCTTTCAGTGTATTTTGTGCAGAGATGTCAAAAAAGGCTTTGTGGAGGCGTCCTTGTGGTTTCTCTGCCTTGGAAAAGAAATCTGAAGAACAATGACCGAATACAAGATGTTATTTTTCTGTTTTCAAAACCAGCCACTTCCTGACCAAATTTGCCAATCTCTTCTAAATACGCTGCTGTCACATTCGGACATAGACAACAAAAAAAATAGGAACTCGTCATGATCGCCTTTGTGAGTGGCAGATTGTGCAACGCATGTAGTGAGTCGTTTAGTGAGTCACAACCAGCTGAGCAGACCCTTCACCCCTCTCAACTGCTGGAATGTTCTCATGCTGTCATTGTCGATTCACTCCACATTGCGTGGTTATCAACCACTGATTCAGTATCCCCCCATTGGGCCCCTTTTGAGTCAGCCAGTCCCTTTCGCCATTATGAACATGTGGCTTATCATGCAAGAGACAAAAATGTTGGATCGCTCTGTTGAAAACCAGCCACTTCCGGAACAAATTTGCCCATCACTCTTATTCAAGCTGCTGCCAGATTTGAACGTAGACATCAAAAAAGGGGAACTTGTCACGATCGCCTTTTGAGACAAAAGTGGTAGATTGAGCAAGACATGTAGGCCTGATCTGTCTTGGCCTAAATCTACTGTGTTAACCACTTTTTTCACTGCAGTGTTGACGAGTTAAGAAAAAATATATCCCCCTGTTTTGCATGGCTTGGTCAGTGAGTCATGAACAGCTGAGCAGACCCTTTTCCTCTCTCAACTGCTGGAATGTTCTCCTGCTGTCATCGCAGATTCACTCCACATTACAGCAGCTATCTACTGCTAATTCAATTTCTCCCTATTGAACCCCCTTTCAGATGGGCAGTTTCTGCATTGTGCGTCCGGATCAGCAGGGCTGATTAGAGATAGGCATGGAGAGAACTGGAATTCTGCACTTTAACAACTGGAAGCGCTGGAAGGTCCTACAAGTTTCCATTACTGCCATCAGCTTCTCTGAAAGACCACATAGTAAATGAAATACACATCAGTGTTGGAGATAATAATGAGCCAATCTCCGAAACATTGAAGAGTAATAAATGACGGATGGCTGATCAGTAGGGCTGTGTTTTATATATAGTTTGTTAATCTTTATTGGCCTTAGCAAAAGAGACTTAACAAATCACTACTTGCAGTTGCATGTTGAGTTTCTGTGGGTGTTTTGATTAATCAAGGCATTTGCAAGAGGCAACAAATGCAAATAATTGATCTCAAAATACTCCAGTTTGATTATTGATCATTTTATTAAATATAGGCCAAATACGTCCCAGGGTCACTGCTTGTGTTTTAAAAAAGTGTAAGATGTACTGCAATCACAGTGTCTATCAATGTAATCACAGTAAGGATATAGTGCAGGCTTATTCAGGAATTTGGTTTCAAAATTAGTCACAGGATTTAAGGAAGTAGTGATGGTGAAACCCTTGTATGAATGTGACGTAGTTATTCAAAATAACTAAATTATTGTGCTCACCACCCCCATTTCCAGAAAAAGGGAGGAAGCACACGTCAAATAAGCATACGTCAATTAAAACACTCATTGTTTCCCATTATAGAGATTTCTCGTCCTTGCGTACACTCCTACTGGGCTGCCAGTGTGGTCTGGGTGGTGACTGTTGCTGTCCTTGGTGCAAGTGTGAACAGTTCTGTGGCCTGTACCCGCAGGTCCCAGCAGATCGGGATGACTTATGTCTCTCTATAGGGCCATCTCCTCTGCAGTGGCCTGGATTCAGGGAGACTGTGGGGACCTACTTCAGATAACGTCACTTAGCTACAAATAATCGCTTTACTTTTAGACGGCTTGACAAAATATATGATCCTTTGAAAGCTCAAAAGATTATGCTCTTTTGTGTGCTGATGCTAGTTTATGTTAAAACATGTCATGCATTGTGCTTAAAAGTTCAGAGCAAGCCTTTCTAGACATTAAATACAGAGGACGTTTTTAGATGTAAAGGTTACATTTATGCTACAAATCTTAAAAATGTGTGGACAAGCAAATTGTTGCTGTTTACCAAACAAAGCTACAAGATGAAACCACAGTCAAAGGTTGACACACCAAGGTGAGAAAGAAAAGAATACTGGCCAGAAGTCACAGCTGGTGGGAGTCAATAGGATCACAGTATGTGTCATCGCGATACACAATACCATATGTATTGGGGTTTTTGGTAGGGTTGCACTGACATGGCATTTCTGGACCAGTGGCAATGTCCAATTCAAGTTTAAGTATATATTAAAAGGTGGCAGGTTATGGAGTAAAACTCTTTAACGGTTATGTTATTTTTTGTAACTGAATGTGTATCATGAAAATATTTTTTTATTGTGATAATTCTGCTGACAATAATATGTCTAACTGTTTAATAGCATTATAAAAACCTAATGCTAAATCCACAAGGATGAGCATTATGAGAAATATAATGATATAAATAACATTTCATTGACATTTAGTTGTAGAGGGTTACAGTTACAATCAAAATGAATAAAATGCTGACATTTTAAGCTCTGTTTTTCCAGAGTATAATAAATGCACCACCATATATCAGTTGGAAATATCAGCTGGTGGCCTAGTGGTTAGGGCGTTTGCCCTGCGATTGGAAAGTCGTGGGTTTGAATCCCAAGACTGCTAGTGGCACCTCTGAGGTACCCTTGAGCAAGGTACTGTCCTCACACACTGCTCCCTGGGTGCTGTTTTCCTGGCTACCCGCTGCTTCACTTGGTGAATGGGTTAAATGCAGAGGAAGTATTTTGGGCTGTTCACACTGTGTGCTGTGGTGTGTTCATGTGTGATAGAATGGTCACTTTACATTTTTGATAGAAGTAAAGAAGATATGTCAACCTTAATGCATACTTAACACAAGCAATTTTCTTAGAAGGCATATAAATTTAAATACACACAAAGGGTGTGTAACAAGTGCGAATAAACAAAAGTAGCAGCACATCGTTTTTACATATTTTTCCTCACAATAATGAAGAAAAAAAGGCTTGCATAGTATAATACTACATTAGAAGTCAATCGATCACGTTTTTGAATATATCTGAATATATACATATATGCATATGGAATATATCTGTAGAAACAGCCTGAATCAGCACTTTCTTTGCTGTGTTTTGTCTTAATGCTAGTATTCACAGGGTTCTGATGAAGTGATAATAATTTTCCCCACATTGTTTCATCTCTTACAGTTCTGGCACAAAGGATGTTTCAGCTGCGAGGTCTGCAAAATGACTCTAAATATGAAGAACTACAAAGGCTTTGACAAGAAACCCTACTGCAGCCAGTAAGATTTTCTCACCATCTTCTTCTGTCTTCTTGTCCGTCGTTCCATCTGTCCCCGTGCCTCTCAAGGGTGTGTTCTCAATCTGCCTTCCCTCCTGGAACTGTAGCCAGAGTCTGGGGGTTTGGCAAGCACTGCACTGAACGATTTCATTTTTTTTTTTTATCTCCAGTGTGTAGGTCTGAGCCAGCATCTGCACTGATGTGACAGATTACATACGAACAAATGCAAATGTCTGAGTTTTTATGGTGCTCAGTGTCTTTCACGCACTGGACGATGTGTGTAGGAGGTTAAACATTTGCCTGTTTCACCACTGGCCAACAATCCACAGCTTGTGGATGCTATTAAGTCCCTGAGAGCGAAGCGAGTTCTCAGAGACATGCAAACATGTGCTTGTTTCATTTCACTATTGCGTCACCTCGGCCATGATAAACACTCAGGCTTCTGTTCACTTGGAACCTAGTCATCTTCTCAGGCTGTAAAAATGCTCCTCTCCAGGGAGGTGACTTATATGATTTATATTTATTCTTTGGGGATTCAGGGGATTTGTGCCAAACCAAATTTTTTTTTTGTTCTTAGGACTCAACAGGGTTTCTGTCAGAGCTGCAGAATAAATGGGTTATTATTCGTTATGACAGTACCGTGTAATCACAGATATCACTGCAATATGCAAACGAGCCTTCTATGAGTTGAAAAAAATTGTGGATTGTTGTGACTATCCTGATGTTGATATAAGCTCCCAATGATAACTCTGTGGTAGTCTTGCTGTATCAAGGCATGCATATGATTTTAATTGATGATACCAACCAAAGTACTTACCAATTATAAAAAAGGTTTGTTAAAAAGAGTCATTCAATAGAAATTTTCAGCACCTATGTTGACAGCCTTGGTATATGTGAATCAGTAACCATGCTTGTTCCAAAATTTAGACTGCTGACTAGGCTGGAAAAATGTATAAATTGGGACAGCATTATTGATAAATACTGATAGTTTCATTATTTAAAGCCACAGATATTTTACAGGTACATTCAGTGCATCTAGAACAGTTTGCACCAGAGAAAGGGCAAAGCCTTTCCCTAACAATATGGGGTTGTCAAAACTTGGTTGCTCGTGATTTGTTTGCTCTTTTTAATGTGAAGAGTTTCAACCTGCAGCAGTGCCTCATCTTTGGGAGCGTTTTTTTTTTCTTTTTTGAAGTCAGTGAAACTCACATTCCTTTTTTTTGTAAAATGGGCTGTGCCATTTACACCAAAAGGGCTGGCTCTTTTACACCAAAAAGGTAAAATAAAGATCTACTCATGGGAGATATTGATAATTAGCAATAAATAAGTGATTTCAGGCCTACTGCTGTTTACCTAGGCTTCTTATTGGCTGTCTAAATGATCTTTTGTATGTATGGAATCAGTGGGAGTGTAACAGTGCGTTGTGATGTAATAATGCAAAAATGACAATGTGCATTGAGATACATTCTATAAATATGGCCTTTAATGCAACTGTTTGCAAGTTTTTAAATACCAAAGTTTGTAAGCAACCAGCACCAGCATCAACAACCCACTTACGCACTCCTCATGTCCCCCAGCTCTAGTGCTGTTAGTTGTGTAACAGTATTGTGTAATTTTTTTTTATTCAAATTTTACTCAAAACATCATGAGAATAACGAATTGTGCATCCGGTATCATGAATCAAATGCAGTCGTGGGTTGAATGTATTGTTCCAGCCCTAAAATTCAGTGCTTTTTGATTAGTCTGTAATTCATTGCCATCAGTTAGTATATTTACTTCCAGCACCTCATGCTTGGTATTGAAAAAGGTTTCATTCAGGAATCTGAATCAGTGTCAAGATGTAGGTGTTTAATTAATATTTCAGGTGATACACAACTCTACACATGTAAAATGTTTTGATCACGGTGATATAGTCCAGACTTTATTCGTGTTATCGCAACTGAAATAAGTAGAAATAAAATCGCAATTGAGTATTCTGGCCGTATCATGGAGATCTAGTTTGAATACACCAACAGACTCTTCACAGGTGATGTTTGAATAAAGCATCAGAACGCTACTTTCACAGGGAAGTGTCAGAAACTGCCTTTCACAAAGGTGTTTCCACAGGCACCAATCTCACTTCTGCACCCAACTGTACAATGCACTGATGCCTGTTTTGTGGCAAATAAAGTGCTCTTTTGTTGCAGGGCTCCTAGTGTATCGTGCTACAGTTGCCACGTAGGCAAATGTCATGGGTTACTGGGAAGGATGATGCACAGTTCGTATTTCCTCTGTGGTTGTTTTCTGCTTTAAAGCTTCCGTAAGGAATACAAAGCTGTGCGTATATTGTCAGCATCCCAATACCCCATTCTGCACACAAGGGCATACAGTGCAGTGTGAGCTTCTATAAGCTTTTTATGATCTCTTGCAGCTTTTTTAGTGTGTGAAGAAAGATTCCATTCACTGTTAAGAGATTAAGGCTTTTTCCACACAAGCACCGTTTAAAAAATATCCATCCACACGAAAACACTAAAACACGCCGTCAAGCGCTGTCAAGAGCATGTCAAACTAACAGGCAGTGATATAATTCTAAACACAGAGCAGTCGGAAGCCTGATAAGAGTTATGTGGATGCGTCCAATTACTTGAATTAAGCCTTTATTTTTGATTGATCTGGTAGTCAAGTGGATCTACATGCTAGTCAGCTCTACCGTTATATGTAGCAAGGCCATGGGCCGAAATCAGGGTATGCAGATACGAAAGGAAGCTTCATTCAACTTTTCTGACGCAGCACGAGTCATGGGAGTGTTGGATGTTTGCACTGACCTCTGGAGTGCATTCCGATGCCTCTGTTCCTCAGTGTAGTTGGAGAGTAAGTGTATATTTGTGTAAACGTGCAAAACAGTCCTGTTAGTAAGTAAGTTAGTAAGGTTAAAAGTAGCACTATTTTGGCTACACCCATCATTGCATAAAAGTGTCTGATGTAAACAAAGGAGAAAATCTCATACACTCTTACATCTAACAAAGGAGATGCTGGTACGCTGGTTCAGAAAATCTTCACCCTGGATTGAGTTTTCCAAAATGTCCATATTCAGTGACCTAAAACGCCAAATTATTTGTAGGTTAAAGGCTGTAACACATAGAAAGTTTCAAAAAGTACCCATGTACGTCTGGGCAAGGGCAAGTCAAACCCACCACACTGAGGCCTTAATGCCAGAGTGCTGAATCCTCTTTTACATATCTCTCTTAGTATGAGTCATGTGACCTTTATTTGTTTACCATCTTAAAGAGGTTTAAAGAGAGATTTCATCCTTGATTTCATTCTGAGGAGCTTCATTTCTGCAGGCTTTATTTAGACGGGGAGATGAGGGTTAATCTGACCTAATTTCTGTCTGATCCATTTTAGAATCAGGATATTTTTTCACAGTGTCAAAATAAAAAAGGCAGGATAGTGGCAGACAGCGAGTTATTTCTGAACCCACTCATCTCTTCCTCTACACCTATGAAAAGAGGATGTTCATACAGGCTTGATTTTTCCACTTGCCAAAGTGTCTTCCCTCTAGAGCCCAGCTGATTTGCCCTTGGACCAAAACTATTTCTTGGGAGAGAGCAGCATGGCAACACTGATTGTGGTGTTTATCCCCCTGCTGTCTGTTTTATGCCACAATGAATGGGACGATTATGGTTAAGGGTGGGTATTGTGAGTACTCCTTGATTTAGCAACTATAGAGTTCCTGTAAACAACAACAGTCAATGTATGGTTACTGCACAAACACACACACTGACATGAATTGTCATTTGTTGAATCTGATGGGATGCCAGTTAATTATGCTGTTATCTTATTTTTATCTTATTGATTTATTTGTTTTTTTTTTTTGTTTGGAATATAGTTGTATTTTATGCCGTACCTCTTTTTAAAGCGAACACTTCTGTTTTGCAGGTATATTTTGAGAACTAAAAATTGTGCTCAATTTCTGCCATATTGCCTGACCATTAAAAAGTATGCACACATGCATGGGTGTGTGTGCATTTTTTTTATTTAGTGTGAATAAGACCTTTGTGACTGTACGATTTGCTTACCAACCCAAACCCGATTCTCCAAGGGAGTGTGAAGTTGCCATAAGGTCGGCTAAGGTCAGGAATGGAACAGAGACTCGTTCATGCTTGCACAAACACAGAACTGAGTCAGAAACTACAGGTTTCAGGGTTTTGGAATGGCATTTGGTTGTATGGTGGCACATACAACCTCTGGTTGTGTGGCTTGAATCTACAAGCAGTTTACAGCACTGAATAAATGCATGTCCTTTCTCTCTTTGCGCTTGAAAATATCTGGGGATTTATTGGTCTCCAGAACAACACTTTTCCTCCCAGCTGGACAGGAAGACAAAAATGCTACTAAGTACTGTCCAAACACTCGGCCACACCCACGGATCAGGACTGAGAGCTGGTTAAACTAAATTTAAACTTTTGCTTCATCAACTTTTCATTGTTCTTTTTCCCCGGCTGCCTTTACAGCGGGGTGATGATGTAAGCGTTGAATTCTGTATAATGACAGTTGATATAAGTTTGTTTGTATTAGAGATTCATGTAAAGAGATTTTGTTTGCACAAATTCAGATTGGCATACATATGCATACACACCTGTCCTACAACCTGAGCTGAGTTTGATTCCAGTGCACCAACCTTTTGTGTGTGAATGTCTTGTTAAAGTGAATATGTGTCTCTCTGTAGGGGTCTCTGCATAGACTGAAGAGTGGAAGGGAATTGCACACAGAAATGAAGCTTGTCTCCACCTCTGCTCCCAAATTCCAGTGGAGAATTAGAATGCAGGGAAAGACATGTCTAAGCAGGTTTTCTGCTGCAGGGATAGTGTTAGTGCTCAAGCACATGTTCAGTTATGCTGCAACTGTGCTTTCCCTTCCCTCTCACATTCACTCTTCTGTAACCTTAAGCATATAAAAATTAATATTAAAGAATATTAGGGCTGCTACGAATATGCAGTCGTTTACAATCTACCTGACCTCTGTGAATCGGCAGTAATTAGTAGTCACTTTGTATGATAATTATGTGTTTATATTCTCCTTTAGGTCTCTCCTCCTTTAAGAAACAGAGTTGTGTATATGCTTTTTTGCCATGTCGTCATTTTTGAATACTTAAATAATTTGAATGGCATTCAAATGAACTTTAATTGTTTGACCTTTCTTTAAAACTCTGATTACTTGATTGCCCTACAAAATTATTGGTAAGTTACTCAATTACTAATGTGATTGATCGTGACAGGCCCGATAGTGAAACTGTTCTTTCTGATAAATGTGATCAGCATGTTTGCTCTTTATGAAGTGCTAAGCTGTTGTTTCTTCTTGCTGGTAAATTTCAGACACTATCCCAAGACGTCCTTCACCAGTGTGGCCGATACTCCAGAGAACCTCCGGCTCATGCAGCAGAGCAAGGTGCAAAGCCAGGTAAGTGGCCTTCATCTTAATTCTTTCTCCTCCTAATTTTACTTCCCCCATCCTGCTCCACCCTGTCGCCAGTCCTCTGGGTTCTCTTCCTGTCTGACCCATGGCATCCGTTCCCATAAATCCAGTGGGAAAGCCAAAAGGGTCTGATGACATTAGTTATTTACCTTGGAGCGGTTGATGATTTACAGAGTCTGTATGTGAAGCGATGCTATTTAGCCTCTGGTTTTCTCATATGCTTTCTGGTCAGCTCATAGACTTTGCTGTGCATTAGAGTAATTTAATTACTTTGTCCTGTAACAAAGTAGTGTAGCACATTTCAGTTTAAATTCAATATTGTCAGTATAGTCAGCATGGTCACTGTAGTGTGACTAAACTGTAGTGTAACTATACTGACTTAAGATGTTTGTTACTTTTGTTACTTCCAAAATGAGGTCCAAAGGTCTTAGGTCTTAGACCACTATTGAAAATTCTTCTGTTTTGCATTCTTTTCTAATTTAATACATTTTTCATTGCAAACTATATTATTAGCATTTGAGCGAAGCTATGAAATATTTATATGAATTTTAGAATTGAGTATTTGGTAGTAGTATTTTACGTCCTTTATTTTAACTGACAGACTGCACTCAAGCTGGCATGGACTCCACAAGTTTGTGCCAAAGCCACTGATGAGTAGATCAGTTCCAGAGTCATCCGAACATGTGCTTCATTGGAACAGATAACAATCAAAAATGAAATGGCACAAAGGCCTTTAACAAAGGCCTTCGATGTCACACATTTTCTTAAATTTGAATTGTTAGTCAGAAAGAGTCATTAATATTAAATAGTCTGCATAAATTGTCTTGTCAACCTATGTTTAAAAGTTTAAAAGATATATTACAGTGTATTCTCAGACTTTTGGGCCTCACTGTATGTCTCTAAGAGAAGATAAATTACATACAATGCACTTAGAACATACTTTTTAAATCTGTGTCTGTTATTTTACATAATGTTCTACCTGTATTAGCTGACTGCACAAATGTGAATTTGACAAGCACAGAGAAAAATATGTCCTCTGTCGTCAACTCAGTGAGACGTCTATAGAAGCATCTAATCATGCTAATATGAAACTGGAGGATAAAATCCTTGTGCTGAGGAAGAGTCCCTACATCACATATACAGGACAGAACTTTACAGTATTTTATCCCTACATATGTTACTTCAAGACCACTGTTTTGGTCTGTTTTCAGATTGTATTAGCCATTCATAATTTTCTCACTTTTTTTTTTTTTTTAACCACCTGTTTTTGGTTTTTTTTAAGAGCAAATACAGGGACAGTGACCTACTTTTTAAACAACGTTTCCCTTCTACCTTCCAGTTGTTACACATTTGTTTGGGTTTTAGAGAGTAACACAGATGCAATGAGTGGTGAGATTCCTTTTTTTCAAGACAGTAAAAAGCATTTCAATTTAAGAAAAGTAATTTGTAATGGATGACGTTTTGTGAGTAACTAACCCAGCACCATTTTCATGTTATGGACACAGTGTATACCCACTAGGGTCCATTGTACACTACGTGTTTGCAGCACGTTGACTAGGTCTGCAAGAGCGCAGTGGATATTCTTCTGATCTATGGGTCCTGCTGTCATGACAATTGGATTGCCTTGGCAACTGAATCTAACAGACGGTCTCGCCATACCCTCCAAAACACATGCAACCACCATCCATACCCCCTACTTACTCACACACACACACACACACACACACACACACACACACACACACACACACACACACACCCCTCACCAGTAGAAACCTGTAATGGATAATGACTGACCATAGCCAATTAACCTGGTAAAATCAGCTTACTGTTTGCTATCCTGAAAGGTGCGTGGAAAGGCACCGCTTTCAAAAAGAACTCCGATCCAACTGATTGTAATGAACCCAATATATGTGTCAGATCTAGATGTGACCCAAGGAAAAAGGCATTGCATCCACTGAAGTTCCTGTAAGGTCATACTCTCTATGTAGCTTCTGTAAGCGCCATCTGTTCTTTTTCTCTCTGTGCCATGTTCCTTCCGCTTGTCCTCCTTTCTCCAGGCTCACCCACCCCACCCTACTTTCTCTCTTTTTTCCTGTTGCCCAATGACCTTTCTCCACCTTTGTTACTTGCCCTATTAAATATGAATAGAAACATCTTAACATTTCCCTCTATTTATTAAGAAACCTTTACAGACTTAATTTTAACAGTAAATATTTGCTGTTTGATTTATTTGACTGTTGGTGTGGTTTCTTCTAGTCACTGGAAAATTCTAAACCATTTTGGTTCTGTTCATTGAAGTATTTATCAGCTACTTAAAAAACTAGCAACCTTTTGGTAGCTCATCTTGTTTTAGTGTTTCACACGTTAGCTAGCTACATAAAACTGGTTCGCTAGCTTGAAATACAACTTATTCTGTAAGCATACCATCAGCTCGTTCTAGAAATCTAGTCATATACAGCGCGTCTTGTAAAAGCATCAGAACCTTGATATTGATCTACGTATTTATTATATCACTAGCTATTACTGTCTTACAGTAGTCCAAAGCATAGTCAGACATGTTTTTTGCATTGATACCTTTGTGAATAGTGCCTCAGTTTGCAAGACATTTAATTTTCAGGTTTTGTGCTGACATTTAGAGTAAAAATCAGTACAGTGACAAGATATTAATACAGTTGTTGTTCTGCACTAACTTTTTTAGATTAAAAAAGAGTGATGAAAATTCTTTATTCTCACATTTACCAAACACATTTTAGGCTGATTCAGTTATTTGTTATCAGTTATTTGTCAGTTAATTTACATGAAAAATAAAATTCTTTTGCAGTCTATTAGTGTATAGTAACTACATGTACTACATAGTAATAAGTAGCTGATTCAGTGTCAGTCCACCATATTTTATTAACATGTTTTTTTTGTCGGTTTGATTTATTTTCTCCTGTTTATTCTTAAATAGTTTATTTCAGCAAACACTGAATCCCTCTCACTTGCTTCAGCATGCACATCATTTTGCATGAGTGTTGTCATGTTGTATTTTTACTATATTGCCCAAGCTCAACCTGGATATGTTTAGGGGACTCTGAGCATGGTGCTGTAGTGACAGCATGGATTAACCCCGGCAGTAATTAATACTGGTCATTCAGATTAGGTTAATACCAGGGGAGGGGAGATGTTGGTGTTTGTTGTGGCAAGGAATAAAGGGAGGATTCACACATAAATATCACATTACTAGACATTACCTCAGAGACATGATGCAAAAAGATCATTTTGTAAGGCTGTCTGGAAATACCCATGAACTTTACACATACATACCCTTGCATGCGTTTTGTGTCTTTTGTGTGCGCACACACACACACACACACACACACACACACACACACACATTCAGCGACAGTACAGGCCCATAAAAGCACAAGAGCACTGAGATGGTCAGTGGTGTGGCAGAGGCCCATTACACTCATAGCAGTAGTGTTACTCATCATTTCTGGCATAGTTGTGTGGCAGAGGGGGGTCTTTTCCCTCTCTCTTTTCTATTTAGGGGCTTTGTTTACAGGCTGTGAGAGCGCACCCCTGGGTCAGCTCCGCTTGGCCACTTTATGGGGAATTTCCGGGACTATGCAGAAGCAGGGGGGAGGGGGAGACGTCAGTCTGGAGAACATCATGGAAAGGGAAGGGGGCTTCTCTCTCTCTGTGTGTGTGTGTGTGTGTGTGTGTGTGTGTGTGTGTGTGTGTGTGTGTGTGTGTGTGTGTGTGT
>JBBPCZ010000115.1:32158839-32173029 GCA_037974445.1 Brycinus macrolepidotus | reverse complement strand
GGGGGGGGTACTGGGCAGTACATAGTCTATACTGAAATGTCAAGTACATTTATTATCATTTCTGACACATACACAGTTTGCAGTTTCTCCATGATCATGGTACAACACAAAGAAAAAAAACATAAACAGCACAAGACTACATAAGTGCAGGCAGGACTGTGAGAGCACAGGAAAGTGCATGATTAAAAAAAAAAAAAACTAAACACAAGAGCAAACAATATAATATCGCAGAACATGACAACATAAAGTGCAGCCAACAAGAGCAGTAACAATACAAGTGTGAATGAATACAGTATCGTGACAGATACTGTATTCTAGCA
The DNA here is from genome assembly GCA_037974445.1 of Brycinus macrolepidotus. Lineage (NCBI taxonomy): Eukaryota > Metazoa > Chordata > Actinopteri > Characiformes > Alestidae > Brycinus > Brycinus macrolepidotus. The sequence continues at coordinate 32,172,709 of JBBPCZ010000115.1, read as the reverse complement.
GCAGAGTAATTAAGACATCATAATAAATGCAATTCATGTGCTGAGGGTTCCACATTTCGAAAGAACAGCTTTCAAAGAACAGTTCAAAAGAAAATCCTTTATTCCTTTCTGGAAATCTGCTAATCTTGGTGTAATTCTGTGAGTAACAGAAGAGAATAGTCCTGTCAAGACAGGGTTTATCAGGCTTCAGAGGTGTCTAGAGGAGACTAAACCCATTCACAGCCCAAGTAAGTGATGTTACTATGATGAAATAATAGCTTAAGGAGAAGTAAAAGTACTTTTATTTAAAACCACCTGGACAGATTTAGAAAATTACCAAGTAGGGCTGGTCATTATGACTACTGTAATAATATGTGTCACAATATTCTTTTCTGAGCATATTGTGAATGTCATCAGTGCTTAGATAACTTATAATTTATTACACAGATAGTCATGAGTAATTGCTTTTAATTACTCATGACTGGGTGTGAACCGCTGAATAAAAATAAATTTATTCATAGCTTTTGATGTTTTTTATGCACCTTTTTTGTCTGTTCCAAACCTCAGAAAAACTGTATAATAATGCGCATCAGGTATTGTGAAAAGGTCATGATGCAATTTTTTTTTCTACTGTATCACCACATAGAACCACAGTGCAAATGCTCAGTACATCCCGCATGTGTCATCTTAGAAACCAGGTCCAGCCTTTTTTCCCCCAATTATCTTTAGTCATGAGATTCAGTGTAGGTACAGCAACAATCTGATAATGTGGTAGTTTCTATGCAACTATGCAGAAAAGCTTGCATCCCAAGACTACCCAATCAGTGGCATAATTTATTCTCCACTGACCGCAGAACCCCCCCAATAAATTTACTTTCCTTGTTTGTTTAGCTTGGCATGAGATGCTACGCTATCCAGAGCAATGCTGACATCTCGATGTACTGGTATGCAGCACACATACTATTTGCCAATCAGCGAATATACGGTATTCATTTATTATTATTTATATACTAAGAAGTTTGGTGCAATTGGTGCAAAATTCATATTTGGCTGTTGGTCTCTTATCTATACAAACTAGATCAGATTTCTGAAAAACTAAAATCTTGTTTATGGTCATGGGCGTGATAGGAACTGAAGTGGTTCTCTCTTTTTGGTCTAAAATGAAATAGTAAAATAAAACTATAAAAGTCAGATGTGTGAGTATCCGCAAAATGTAACAGATGCTGTCAACATCAGAAAATTAGAAATTAGATACTAAATGTAAGTGAAAATGAAGTATAACTGAGTATTATTTTCTTTGTACTTTTCTCTTTTACTCTAGTATTTCCTTGTGAGGTATTTGGAAAGTATTGTGTGTGCACGTGCGTGTGTGTGTGTTTCTTTCCCCTCAATACTCTCCTGAACTCGGTCAACCATGTGTATGGTGTGTGTTTGTGTGCGTTGGGGTGTTACGATTTGGGTCAGGAGACAAGCACACAGGCAGGGCTGTATAGTGGGGGTCTGTGTGTTTTGGATGGTGGTGGGCAGCATTGTCTCTAAATGTTGGTCAGATCTCCCCTATAATACCCTGCACTGACCTCACTGTCTACCATAACTAGCTGCCTGCTTTCAGAGATCTTTTCTTTTCTACTCGTGCTTCAGTGCATCAGTACATGCTAATCGTCATATAGGTAGCCCAGTAACTCAGCAAGGCCACACACTGTTATTAATAATTCATCTATGACCCACAATATGGTACTTGTAGCTGGAGGCTAAAAAGTACTCTTGCTGTTGGTTGGGAAGCTACAGTCAAATCGTTATCACTCAGGCAGCTTGCAGTAAAAACACTATAAGAGCACCTATACACCAGCCATCCGTAAAAGGAGTCTGGAGATGATCTACTGTTTGTAGTGCAGTAAACTCAAGCCACAGTAGATGTGAAACTGCCTGGCTTGATTTTACAGGCCACTTTTTACACTGCATATAATGCCACTGCAGGACACTGTCACTTCTGTTTGCCTCAATGTCGCTTTCCACAAATAAAGGAACTGCATGAAAGGTGGAACTTTTTAAGTTATTCACAAACACAATGTTGCTTTTGTTTCTTTTCTTCTTTTCAAGTTTAGTGTGTGCGCATGTCTGAGTGTGTGAGATGAGGAGTCATGCTCCAGTTCCTTCCGCCTGCACAAAACTGACTCTAGATTTTAAAACATGCACCTAGGTTTGCACATAACACCTCAGACTTTATGCAGGGCCGCCACTGGGCGCACATCCTGTGTGTACAAGTGCATATGTGTGTTGCCTGAGTTCAGCTGAAGGGGGTGTGTGTGCGTGTGTGTGTCAGAGGCATATTTTTCACAGACCACAGCACTTACTTTGGTAAACCACACATCCCTATTCATAGCTCAATTTTGTCCTAAACAACCTTTTGTAGAGTGAGGGGAGCACAAATTCACCCATGCACTGACTATAGAACCAGAGTCTAGGTGAATTAACTGTAAAAACTTTAATCTGCCTTTCTGTATTTTCTTAATAGGGCTGATAATATTGATTATATTAGTAATCAAGTAATATATCGATTTTTTTTAAAATGATAATCCAGAAATCCTTTTTTAGAAGGTCAAGAAATAAAAACAGATGTAAGCCAACAGTATCTAAGCATGCACAGCCTTTCAAAAATTCTTAGGTGCTTAAAAGAAAGAGTCTTTAAAGAGACATCTTTACAAAATGTTTGGAAACAAAATTCCCAATCAATATAATTCGGTGTGTCCATAGTAGTGCATTTTTCATACAGCGAAAATAAGGAGTGCCTGAAAATCTGCCATATGTTTGTGGGCATAAACGTATAAAACTATAAAAGTTTATGCACTAGTCATGAGCTAATATGCGCTATAAAGAATATGCTCATCCATGCTCTCTAGTGCTCTAACGTAAAGAGGAAGTTCTGTTTTCAGAGAGAGGATGGTGTGTTCATTAGGCTGTTTCTTTATAGAAGAGATGAGTATGAGGGAATTTGTGTGATAAGGTACCATACATAATCAATTATTATTGATTCATGAAAAACACTTATTGGTGACTTTTTTATTTAATCAATTCATTGTGACAAGCCTATTTGTTGTGTTGTGTGGTCTCTTATAGGTGCTGTACAAAGAGGAGTTTGAGAAGAACAAAGGGAAAGGCTTTAGTGTGGTGGCAGACACACCAGAGTTGCAGAGAATCAAGAAAACGCAGGACCAAATCAGCAACGTAAGGACAACGTAAACCTCCTTAAATGACTATGAGCTACAGTGTTGGCTAAAAAACAAAAAGTGTGGTAGTCTTTAGTCACATGCACACACACACACAGACATGTGTTACATTAGATATCCCAGGCAATTAAGGAGTAACTGATGCTGAATGCATGTTCGGGCATGTTTCAAGCTACCTCTCTCTCTCTTTCTCTCTGTCACACTCTCTCTGTCTCTCTCCCTTTTCCTCCCCTTCCTTCCCTGTCTCCCCTGCCTCTCCACAAGTTGTTTCCTTTCCTTTTTTTTTTTGAGTCTTTTTAGTACAAGATCCAAAAATCTTTCATGAGCCAAGATTCTCCACTCTCCACGCCTACTTCTCTCTCTCTCTCTCTCTCTCTCACTCCCACCTCTGTCTTTCCCCTCCTTTGCCATCGTCTTGTGTCCTGGCTTGTTGCCAGGCAACCCTCAGATCACGTGACTGGTGTTTAGGTGTCATTTCCTCTGACTGTGCCTGAATTCTTCCTTAAAGGGTAACGCCTGCAACACCACATGCAGATCAGCACAAATGACCACACTAAAGCACACACCGACTGACTATTGCGTCACCTTGGGTGTATTTCTGAACAAGATATTTTAATGTTCCCTGTTCCATCAGATAAAGTATCATGAGGAATTTGAAAAGACCCGAATGGGAGGAGAGGCCCCTCCTTCTGACAACAATGCCGGTAAAGGTATTAAAATCCATATTCACTATAGGCCTATCACTGCTGTACTAAAACTTTGTATTGTCAGAATGGTAACTTTACAGGAAATGAGAGAATTGTTTTGCTTTAGTGTGTATTAATGTAACAATATTATTGTATCAATACATTTTGTACTATTTGTGGTGGTCCATTGTTCATGAAAATAAAAAAAATAAAAAAAAGTTTTTTGACAGCAGTGACATGGTGCTGGGTATCTATCTTGTTCTCCATGTTTTGTGCAGAATTGTTACATACACCAGAGAGTGGTCTCATCCCTGTGATTGCTTTTTGTTGTTTTTTTTTTGTGTATAGCCTACCAGCCTTCTAGCCATCAGAGCTACAATTATGAGCCCCAGCCTGCACGCCCTGCTGCAGCTCCACCGACTCCTAGTGGCGGGGTAGGAAATTTCACCCTTTCATTTATTCTTCGAGAGGCAGCGCACACTAGTAGTTTGGCGACATTCCGCCTAACATCCAGTGTGGTTGATCAGCCAAGCCATGTTTATGCTTGATGCTTCTTTAGTTTTGCACTGGAGCTACAGGGCTTGTGTAGCTAATTACCCATGAACATTGTGTATTCTGTATGTCTAAATCATCACATGCATGGAACATAAGTGTTGGCTATGGATTAGTGATCTAACTATTCACAAAACTCAAAATTCAGTTGTTCAGTTGTTCAGTTATCGCCTGTGTTAATGTTTCCATTGTTCAGTTTATGAGTGCATTCAGTACTCTGCACAAGTCATGAGCTAAAATATGCTTACAAAGTGTGTGCTTTTCCTGCATGCTGTTTAGTTTGACATAAAGAGGAAGTTATATTTTCAGAGGAGGGAGAGTCTGCCTCATTGTCTGTTGAATGTACTGTTTATGTGTATTGAATTGAAAGGCTTGCATTGATTGATGCAAAACAATACACTATACTCTTACACTCCTACTAGGTTTGTATACAAATTGGACTTATATCAGCCTTTGAATCACTTCTAACTTCATATTCAACCTGTAGTGGATCCTTAAAGCTAGACCTCTTGAGCTCTATTTGGTGAGAAAGAAGGTGAAACTGGCTGTTATTGTTTTTAGCTATGCCACTTGCTTTCATATATTTTTATAAACAACAGTGTGTCATACTGTGTCAGAATCTACACAAGCTAGTCTGTTTAAGGTTATTTAATAACATGACACGTTTTGAGGCAAGTGTGTCATGACAGGTTATATGTAGTATATATAACCTGCCATTACTTGTCCAGTCCAGTGCAAAAACAAAGACGCAAACCTCAGACACTTAACCTGTCTTGACTGAGTGACTACATTTGATTGTGTAATTGTGTAAATTTGCTTCAGTGTTTGTCACAACAGTAATTTCCACCAAAATGATACCTTAGAACTAAATGTGTGTGTGTGTGTGTGTCTGTGTGTATGTGTGTGTGTATGTGTATCTTCAGAAGCGTTACAGAGCGATCTATGACTATGCTGCGGCCGATGAGGATGAGGTGTCGTTTGCAGATGGAGACGTGATCATGGACGTGCAGCAAATCGATGAGGGCTGGATGTTTGGCCGTGTCGAGCGCACTGGCCAGCAGGGCATGCTCCCCTCCAACTATGTGGAGGCTATATGAGTGACAATGAGGAGCGAGGCAGGGAGAAAAGAGGAAAAGAAGGATACAGGAGGGAGGGATGCACAGAGGAAAAAAACAGTGTGCCATTTCCACTTAAGGTTTATTTTTTACCCCCGGTTCATTTCACTATCTGTTTAACTTGGTCTTAAATGAGAGAAACTTGATCAGGCATCTAAGCTTCAGCTAGTTAGAAACAGTGCTAATAGGCTTAGAGTAAAATATTCTCCTGTCAGCTGAGCGAGCGCTCTTTTTTTGATTTGTTTTTTCCCCTTTTTACTTTATTTACTCTCCCTTTTTCAGTGCAGTAGTGTTTGTTGGGTTTGTGCATTGCTTTGCCTTTGCATTGAAAAATATGGCTCAGTTTGTTCTCCACATGTGGATTCAAAGGTCTTTTACAGTGGAAAAGAGTTGCAGTGCGATGTATTTCATGGTGATGAGTTATAGAAATTAAAGTTAGAGCTGCAGTGTATGCTGGGAAATGCAGTTTCAGACAGTTGCTTATTCGAATGGCCAGATGAGTGGCCAGCACTCGTCGCTCTCTCATTGTCTTAATCGGCAAAGTCTTAATCACAAGCACTGCAGACAGGTAGGGGAAGTCCTTTAGAGTTCTTTTTATGCACTTTGAGGGAAAAAATACCAAAAAATATATAAGGCTTTTATATGGTACAGTAATTTACTGAACATCATCCTGAAATAAAAAAAAAACAACCATAACAATTGAGGTTTTATAGAATTCTGAGTATATATGATCATAATCTGTGACTTATCATTCCATTGTTATTTTGTAATGAAGCATTCCAATCCATGATTATATGAAATAAATAACTGATTAGTAAAGCACATGAAGGAGTGTTTATGTATATATACTTTCAATTCACACGTACAGAAATACAGACCCCCTGAGTCTTTAAATGTGGAATTATATTTTTTGATTAATTAGATTGGCATTTCCTCAGCCAGATGGAAATAGATATCTAAACATGTTTTATTTTATTTAGACATGACACCCAGTTTGTAGTTCACTGCTACCATTGCTGGTCTTAGAAGGGACAAAACTGAACCAAAGAAATTTACTTTTACAGTAAATATTTACAGTTTAAAAAGAAATCTTCAATATCCATGTTACTGCACATTGTAGTAAAAGCAAGGCACTGCTATTGTCATTTTATGTACATGATAATAAAGAAGAAATATACATTCCAGTCTTCATGAAACAAACATTTCTGTTGGAACAGAAATGCCCCCACAACAATTAACCAAACCAAGATGTTATGTGCTTTAAATAGTGTCCATTTGCACTCATGTAAAAGTGCCATTCTCCTGCAGCTCTAAAAGTGTTCTGAAGTATGACATCCTCTTGTGAACTGTTTTTTGAACTCGGGGAGGTAAGCATGATACCTGCTTCTGCAGAGTAGATGCGTGTTTTCCTATGCAGTCCTGACATAATCTATGAAAAGAAAATATGTTCATTAAGACCAGCTTCACTGTACTAGAAAAGTCTATAGATTGTAGAACAATGCATGATCCTACTCCATAAAGAGTGTTTGTAGAATACATGTTTTGGAACCCTGTAAAATGTACATAAAATCGCCTGGTAGGTTCTGTCTATGCGCCTCCTTGTGGCAATTCTGGTGTAGGACTTCCTTGCTCACAGTTTGTTTCCAGCTGCTTTCAGTTTTAAATATCATCTACATTTCCAGAATAAATTCCATCAACATTGTTGAAGAACAAAAAAAGTTGCTAAGAAACTTCCAGAACAGGCAGATATTTGGTTTTTTGGCTACTATGAAATAGGGGCCAAATAGTCATAAAATTTCGTAATGTACATTAATATGAAAAAATCCAAGTAAATCTACTGGTCCATTAATCATGAAAGAGTACAAGCCTCTGATATTACAGGGATGATCTGAAAATATATATACAGTCTCAACCAAGACATCTAAACTGGATGGATTTATTTCAGAAGTTAGCAAGTTGAGAAGTGATTTGGATTCTGCTGGTGAACCTCAGTCTAGCCCTGTTTCTGCTGGAGTCTTTGATAGGACTTACCTGGAGAGGGAATAGGGCTGTGTCTGAAACACCAGCACATCTCTACAGTGGCTCTGAGATGGACTCCTGAGCACTGTGACCTGAAAAGAGAGATCAGTAGAAATCTATCAAACGGCAAATGATTAAATGAGAGTTAAGTTTTTAAGTTAAATACACTCAGTATCAGAAAGGGATCTTTACTCTTTGTAAAAAATTTCTATTTTAATACTCTCAGTACCTGCACGTTAAGACAATCATACATAAATCCATGCAAAAAGGGTTCACTTCCCACAGTGCTTTGGGCTACACTGCTGCAAATCCTGTTTGAAGTGTTCCACACTCTAAATCCCCCTACACTAAAGCTTCCTTTATGCCAGTTATTCCTTTATGCCACTTGAGACTGTGAGATTTTACACCCAACAGCATTTAACCTTTAGAAATGTCCTTTTACTGTAATACTGATGTTCAGTTCTAGTAACATATGTAATAGGAGTTAGAAAGTGAAGTGAAGCTGGGAATGGAGTTGTATGAAATAACTAAAGTTTGGGTGGAGGACCATGCCTGAAGTTCCTTTTCCTTCCTGTCTTAAGTTTCCTAATTATCTAAGCTATACATTTCCATCTCTGCCTTCCATTTCCTGTGAGAAAGTTTTTGCATTCCACCACCACCCCAGCTCGTACAGTATGTTGAAGGTGTAGTCCGAACTGGCAAAATGAAGATTTAAAGGAATAGTTCAGTCAAAAATGCTGATGTTGCTAACAATGAATGTAAACCAATAGTCACAGAGTAGCATTAAATATCATGGTGAACACTATTCATCATTAGCAACGTCAGCATATATGGTTGAACTGTTCCTTTAAACTTTTATTCAAATGATTTAAATTATTGCTATATATGAAGGGCTCTCAGTAACCATTTCTCTAGAAAATGTACATACCGAATCCATTATCAAGACATATTCGTGGCTTCCTCCAAAAACCACCACGTCGTTGTCTTTTCCCTGTACTGCTGAGTGCCACAACCTATGGGCAGACACAATCAATCAACAAAAAACAAACAGGTTTTCCCCTCTGTGGCCCTTGCTATGGTCACCAATTGCCCGCATCTACTCTATCCATCTTACCTGGGCTTGTCTTTGTGAGGATGCTGCCTCTCTTTCCATTCTCTCGTTATGGTGTCAAATTCCCAGCCATCACCTAAATGGGGCAATTTACAGCATTTACAAAAAGTATCATCTATATATGGCCCAGCAAACCCCTTGACCTTTGAACTTACTGAGGACCTGCCCGGATGTGCTGAGGCCGCCAAACAGGAAAAGTGTGTTATTTGACGTGGGGGTGAATGTGTGTAGAGAGCGGCCTGTCGGAAGAGGAGTGGCAAGAGGCTCCCTGAAACCACAAGCAAAAGCGCAGAGGTCACATACGTAATAGTTCCATAAAAGTGTCTGAATTATTTACTGTAGGTATTGAGTAATGTACATTGACAAGATCAGACAATCCTTCCCTGCAGTCATCACCCCTCTCTCTTATTCTCAACCTTCTGACCACCCTCCACTTACCTGCTTTTCCCCATGCTTGATGTTCCTTAGCTCCTGACATCCTGCAACCCTACCACATCACCACATGATCCAGTCCTATCACCCAAGCTTCTGACCATATCCTTGGATATTCTCCCTTATATCACTCACATAATAAATGGCTCTGTGGGAACTATGTTCCGACTGTCTTCAAATCAGGTGTAGTCACACCAATCCTAAAACAGACCACACTCAACATCACTGATGTGAACAACTACCTCTCTCTCCTTCTCGACAAAGTTTTGGAGAGTACAGTATATAACCAACTCAACCTATTTCCATCATAAAATAGTCTTCATGACCCAAACCAGTCTGGATTCAAAGCAGCACATTCTACAGAAACTGCACTTCTAGCTGTCACTGAGGAGCTTCATGCAGCCAAAATGGCTAAACTGTCTGCAGTTCTAATTCTTCTAGATCTTTCTGCAGCTTTTGATTCTGTCAACCATCAGATCCTCCTGGCTTCATTCACCAAACTCAGACACTGGTTCTGCATTGCAGTGGATTGTATCCTGCCCTAAGGATTGCAGTTACCTAGTGTCATGGAGAGGATCTCTGTCTGGCCCCCTGAAGACTTACCACTGGTGTTCCCCAAGGCTCAGTGTTTGCCCACCTGTGCACTTGCTCTCTTAGTGATATTATATCTTCACAGGGTTTCTCTTACCACTGTTATGCTGATGACACTCAACTCATCCAGCATGTCTGGTCTTCAATACACCAAAATTCTCACAAACCCCTGCACTACTGCAAATCCTTCACGGGCTTCCTATGGCTGCTCGCATTAGATTTAAAACTCTAACGCTCACCTACAAAGCCAAATATGGTCCAGCTCCATCTTACCCAACAGCACTGATCAGACCACAGGTCACAGATCACCCTCCTAGGGCATCAAGGACAGCCCAACTTGACCCACCTCTTCTCAAAGGCTAAAGACATGCATCAAGATTGTTCTCAACTTTAGAACCGAACTTGTGGAACGAACTTCCCCTGACCATCAGAACTGCTGAGACCCTTGCTGTCTTCAAACGGCGACTGAAGACCCACCGCTTCACTGAGCACTTAGGCTAACAACCACATGTTCATGTCATAAACTAACTTAACTAACACAAACTTAACAAATAAACTAAAAAAACTGTGTGTGATCTGAGAGCGTCCTTGTGGAGCGCTAACTCCATCTCTGGTAGAACCTTAGTCTTCTTGAAACTCTTAAGTCTAGGCTTATTATGTGAGGGACATGTTTTCTTGTGGACAACAAAGCACCCATGTATATCACTCTGGATAATAGTGTTTGCCAAATGCTGTAAACGTATATGTAACAGGTCTTGATAACTGAAAAATAAGGCTGCAGTTTAAGGCATTAAGCAAAGAGAGTACTCCAAAACATCATGTTAGAAAGTCACAAGTCACTGGACCACAAATGGCACTCCAACTCGTCCCAAAGGTATTGGTATTGGTGCTCATGTGCAGCTGCTCCAGAGCATCTCACTCAATGTCACCTAAGGTCTAAGGTGACCTTGTACTAAGGAATTGAGATGGTCAATTTTACAAATGTCCTTAGTAGTGACAAACACTGATACATTTTTACATTCATGTGAAATTTTCAAAGATTCTTCTTTTCACTGAAAACTTGGTATTCTGATTGTGTGATTTGTTATGGACAACACTGTATTACATTCAAGAAACATTTTTAAGAAACATGTGAAGCATTTTTAACTAGTGGTCTCAGACCACTGTATCTCTCTCTCTCTCACACTCTCTCTCTCACACACACACACACTGCTGTACTGTAAATAGGACTACTGTATTCTTTGCAAGCAATTGAAAATAGATAGGCCTGAAAGCTGAAATGAATAGAATGTATTATTTATAAGGTATCAGTTGTGTTACCTTTAGGGTAACTTAAATCTTCTAAGGAAATTACGTTTAAGTTGTGTTTTATGACCCATTCTATGCAGCACATGGAATTTTTCACATTTTTTAAGTTAAGAGCTAAGTTATACAGCCACTAGTAGGTTTTCCTCAAAACCAAACAGCAAGGTCAATATCCCCCAATTAAGACAAAAATTGAGACTATAATAACTTACTACCTTGACAGTCCAGAGGTCTTGATTAATGTTCAACAGAGCCATCACTTGACACTCACTGTAGTTTATAACCAAACACCGCAAATACATGGAGATTTACTCCATTTAGTACGTGACTCTATAAACTTATGGCCATTTCATTAATAAGTTGGTTTTGGAAAATTGTGCTGATTTTACTGCTTCAGTTTGTAACAAAAATCCAATCCAACAGCATGTGCTGACTGTTAATAGTGTTGAATAGAAGTGTAACTACATGCTACTTACATAGCATTAAGCTTCTGGTAGCATACCAGTTTACTGTGGATAACATAGGAGTAAAAATGTTCCAATTTTCATAATATAGAAATGGTGTTGGGAAATGAGTTGCTGTTCTTTATTTTGCACACAGTTTTTGAATTGAAGCCGGTCTTACAACGTCATTATACATGCATCAAGTTTACAACCAGTGGATTCATGGTCTATTCGAGTCAATCAGTAACTGAGATGTTCATTTAAGGCTGTTTAAGACCAGGCAGTTCGCAAATAGTAACTGTGGCTTTCGTGTTTGCAAAGGTGCCCTTAATGCCAAGCAACCAGCACCTATCACACCAGGACTAGAACAGCATTCTGTTGCTCTTCAGCAGAGTCAGAGTTCTTGCTAATGCTATTCTGGTGTGTAGGATGTGTTTCAGGTTTTTACTCTCACTAAAAGGCATGTGTTGGTCTGTGTAGTTAAGATACTAGTTCATATATGTCATGTGCTGTAATGCAAAGGCATTACTGTTAAGCCCTCTTGATGATGTATCTCTCTATAACAGCAATGGTATACCAATGTTATGTTTTGTTTACTAAACTACATATCTCAGTATTTTTGATGTGCATACATGATATTCAGTTAACTATAAAACTAACTAGACATGAAACCTTATCTATAGAACAAGAATGTGTTTATTTAGCACACAGTAGGCCATAACAGGAAAGGGCAAGGACAATACTCACATTTGGCACCATGTCCATGTGATAAGATCTAAACAGTGAATGTCTATATTCTTTGTTTCCTGAAATGAGAAGAGCTTTTGGTTAATATATTAAAATGTATGGCCTGTCTTTTATGCCTGTAACCATTACATCTAATGCAATTCATGTGGTATGCCACTGCTAATTTAAAGGAATAGCTCTGCTAAAAATGGTTTTCCACTTATCTTAGATGTATTCGATCAGTCAAGATATGTCTTGCTTCTTTAGTTGAGCACAGTAGCTATGAGGCTAACAAACAGTAAAAGTTAATGGTAACAATTGTTTTTGTTAAGGACTTCTCCAAAACTGCTCTCAACATGCTCAGACCACATCCAGCTCATTAAGGTGGCACAGAGAGGTCTGATCTTGGTTCAGATTCCTCTGTATTTTTGATAGCCATTGTCACAAAAACTGATTCTAGATCAGCACTCTTATTCCTGAAGTGGTGTGTGAGAACAGATGTGTTGTCTAACAAAAGCTGTCCAAAATGTTCAGCCACACAGTGACGTTCTGTTTAGTTTAGTTAAGTCATACTGTTTCTGCACCAAATTAATGAAGAGAACAAGTTAAGAGCTGTTCTGGGGGGCTTCTTAACAGAAAAGATTTGTTGACTGCTGACTAGTGTTTGTTAGAAACATTTGCCTCACAGCTCCATCCCAAAACTAAAAAAGCAAAATATGGACTCTACATGTCTTGGCTGGTTGCCCAAATCTGGGACAAGTGGAAAATTGTGTAAGTTTGATTTTTCAACAAACTATTCCTTTAAGTAATACTGTATGGCTTTCAAAAATGATACCAGTTAATATAAGCCACTTACTTTGACAGTTAATCAGGATATAGCATAAAGGTAAAAAGCAGTAACTACAGCAGCCATGCAAAAGAGAAACATGCTTTGCTGTCGTCCACTTACTAATCCTCCGCAGATGTAGCCCTTGCTGCCCAGGATGGCACTAGCATGGGCTGACCTTGGCTCAGGGGGCTGGCCCTGTCATAGACGGCCAACAGTTACAGGGAAACAAATAAAAATCTCAGTAGATGCATATCATTACATGAGTTCTTTTTTGTACTCTTCTGTAACACCGTATTTGCTGGCATGTGTCCCTTTACCTGAGTTTGAGGTTCAGTCCATGTGACAGAGCTGGGTTCAAACATATGAACTTCATTACTCCACCCCCAGAAGCGGAAGAACTCACTACCAATCATCGCCTATGGAGAAAGAAAAATGTCTTACAAAAGACCTAGAGTTCAATTCACATTTGGGCAAGTAAATTCAAACTATTACTATTTTCAGTGTTTTCAGTTGGAAATGCCTTATCTGTCCTTACCCATGATGTCTCATCCACTGTGAAACGCTCAAATTTGCTGACTTCTCTGACTGTTTTGCATCCATATCCACCAAAATAGATTAGCCTGAACAAAAAAAAAAAAAACACAGATGTGTCTGTTACAACAAGAGGTCTGAATCAACTCAGATATACAGCTCTGGAAAAAAATAAGAGACCACTGCGATTTATTTTTAAATCAGCATCTCTATGAGTATGACAACCATGCCAGTGTCTGTTAAATTTCTACACAAACACCTCATTCTGCTTTATGAGGTACTGATTAGGTGATCACCTGAATCAAATCTTATTTAATGAGGAAA
>JBBPCZ010000115.1:32137686-32152264 GCA_037974445.1 Brycinus macrolepidotus | reverse complement strand
AGGCAAAGCTGTTCAGTTCAATACTTGCACCTATAAAAGATAAAACCTGAGAAACTGAACATTTTTGCAGTGGCCTCTTATGTTTTTTCTGGAGCTGTATGTATGTATATTTTCATTTGTACCATTAAATGTATTTGTGTTTGTTTTGCAGTTATTTAACCCCTTCCACTCTAAGGAACCAGTTTCTGGGATTACGCTTCAGTTTCTAATTCTCATAACTATATCATGTACATATTAGTTTTGTAGTAGTTATTGTGTAACTCACAGCAGTTACTGGATTACTGGATAAGTCTTAAGACTTACAACTGAAGAAATATCCTAGAGATTAGAAGGGTGCCCAGATTTTTTGTCTTGGGGCAAAGTGCAATCTTTGTAGTGACAAAATAATATACAAGTAAAGGATTTACTTTAGGAAGACAAATACTGAATAGGCTCTATGTAATGAAAAAATATGTTTGTTCTCTCATTAGGCAAGGGGGTGGGGACAGGGTAAGTTTCTGGTGGGCCAAATGTAAAGTTCTCATGGGCAGACTTTGGCTTGTGGCTCACACTTTGCAACCCTGGGTAAGAGGTTTCATTATTATAGGACCAAAGAAGCCATAATTACATTACATCTCTTGTAAAATGACTACATCCTCTGTCAAATGTCTGGAGTGTATTTTACCTTCAAATCAGCAGTAAAGTATGGACACCCATTTGAAAATGCAATGTACTGCAATGTATTCTTAATATACTCCCTATATTTAATTTTTTTTGACGCTGCTTGGGGTCCTCCCCATTACCTGTCCTTGTAGACCCAACAGGAGTGCCTGTGTCTGGGGGAGGGAGGGACTCCCACACAACCTGTCATTTTCATCCAGGTGTACTTTCCATCCTGCAAATCTACACAATACATCTGTCAAAACATCACAAAATGAAAGATGTTAAAAAAGCACAACTTAAACCACACAGACAAGTCTATGCCACCTTAATGAAGAGCTGGATGTGGTTTAAGAGTTTTGAGAGTTGAGTTTTGGTAACATGTTAGCCTTGCAGCTGCAGTGCTAAACTAAAAAAGCAAAAATTGGACTCCAAACATTTCGTGGCTGATCTACAACTTCATTTATCACTGATGTGATACTGGCCTTTGCAGACTTTACACCATAGAAGTAACATGTGAATGAGCCTGTCACAGGTCTATCAGGCAAATTTTCCACAAAAGCATCTGCTGATGGTTTTATACAATCATGTGATCTATCTATCTCTTAAAAATTAATCACTGACACATCAGTGTGAGCAGAGTTGTAATGCACGCACTATAAATATAAATATATTGTAATTGCAACATGGCATTTTGTACATACTGTATACCCGCATTTGAACACTTTATTTTCATAAGTTCCTAAGTAAAAACATATGCAAAGCACAATGCATACCTAATGTGGTCAGGTGTGTATCGCATGCTTTCGTTTTATGCATTTGGCCTCGACAAACACGTCAAACCACTTTTGCTATAATGGACCTTCTGTCTCAGTTGATCTGCTGACAGGCTATGCTGAATGCAGGTAATGAATCAGAAAATGGTAAAAAAAAAATTGATAGTAGCCTTTTACAAGCTCAGAATGACTTTATAATGTATTTATTCACTTATTCATTGATTCATATATTTGACAACATATATTTATGACAACCTATCTGTATAATTGATTAAAATAAGACATAAAATTTGGCCTGTGCAATACCATTTCCCAAAGTGTTAAATTCAGCAACTACATGCAGTACAAAAGACAGAAAACTGATATATTTAAGACTGGCCTCTTTAGAGGATATGTGTCATTTGTCCAGGTGTGTCCAAACAAGACTCCACAAAAAATGCAGGAGAGTGAGGTGTAAATGGGGCTTTTTGGCAAGGTAATTAGAATGGTATGCAAATTTGATTCCATGCATACCTGCCAAAAACAGCTCACCTGGTTGGTGTGGCCACTCCTGTCACATCCCCCAAAAACATAAAGCGTACCCTGGAGGAATGAACCACATGTTTGAGAGAGCTGAGGTGGAACCTCCCCACCCATTCCCCTGCGAGCCCTATTACACACACACAGAAAGAGAGAGAGAGAGAGAAGTGAAATCTTTGGGGAGAGAGACTTGTTTGCATTAAGTGTTGTTGCCTAGTGGTGTAAGCATGGCACGAAATCCATTTTATGATGTTATGATAGCGTGCAAAAAGAACAAACCCACCCACTAAGCCAAAAGGAATTTGCACAAAACAGTCCACTAAAAATATGTGATAAAAGACCTTTCAAAGCAATTTATTATCCCTTTGTATTGCCCGGGATGTAGACTACAAACCAGGGACTCAAAGATCACACACTTATTAAAGAGGACTCTATGTGTGTGTGTTCAATATCAAAGAGTTACAGGAGTCACAGCAGTGCCGGTGATACGGCTCGAGTAACGAGACAGGAATTCAGCCCAGGGAAGAAACCAGAAAGGTGTGTTTTTCGCCTCACCAGAGTCCACTTTCCATATCATAGAGCCAGATCTCATCGCTGGGCAAAACAACTTCTTCTCCATCCACATACTGCAAGGGAGCAGAGCAGAAGCAGACAATGCTGTGAGGTCATTATGTCTAGTTTGGAAGTGAAATACAAAACATCAAAGCAAAATGAACTGAGTGAACTTTGTATTGAAAAAATATGAATTTACTGGGTTATTTCTCACGTGAAAAAAAAACCTTATACCATCTAGGTTTTTGGTAATACTAGTGCTTATGTTATATATGCTCATACTGTATTGTACACTGACAAGTAAACTGAATGCAGCACTTTTTCTTTCTTTTTTAAGCAGCTTCAGAAGACATTGCCACTGAGGTAACTTGTCTAACAAGACTTTCCCTGTAACTTTCAGATGACTGGTAACTGAAGTAATTTAAGTGTTTTGTGCCAGCTCGTTCTGATTTACCTGACAGCCTCCCCACACGTACAGCACATTTCCACACAGGACAGCTGTGTGGTCGCTCCGAGCTGGAACCTCCATCAGTCCACGGGGGAGTCGCTCCACTGCAGCCGGCGCGGGAGTGCACTGCTGTCGGTCAGTGATGAAGCTCAGACCCGCCAGGGGAAGGAGAAACAGGAATCAGCCAGGTCTGTGTTTACACT
Organism: Brycinus macrolepidotus; assembly: GCA_037974445.1. Classification (NCBI taxonomy): domain Eukaryota; kingdom Metazoa; phylum Chordata; class Actinopteri; order Characiformes; family Alestidae; genus Brycinus; species Brycinus macrolepidotus. The sequence continues at coordinate 32,149,127 of JBBPCZ010000115.1, read as the reverse complement.
GCGAGGATGGGTATGCTAACAGGAAACACTGAGGGACAACCTCAACTAGGAGAGAGAGAGAGAGAGAGAGTCGACTAGGGGGGGGAGAGAGAGAGAGAGAGACAGAGAGAGGGGTAAAACAGAGAGAGAGAAAGAGAGCGAAGGGCGAAACTCCAGATAAGTGAGCATATGTGGGTATTTTTCTCTCAGCCATTATTCTTTGCTACACTCGCGGAATGTAAATAGTCTAAATCCAAATCCACACGTGTCTGGCCAAAGAATGCAACCTCAAATAAGTTTTACAGGGGTGCCTAAGAAATATGTAAGGCTGAACTTCTCTACTGAGTAACGATAGCGAAGCAACAGCTCGACGCAGAGCTATGCTAAATAGCCTACGCTGCAGTAACCGAGGCTGCGTTCTCATTGTTTTGAACTTTTTTGGATCTGATAACTATAAGAAAGTGAATTATAGTGTGTCTCAGAGTTCACAGGACTGGTGTAAGTGAATAAGTGTCGCTGTCAGTGCACAAATGGAAGCGTGGCCTGTGTTAATATGAAGGAATATACCATTTCAAGAAGTGTTCAAAGGTGTTGGGGGCGCCAGTACAGTACACTGCTAGTAGTTCAGTGACCACTAGATGTCGCCCTCCTACCAGGTGAAGTCTGGTCAATGTGGCCGCGGTATCTGTCCTGACATGAGGTGTAATTACCTCAATTTCTGCCATAGTTCCAGACAACCCTCCAGACTTAATGGTGCTTAATGAAGGCTAAAGAAGAATGTTTAGACAACCTGCAGAAAAAAGGTGCTTGGGAATGAATTGCTGTTTACTTGTGTTTATTTCTAACAACGTGGATATAAATTGGTGTGTGTTTATTTTTCGGGTTTCACACAAGAACCAGGTCAGCCAGTTTAAGGCAGTGAGTTTTCAAAGATGTGTGTGTTGAGGGAAACACTGAGGGCCACACCGGGAGAGAGTTTCCTGTTGTTGAGGGCTGGGAGTTTCCCGTGATACAGTTCGAGGGAAACGCCAGAGGATGTCCTGAACGCCTAAATGTGTGTGTGTGTGTGTGTGTGTCTTTGTGTTTGTGTGGATGTGTGTGCCAGTGTCTGCGTTTCTGTCTATGTTTATGTGTCTGTGTGTGTCTCTGTCTGTATCTGTGACAGAAAATCCGAGTCCCAAGAAAAGGAGTGAGAATAGTGTTATTTGTATTTTTAGAAAACCTACTGGGGGACCCGTGCAATTAGTAAATAATTTATTTTGAGTGGAGTTCCTCAAAACTACAGTTCCCACCTTTCCCAGGCCAAAAACCAGGGGAAGTAGAATCTGCCCAATGAGGGTTCAGCATTATCCACCATATGGCTGGATTTCAGCAGCAGTGGTGGTTGTCAATGGTGACGGTTCTCCCACCCCCCCACCACCCCTCCCCACCCCCTCTCACACTCCATTGGAGGAATGGGCGTGGCAGCTGCTGGGAGATCCAGTGTACGTTCACTAGCATCTAGTCATGTGACTTCTTACTATCCTTCTGATCCCCCTCTCTCCTCACCCTGTAATGCGGTGTGTGTGTACTGTACCATCAGAAGAAGGGAGGGAGGAAGGGGGAGGGGTGCAGGGGGGAGGAGGAGGAGTGAGAGCGAGTGAGAGAGGGAGGGAGAGGAGAGTTGAGCCGAGGCACAGAGATGAAACCAGCTTAGAGCGAGCAAGAGGAGGGTTGTGTATGAAAGAGCGGAGCAGTCGTACAGCGTCCCTGTGACCTGAAGAACAAGAAAGGAGGATTACATATGTCCCTCTTCTTCTGCAATATGACAAGAGTGAGTGACATAGAGTGAAGGAGAGAGAGCGAGCTAGAGACAGAGTGAAGGGGAAATCTCAAGGGGAGATTTCAAGAGGGACTACATTGGTGACTCCACTGACAGAAGGAAAGAGGCAGAAGAAGAGAAGCCCAGGAAGACAGAAAGAGGAAGACAGAAGGAGAGAGAGCATGCTGCTTTGGGAGAGGAGTGTGTGTCCCCTGTCCTCGAGAGTGTGTGTGAAGAGAACGGTGCAGGATCACTGCCATGTCAGTGTCTAGGAAGCCCCGGCAAGCTCAGTGAATGAAGACATGGCCCAGGTAAGGAGGTGGAGGTGGCTTTATATAGATATACACACACACACACACACAATTACACACTTACATGCATATATCAGCAGGTACACCGCCCTGAGAGCATGTAGCATTAACATTCATGCCCTCCAGGGGCGTACCTACCGGTGAGCTCTGCTGGCAGCCACTGGAGCAACAGTGTGTTTTCAAGCTGGGAAGGTGGAAGAGGGGAGAGGGTGAGAGGGAGATTCATAATACAATGTCTTTGAACATTTCAGCAGTCCTAAATGCTTGTGTTTTTGTTATGTGTGTTTGGTGTGGGCGTACACTGTAAAATGTATTGTGTCCATTTGAATAATATATATTACTTCAGCACAGTTACTCCAGTAAACCAAAAGACAAAACTGTCTGACATAGTATGTTTTCTGCATGTGGATATTATATACTTTCTTCAGTGTATATTTAAATGCTTCTGACTGGGCCATCTATTATCTGAAGATCTAAACTTTTTTTGTATGGATTCAGGGAGCTGTGTTGGAAAATCATCTCCATGAATCCATAATAATATTCATAGTGAGTCGAGATGGCACCAGTCCGATACCAGATGCTGAATATTAAAGGGGGAAAGAGAACCGGTCCAAAGGGGCACACTCAACTTGTGTGATGTCATGCTGTTTGCTGTGTATTTCTACCTGTAATAAAGTGTTAGAGCAGTTAGAGCATAGTAGTCTACTTTAAGATGCTAATCTTAAAAGAATGCTTAGGCAAGCCATGAAATGTACACAATTTTTCACTGAGCCCAGATGTAGTAGATCAGCCAAGATGTTTGGAGTCCAGATTTTGCCTCCTTAGTTTCGAGCTGGAGCTACAAGGCCAAATTGTTTTTGGAAATACATGCTGAAGACTCTAAAATGTCTTGGTTAATCAGTTATATAATTGGTGAGTGGAAAATGTGAAGCACTTCATTCAAGAACGGCCCATTTAAACAGCTCAACGTAGTAGTTTTTAAAGAAGAAATGTCAGCTTGGAATTGATCCATATTCAAGCTTCCAATATTGGTCTCCAGAAAGTAACACAATCAATAGTGTGTCATCAATAATAGCAGGCCAATGAGTGTGACTGTTAACATATGAATATATACATATGTCATTAAAATGTATGCATTTCCCAACAAATCTTGAAGTGTCACTAAATGGAAATCACGTGAGTCGTCATAGTCGATTAAATGACGGTAGCGCAAGACTTTCCAGGTAAAGCCTCTGCAAAGCGTACAGGACAGGAACTGCCTCAGTGGCCTTGAATGTGGAGGGAAAAAGCTTTCTTGATTGTTGTAGGTTTGTTAGAGCGCAGGGTCAAGGATGCTTTGGGAAACTTGGCTCACACAGCCTGGTCCCACCTCTTTTTGTATTCCTGTTGTGAAAAGTGAGCCACTATGGCCCAATATTTATTACCTCACTAATTAAACAAATTGAAAATCTCTTCCTGAAGTACAGTCTTCATTCTTTGGAGTTAAACCATGAAAGAATCACTTTTGGTTCCCCAAAGAGCCTTTCAGTTCAGTTTCTTTCAGTGTGGTTTGGAGAGTTTTTTAAAGAATAATTTACTGGAAGGTTCTTCAGGGAGCCAAAAGTATTTGTTGTTCTGTGGCACTGCTCCAAAGAACAGTTTTGGGCACCTTTATGTTTTTAGAGTATAAGTGTTTTAAAGCCAGCAGAACTAAACTGTGTAGGGCAGGGGTGCTTTAGGAACAGCACTGGGAACCGCTGCTGTAGGTCAACAGTTTTAGTTCATTCTTTGTTGAGAACTATCAGAACTTTCATTTTGCTGTTCTGTTCAAATGTAATTACACAATTACACATTTACAGTTAATTTCATCAAATTAAAAGGCTAATATTCTATGTTCTTGTATTTCATTGATATTACCACTTGTAATTTTTGTGTGATTTTATGCATATAGAACAGTTCTAATTAAATTTCACCTGACAACTTTCCAGCTTCTCTTTATCCCTCAGATTTAAACAGGCTGTTTTTGTTGCAGTACCTTTAAGACTGATATATATGTAAATGACCTCTATATGCCCTGTACTGTGATGCCATTCAAAAAACATTGGTTATAACTTCACTTTGCTATTGCCTGATGAGGGAAATATATGTAAATGTGTTGCTTTGTGTGACATCACAAAAAACAATAAATTCAAAATAACATGTTTTTGTAGGTTGTTTTCTATGCATGGATCATATAGACTGGCGAGTCAATGACGCAGTTTGATATCGTTTACATCCTACATCAGACTCTTTTATTTCCAAAAAAGTCAAGAAAATTCGCTGTTCCATGATTGGGACGCTGTAAAATGATAAGAATATATCTCATCTTCTCTTTGCAAATACAGTTATAGTATCAATCACCAGTTTAGCTCATGTAGATAATTAATATTGAATTTGTATTATATTTTTTTTGTCAACCCAACTTTTGCCTAAAGATTAAAGAGTAAAAAGTGATGAGTGGCAAATCCTGCCCAATTTAATTCCAGTTTTGCTAGCTTTCTGAATGAACAGTCTGTTATAAAGTGTATGCGAGCCTTCTGAGTTGCTTTGACTGACAGGACAGAGCAGAGTTCAAATCACTTGGGGCTTGTAGACACTGTGAGAAGAGTAGTGTTTTCAAACAAGACCAAAAATATGACATGGCGCTGACGGAGCTATACTTTCAAATTTCTTTTTTTTTTTTAAATACTTTTTATTTTCAAGCATGGGAAACAGTAAAGACGTTCAGTGTGTTCTGAGAGAATTTAGGTGCTGTTAGAGAAGGAAGGATGCCGGTGTGGGAGTAGGACAGAGACGTAAGCTGAAGGAATGGGAGCGGAGAGGAAGTAGGGAGGAAAAAAGAGATGTAGAGATACGGAGCGAAAGAGCTAAGGGTGCACTATCAGAAGCGATGGTCTTCAGCACAGAAACGCAGGCTGATTATGTGAGCGGAGAGTGTGTATGCGTGTGTGTGGGTTAGAGGTTGAGCCGTCCTGTGTAGCTGGAGCTTGGTCCTTCCTGCCTTGAGGGTCCAATCCGACTCATCCTGCTGCTCGGATCCACTGTTGTGGCAATCATGTCTCTCTCTCTCTCTCTCAGCTTCCCGCTGTCCCTACCTCATTCATTCTTTATTGCCTACATCAGTTGCTCTCCCCAGGTTCATTTATGTACAGTATATTGTATCTTCCTTTCTCTCATTTTGTCTCTTTTTCTGTCTGTCTCAATGTGAAGCATCTTAGACATGTATTTCTGGTATTTTCTACTCCCAGAAGTCAGGAGTCATTACTTTATGTTATGCTACTATACTTCCATACTGTGCTGCCTTATGTTGTATTACCATACCACTACACTCTTAAATTATTGAAATGTAATCCTATTATTACATATTTAATCACTTGGTGACTTATTTAATGAATGACATTCACATTCAATTTGCATTCTTATCGACACCTTCAAGACATGACAAAATCTACTGGATTTTTTTGTCTTTCAACAAAACAAGACTGTACACATAAGACTTATTGTGTATCTCCTCTATATTTCTTCTACTGTATCTCCTCTTCTGCTTATGGCCTGAAAGGTGAAAGTTCAGAATCTGCACTTCTGATAGAATTTCTGCATGTATCAATAATGTATGAGTGACAAATAATAATAAATAATAATAATGAATAATTATTCCCTTTTTAAAGATGGCAAACACGATTTCTAGGGCTTAAGGTTTGTGTGTTTGTGACTGTGTGTGTGTTTACATGAGTTGGCACACGACACAAATGGGTCAGGACCTCCCAGGCTAGATAGTCTGTATATTTCAATCTGGTAGGCACACCCTAGAGGCTTCCCATCTCTCCAGAGATAGAGGAAATGTTTATGCAATTTTCAATACAAACTTCTCCCACATTTCCCCCCAAAAATGTACCTTGCATTGGTAAAAACAGGGGTTTCATACAAAAGTGTCATGTATTGTCAGAAACCACATAAGTAAGGCTATTTGACATTACTTGACATGGTTTGAGGGAAGTGTGCGATAGTGTAGGCATGCAGTTTTCATAATGCTAATTGGTGAGCTTCCATTACTTGTTAGCGACATTAGCCTTGTTGCTCCACTGCAGCACTAAAGAAGTAAACTTCACGTGGCAACATGTCTCAGCTTATCAGCTACATTTGAAGTAAATTTAAATTTGGTTCAAACTATTATAAGAGCGTCTCAGTCTTTTTGTTCCAGATTCCAATGATAGATATGGGTAAACAGTTTTAGAAATAAAGTTTTTCTTCCCCCATTCGAACTACTTTTCCAAAGTAGTGGGCTCTCTGTTTGTTTATTCACTGTAATGATCTGTGGGCTGTAGGCTGGACTCTTACTGAAGTCCCTGCAGAGCGGTAATGAGGTTGTTTGAAAAGTCTGCTGTCCTGTTCCAGTTCTGTCTAGCTCCTTTCATGATGTTTGTAGAGCTTTGGTTAAAAGCGACAGCACTGAAGCCTGTGGATAGCTGTCTGAAGAGTGACTGACAGATCAACAAATGGCAAGTGAGAGCTGCAAAATAGTGCCGCTCTTTTTGGTCCACAGCTGTCCCTCTATATTTCTAACTTTTTCTTTCTCACTTTCAGAAGAGCCTGCACACACACACACACGCACACACAAGAGGACAAATAGTGCTATTCCTGGGGTTGAATGGCAATGTACCACCAGACCCTGGCACAAATTACTGCAACAAAGACTTACTGAATGGCTTTACTTTCAGTGTGTAGTCAACTTTTAAGGCTTTCTCTGAAAGCTTGTTTTTAAGGAACTGATACATGACTTGGCCTGGCCCTGTGCGCATTTACAGAGAGTGGCGTCTGATGCACTGGCGTATTTATACTTCAGAAATATCTTGTTTGGTAGTAGTGTTTTATTGTCACTCCAAAAGTGTCTTTATGGGCCCAGCAGTCATCTGTGCAATGCATTTATGAAATTCTAATGGCTCAATAATGGCATTTGGCTTCATCTCCTGGCTCTAAAGTAGGCCTTCCCTGGTTGGCACTCGCCACTGTGGTGATATCTGACCCATTCAGAAACCTTAAAAGCTTTAGACCAGGGCTGCCCAAAGTGTGGCCCGCAAGGTAAAGTTGGCCCATGACGACATTCCTTCTTTAGTTAGCACTGAAGCTACAAGGCTAATGTACTTAACAAGAAGTGGAAGCTTATAAACCAACAAGTAACTAAAACACATTGGTTTATGTGGTTTTTGACACTATGTGACATATAATTTCCATATTTAGCAACAGCAGTATGTCATACAGTGTCAGAAACCACAGAAGCCAGTGTGTTGTCAATTATGTCTCATTACAACATGGTTTGAGGTGGGTGTATCATTAAACAGCATAAGCAAGTCCATTTGAGGTTACTTAACAGCCCCATGCTGTTGGAAGTGTGTGATGATTTAAGTGTGCAGAGTGCATGATGTCAGTCGCTGGTATATAAGCTTGTTAAGGACATTAGCCTTGTAGCTTCCGTGCAAGAAACTCATTTAAGACATTAAATATGACTTAGCAGACAACATTTGAGGTTAGGGGAAAACCGTGTAAATTTGATTTTTGCCTAAAATTATTCCTTTAAACGTGTTAAAAGAGAGTTTCACAGGGACATGTTTCCAGGCAAAACCATGGACAGTAAACGATGACAGCTTCAGGCCGACTGAGGGGATCACAGTGACATCATCAGCGTGGCGTGCTGTGGGCAGTTGATGTTTAAGTGATGGAGCTCCATCTGTGCTGTGTCACCCTTGGGCTGGGAGTACCGAGCGTCGGCTAGTGTAACTCTCTTCACTGCCTGTACCACTTATTTATCATGATGTTTATGCCTGCTTAAAGGGATAGCTTGACCAAACATGCTTAAATGGATGCTAGTATCCACCAGTTAGCATTGTGTTGTTTGAATATTGATAACAGCTGGCTATTTCTTCATTTATTGTAAGCAACACTAGCTTTTTTAACTTTTTCTTTAAACCATTAATGTTCATATTTGAAATTTTATATTTCCATTGTTCCATATGTCATCTGAGCTTGCCTGTGCACTAATGTGAAGGAATTTCTCAAAAAGATTTTACTTTTATATTAAATTCAGTTCTTTGGTGACACGGAAGTGCTGATTATTAATAAAACATTACAAATTTGATTTCAAACATTACAAAAGGGGTTCTGTTAGATGGTCATGCAATGTATAACTGTACAAAATGTAATTACTTTGTATCGCTAAAAGTGGATAAGGTCCAGTGTGACTATACAAAAAGGGTTATCAGGATATATAAAGTGTGTGGCATGCCTTGTTAGAGCTGCCTGAGATGTATTGTGTTGGCTGCCATAGTGACAGAAATGAGCTAAAAAGAAAAGGTGGTGGAAAGAGAGAGTTTAGGGATTATAAAATACATAAGCTTAGTCATTGTGGAGAAGCGTTTGGCTTTGGCCCCTCGAAATGAATGATCAAGGCCTCCGAGAAAACAAAGCAGGCGTTTCCAGGAAGTAAACATGGCTCACCATATTGTGTTTATTTTTACCCTTTTCCAGACATAGTGGAGAGGCAGACTGGGGTAGAGGGTTGTTGGGTTAATACATGCATGTGTGTACATGTGTGTGTGAATGTTTGTTGGGGAGGTATTAGTGGTAGGGCAGGATGAAGCAGTGGGAGGGGTGGGTGTTAGAAGCACGGAAATGTGGGTTGTGGGAGTTGTGGGCAGCGGCTTAAGGATGCCGATTAAAGCTGTTGTGTAATAGCTGCGGGTCTTTGGGGAGGTCTTGTGTGTGTAGTTTCAAACACATGGCACTGCTGCTCTTCTGCCTGCTTTGCATAGGACCACCACTCACAGACCCATACCCAGGGCTGTACAATGAGACAGTATCATGAGATTACTTTGCTACAGGATGCTACAGTGTTAAAAACATAATGGTAAACACTTCATGTGCTGTGGTTGAAGGCCACTTTGGCTAAAATTACTTAAATTAATTGCATCACATGGCCAGGATAGTCACAGCACACAGTAAATAATTCTGTGAAAATCATTGCACAGCCACATTCTGCCTTGTTTTATTATCTTTATAATAGGAAAGTATAATTTGCATTGAGTATAAGGCATGTTTATTTGGAAGTAATAGGGTTTTACCCATTATGCATTCTCTGGCTTTGTTGCTGTGTTTCATGTAAAATAGTGGCCTTGTTGTTGCTAGATGGTCAGAATTTGGGTTATCCTTTAGTGTCAGAGGGGATTAGTGGTTAGCTGGTTGCCAATAAGCAGAATCTCACACTCTCATCAGAGTGTTTTGCGGTGGACTGAGGACTTGCGTAAACAGGGCATGATCAGTTGAGTGGGCGCGGCAATGGAGGCTTGGGGTCAGCTGATGAGCAGAAATATCTGAAGAACTGGAGCTGCCCAGAGCAATGAGAACAGAGCAGAAAAGCCCTCCTCGAGCCACATCGAACACTGCCCCCATAACTCGTTAATGTTTGTATTGATTATCTATTACCTTCTCTGAAGAGAATTCATCAGTGCTGGACTGGGCTACAGCTGTGGCCAGTTCAAGGATTAGTCAAAATCTTAAATGGGGTTAAGATCTTTTGCACAATTAACAATAGTATAGTGATTTTTTTCCCTTATACAACAGTTGGTTTTAGCTACCCCGTCTGATTGGTTGAAATGAAATTTTACCTGTGATGTTTTGTATCATTAAATTGAGCATTGGATGCTGACAATACAGCTTTACTTTAAGCTGCATTAACCTTGGTGTAACAAATAAAAGACCGGAAAAACAGAAGCATTAGAAAAAAATACATTTGACTTACGGCCCATCCTTTGGTCAGTTTCAGAATAAGAGTGGCTTTAGTAGGTCCTATCATTGCTTTTTTTCCATAGGCAGTTTTGATGCCTGAACAACACATCATCACAGCTGTGATGTTAATCATCACAGCTGTGATGTTACGGACAATAACACACTCCTTATCTCTTTTTGTTTTGCTATGTATCTGAATGAAGGAACCTCTATAAAGTGAGGATCAGTAGTCTGTGTGATCTGAGGGGTTTTACTTCTCTCTGGAGGGCAAATGTGAGCTGGGCCTGTGCCTGTCTGCCCGCATACATCAGCTATTTCCATATACATGTATGACTGAATGCACAACTAGAACGCACTCGCACTGCCCCCTGCTCATATGCAAACATTGTCTTAATTAGCATGCAAACTCACTATTATGCCTAGAGATGATTATTTAAAAAAAAAAAAAACCAAGAAAAAATCATCTGTTATTTTCTCTCAGTAGCCTTCATATGATATGTAGTAAAACAAAAGTAAGTTGAACTCTTTTGTGAACGTTTGTGTATACTTATATGGATGAAATTGCCATCATTTCACTGAGTGTACTTAACCATAGTGCCTCATCTAAGCATGCGAGGAGTGGGTGCTTGTGAAAAGGCCTGAGTGTGTTTTCTGAGTCCCCCTTGTGGTCAGAGTGCACATGTACGTATTCACCACTGGCATGCTGGCTGGATTAGTGGATTATATATTTAGGGATATCTGCCCAGCACTCTGTAAATAGACAGATGGACGCCCCCTCACTGTCCTCGCCACGCCTCAACAGGGCAGATGTTCTTCTTCTCTCACTCGGCAGTGTGTCTCTCTCTCTTTCTCATGCACATTTGCCTTTGAATTTGCTCATGCATTTATTTTACAAGTTTGCCGAGTCTGCTTAAAACCGTGTTCGGGAGTTGCTGTAATAGGCAGACTAGGTATTTTGCTGCACTGGTGCTGTATTGGAAGTCTGAATTTAAAGTCTGAATTTATTATTGTTATGCATTTGATTGGCATTACGTTATTATTTAAATGTCACCGCATAAAAATAATTATATGGTTACCTATTAAATTACATTTGTAGTAGATTTGCCTTCTATATCACCATCTTTTAGTTTGTAATTATAACTTTGTTATACATATAACATATAAACATATAACTTTGTATGTTTGCTTTGCTTTAGACACACAACAGTACATTTTTTTGAAATTCAAATCAAAATAAAAGTAATGTATTATATGATGGAGACAGCATGTCTCCACTTCAACGAGATATATATATATATATATATATATATATATATATACATATTGAAATGATGCCTGTAATGTTGATCCGACTTTTTGTTGTGGGTGGGTGGGGGTGAGCGACATTGTTCAGGTGGTATGATTTTCTGTCAGGTCAAGTGGGAGTTATGTGATATGGTGGTCCTGGAATGAAAACCTTGTCAGAAGACCTTGTGGCATTCAGTGTCCCAGAAGACCCCCCACCCCTTCTTTTCCATTGACACCCCTCCTCCATTCCATCACCCCCCACTCAT
>JBBPCZ010000115.1:32115825-32137427 GCA_037974445.1 Brycinus macrolepidotus | reverse complement strand
TGACACCCCCCCTCCAGTCCACCACCCCCCACCCATCACTTTCTAACCCTGGGTCCAGACCAACCCCCCCCCCCCCCCCTGCGCCCCAACTCCAGCTTTTGTGGGACAGGAGGGTGTTAGGATAATATGTACAGATTTTAGGAAGGCTCTTCCCATACAGTTCTGGGGTTTACAACCACTGTTGACATATCTGGATGGCTAGACAAATACTTGAAGAGAACCCCTCTCCAGTATTAAAGGAATATTTCATTTTTTCATCCTATCTGCCCAGTGGCATAAATTAGAAGTCTGTCTTTTCTGTTCTTTTACAGGGAAACACGAAACCTTGGTGATAAACCATTTCCTACAGATTCAGAAGGCTGAAGTATTACAGTGGCCAACACAGTTTGGTGATTTCCCTGCTCAAACATACCTGGTGTATGCAGGGGTGTCTTTTCTTATTCACAAAGGGCCTGTGTGGCTGCAGATTTCATTCTAACAAAGCAGAACACCTGATCAATTGTTTGAAAACTAAGACCAACTAATAAACAAATAGAATCAGGTAAGCTCATGCTAACCTGCAGCCACGCTACCTCTTCAAAGATGAGATTGGACTCACCTGTAGGGGAAGAAGGGGAATAAGCGTAGGGAAGCTACCAAACTGTGCTGGACAGTGGCGCTCCAGGGCTGGAGATGTGTATCTTTGCAAGCCATGAAAAGGAAACTCTTTTGTATCTACAGTTTCAATAAATCCATTAGGCATTTGTTGAACATACGTACTCTGAAAACATCCCTGTTTGTCATCAGAGCCAAAGTGCTGAGGTCTTTTGTTCTAGAGCCAAAAATCTGAAGAGCTTTTTTTGGACATTTCTGAGGGCAAAACAGCTAAATTTGGACAAACTGATTACAGTAGAGTTTGGCTGCATTTGTCCCCTTTCAGTTTATATTCACTGCTGACCTCTACTGGTGAAAAATGGTACTTAGATACTCAGATGCCACTTAATTATAACTTAGATCAGTTACAGCAGTCTAATACGAATTCTGCTTTTGCAAAGAAACGTTGCTATTAGATATAATTTAGTATTTAATTATGGAGTGTATTTATGATGTTCTATGGTATATTGTATGGTTGTTTTGAATCATAAGCGCATGAATGAGGCTGTGTGTGTGTGTGTGTGTGTGATTTGTGAGCTCATCCAGAAACACATCAGTTGATGCATAAAACTCAGTAAGTATTAATGCACCCACCCCTTTCTCTTCCACTACGCTTTCATGCAGAGTTTGTTATGTAATAGGGATCAGTGTGTTTATGATGAGCGTGTGTGCGTATTTGTGTGTCTGTGTGTGTGTCTTTTGCCCTTGGGAGGCTGTCAACTAATGTCAGCTTCAAAATGGAGTCTCGCTTCATTGAGCTCCACTCCCACCCTCAGGCCACAGTGACGCTGCTGTGGACGGACGAACGGACGTGGCCACACAGACACACAGATACGGTGTAGGATCCGCTTCATCTTTTTCTCCATCATCCTACCCAACCCTCACTTATCTTTACACATTATTTACATTTAAATAGCCTGTAAAGAATAAAAGAATTAACATTTTAGGACAATTTCATCTCTAGAGTAGAGGATATGTTGTAAAAATGAACAGTATTTTATTATTAAATTGTTATATCTTGGAAAATATTTACTATAAAAACATCTTTACTGTTGCACTTTGTAATATTAATAGTCTAACAGTGTCCAAATAAAGGTCCCCCTACCTCAAGTGAAGCATGTGAAAGTTGTGAGGAAGTGGGACAGGCCCTTCGTTTCTCTGAATTAGTATTTGTTCACTCTTTTGTCTGCTTCCTTGTGGTCTATAGAAATTCAGTAGCATTCAGCAGGAATAATGTGTGGGACTTTTGGCTGTTCTTGCATTTTTTAGCATGGTTGTGTGGCATTGGGCAGCACTTGTCTATAATAGAGCCAAGCTTGCAGTATAAAAAATACATTTGTGTGTGTTTAGCTCTTTGTGAAATGTCCCCTGCATGATGGAAAACATGAAAATCATGATGTTGTGGGGACATCTGGCTGGTCCCCATGAGGAAAAATGCATTTTTATTCCAAAAAATGCAGCTTTTCTAAGAAGAAATTTAAATAAAAAAAAAAGCAAAAAGACCAAAGATTTCCTTTTGGTTCATGTGGTTAAGGTTAGCACAGCAGCATTTAGTTTACAGCTGTCAATGGCCTACAATAGCCCACAAAGAAAAAATGTGTGGTTGTGTGTGCAGGCGTGTGTGTCAGAGGTTAATCAGCAGGTCATGGGTACTGTATCATTCACTGGTGCACAACACCCACCTGCTGCTTTGCTGGGCTCTAGCAGCAACTGGTAAATTTGGTGTGACTGAGAGACCGCTGTAATGAATATATGGAGTCCAAATTGGAAAAAAAGCTATGTTCTAGGCTTATTCTATAAACATTGACACCCTAATTAATTCTTAACAAATTGATTCAACTACTTTCTTTAAGGTGCACCATTACTGACACACAGCTTGTGTAATTTCCATAGCATTGCAAATGGAATGAGATGCTCTGGAGCAGATGCACATGTCAACCACCAGCTAGAGTGATATGAAGCCCACCATCACTGAGCTGTGGAGCAATGGAAGTGTGTTCTCTGGAGTGATGGAGCTCCATCCAGTACCTGTGAGATAAGCTGATCACAGTCAAAGCCTCACAGCCATCATGTAGTGTACAACCTTCCCAGAAGATGCTGTTACTTTAGCAGAGAGGGGACAAACTACCTATTGAAAACCTCCTAAAGACTCATCTGTTCAGAGAGCATCTCCTCTCCTAATGCACTCTTCTTGCACTACTCCCTACATAAAGATTTTAGCACTTAGAACTCTCCTCTGGTTCTCACGCTATCCCGAAACTTTCGTCGTGTTGTAAGTCACTTTGGATAAAAGCGTCTGCCAAATGAATGTAATGTAAACGACCTATTAATGTCATTGATTTATGCACATGCAGTTTAGATGAGATTTTTCCGTTTCCAATTCTTAAAGCTCTTCCATCCATTTGCTTTTATATAGTACACGCTAAATGTTCGTTTTTATCGTCCCCACTTGTTTTCTGGGTTTCACTGGTAGCTCTAAATCTCTGTTTAACACACACTTAGACATCTGTGTGTAATTTTCTTCTCTCTGTCTCAGAGGTGCTATTTTAAGGGCCACTCCATTGACAGTGGTGGCGAACGGAGAGCGCGCGCCTGTCCGCGTATGTAAACACCGGCCTCGACACTGATTGGCTGAGTATAGCTCAGCACTGCATGCTGGCCACGCCCACCGAGTGGAGGGCGGGATGTTTGTGGAATCCGCGCTCGGCTTACAATAACGGCTCGGGAGAGAAAGAGAGAGAGGGAGAAAAAGAGGGATTTATATCTAGTGCGTCTGCAGTTCAGTCACGGAAACAAGGGACGCAGGAGATATGAGCAGCTGCAGTTACGGTATTTGTGTTTTTTTCGAGCTGAGAGTTACCCAAACGACACGGTTTTGTGTTTAACCGTGTGTCAGGTTCGTGCTGAGGTTCCCACATGTCATGCATGCATGGAGTTGCTTTCTGCCTTGTTGGAATACCCCCTCTCTCACAAACTGGAGTAAGTTTAACTTTCAGCTTTTCACCTTTCCCTGTAACTTTTATTTGGCTTGTTAATGCCCTTGTTTTCACTTTTTGTCATATCCACTGCGCCTGTAAGTTAGTAGACACCTGCTCCTCCGTTTCTCCTGAAGTCAAGGGTGTTGACAGGGAGTTTGCTGCAGAAACAGCCTCTACTCTTCTGGTAAGGCTGTTCACTAGACGTTGAAACATTGCTGTGAGGATTTGATTGCCACAGGAGCATTAGTGAGGTCAGGTACTGATGCTGGATGTATTGGATAGAGCTCCATCGCTCCACCTTAACTCCACTGTCTAAATGCCCAGTACTGGGGGGCTTTATACCCCTCTAGCTCATGCTTGGCACTGGGCATGGTGATCATAGGTACATGTGTGGCTGCTCCAGTGCTTATCTGTGGTCGTTCTACAAGCTGTTTGTGTGCAGTTGTGCACAAGTTCACTAGTTAGAAGAAGTGTTTGGAGGCGTTTGGACATAGTAGTTTAACCAGATGTTCTGTTCCTGCCTGGGGCCATTTTTCCACTCCACTGAGACTGTATTGCATTTGTGCCACAGATATCTGACAGCTAACACTGACAATGAACTTCATACAAAAACTTTACGTACCTCAAGCCTTCATAAAACAAACTGGATTTGTGCCTTAATGTACCCAGCATAATGCATGTGGTTTGTCCACTGGAGTCTAAACAGTAATTAAAGCTGTACAAATAATCTCTATCAGAATTTAGGGTGGAAGAGAAACATGTGCCCCAGTGGTGCAATTTCCATATGCCAGCCCACAGTGACAGACAGAGGGAACATTGTGGCCGTTAGTCAAGCCCCCATAGAGAAGGGGGGTTGTGTGTCAATGCTTATTGTTCTGCACTGTACTGTGAAGCTTGCACTTGCTGTGGCCAGCTGCATCCTTCTCATACTTCAAAACTTGGGTCATGAGCACTGGAACTCCCCTTAAAAGCCCATCTCCAGTGTTTCATTCTGCATCAAGTGGGATGATGTGGGATGGTGAATTGCACCAGCAGGACTGATAAAGCAATGTGGAGTATTCATCTGATAGCCAGGGGGTGTAGACCAGTTTTTGTGTTTCTTTTCTCACTTTTAGATGATCACCAGTTTTGTACTTTTTAAATATAGTTTATAATAAAATAGTGATATTAGGCCACAATCCAGTTTGAACACTTTGCCTCATGTTAGTTATGAGACACAGCGTTGCCAGTGGTGTCTGCTGATGATAAGCTTTCCCTTACCAACTGGATTAGCTGCTGCTTAATTACATCTTTCTCTCTGTGGAGTAGAAATACTTTTTACTGCATGTGGGAGTGACCCTGCTGCTTACAAGTTAACTTCAGAGGCTTGGTTATGCTGGATCCCAGCCGCAGCCTTACTCTCTTTAGCACAGCTGTGGTTACAGCTTTTTGTCGCAGTTTGGCCCAGCATCCTTAGACAGCTGTTTTTGTCAACTATGCTGAGATTTGCACTAAATGTTTTTTACACCAGTCCCGGACCCAGCCCTACATGATCTCAGTGTTGAAGACTCCCAACTTGGCTTAAAAAGGGCAGAAAAACCCTCGGGAACCAGATGCAGACTCGTAAAGCTTTATGCGGTCCACATTAGGCCTTCTGTCACGAAGAAAAGACGCTGAGGCAAGATGTATGGGCAAGTTAAAGTTTATTAGATGTGAAACAAATCCACAGATCATAAAATCTAAATCAACACAAAGAAAGAAAGAGTTAAAGACATTCAAATTGATGCAAGACCAGACAAATAAGCACAGAAACTGCAAATGAGACTAGAAACACCCGAGAAAGAGATATTACAAACTATACACAGGAAGAAACACTAATAACAAAGCAGGAGTAGAAAGGAGACAACAGAAGGCCGGGCCAGGAAGAAGAAATCGCTTTTAAGCACATTCTTTTAAACACAGCTTTTGAGTACATTCTGTATCTGAGGAAAAGAGCAAGGACATTTACTTTTTTCTTTTTTGTTTGTTTCTTTCTTAGTCATAGCTGAGGTCTACTATTCTCAAGTGCTTTAAAGTATGTCAAACTCCTGATTGAACTCATTGCTTCAGCACAGATTTGAATAGCAGTTAAATATCTATTCAATGCTTTGAAAATTCGCTTTTTGAACAGTTCTATGAAGCAGAATGCTTGATGCTTATGATATGTAATCGAGAGCTAGATAGAGCATTTGTAATGTAAGAGGGAGATACTGAAGAACTTTTTGAAGAACTTTTTTACTGTATAATGCCCTATTTACCCCCTTAGATTTATTATTCAGTTGTCTGGGAAGGGAAAAGTGGGGGGACGAAACGAATGATTTCATAATGGCTGTAATGGTTCCAGCGCCCATGGGTAGGATAATACATTTTCTGTCATGGTGTTAATGACAAATTTTATTTTCAGTCATTGCACTATTGTTATAATATAGCTTATTGAAAGTCATTAAAACACTCTTATTCTATGATCCATGACCAAGTGATCAAACACACATTGTGGAATGTGTTGCCCTGGTGTGCACTTTGCAGCTAAACAATTCAATCAATATGCTATTTATTTCCTGTGCAACTTTTTATAATCTTTATTAGAATTGTGATTATTGGAATTGTGAAATTATTGGTGTTTTACATGCTTATTGGATTTATTAGATCAGAAACTGTATGGATATCTTTGTGTTTTACACCTCATTATCAATGTAATTAAAACTGGTGACTGTAACATCCTGACTGGTGAGTGTACATAAGTGATCCCAGCATATAGATGCTACAGCAAACTATGGCTACTATACACTTTTTTCTAAATATTACATTACAATGGTTATTATATAGCCTCTTCTGATGTTTTCAGTTACTGCATCTACATTACAGAGCCTATAGCCAAAAGGCATGAATCGACTGCAGCCTGTTTTACAGTGACAAAGGTGAGAAGCTGCTGACATGAAGCTTAGAAGCCCAATTTTTTCCCATGGGCTTAAGGCCTTGAGTTGTCAGTTATCTTTGTGTACATTACAGACTTTCCTCAATAATTAACTTGGCCCCTGCCTTTGGGTGTGTGTGTGTGTGTGCATCAGAGGCAGCACACAGTTCTTCAAGCTTGCCAAGAGAAGCTCTTGCTGCAATTAAGCTAATCCAGTGAGCTTCCCAAGTGGCAGTAAGGGATGCCCTTGTCCTGTTGCAGTGTTCCAATGGGCCTCCCAGGACTGCATTCTTCTCTGGGAGAGATCTTTTACAAAGCTCATCACTGACTTATTGACAGAGATCAGTCATGACCTTCTCAGAATCAAAGCCAAATCCCACTTAAGACTTAAACCGAGGCCTTACTGTATTTTCAGCTTTCTTCTTTTGTTCCCAGTTCTCGTCTTATACCCCAGTGTTTTTCCTATTTAAAGCAGCAGTTCTGCAAAAATCCCACATATTTTAAACTTGTTTTATTGCTCTTGATTTAGGCAGGACTGCATGTATATATATATATGCCTGTCACAACATTGGCAGGTGAAGTGAATAATATTTATGTCATTACAATGGCACCTGTAAATGGGTACAATAGACAGCAAGTGAACATTCAGGATCTGAGCAACTTTGAAAAGGGTTTGGAAAAATTACGAAGGCTAGATGACTGGGTCAGAGCAAGCCTTGTGAGGAGTTCCCGGTATGCAGTACTGGGGATCCAAGGAAAGATAACTGATGTGCCAGCAACAGGGTCATGGGTAACCAAGGGTCACTAATTCACATGTGGAGCAAAAGTTAGCCCATCTTGTTCGATCTCACATAAGAGCTAGTCTAGTGCAAATTGCTCCAAAAGTTAATGCTGGCTATGTATGAAAACATGTGGATTGCCATGTCTATGTGTGTCACTTACCAGTATTCTGCGTAAACCTGGGTACTAGTATCAGGTACTAGTGGCATGATGGGGGGCAGCACAGTGTTACGCAGATAGTTTTAATGTTATGTGCTGATAGGCTCTTAAGCTCATTACTGCTGTGATGGAGCTTTGGATGTGCGTAGCCTTTGACCCCTTTGTAAAGAGAGCTAGGAGAGGGGAGCTACTTCACACAAACAAGTTCTGTGAAGTGAAAGGGAGCAAATTAAGCTGACCTAGACGAGCACAGTTTACAAGGCCTATGTCTTTATGAGTGAAAATGGTTGGTGAATTACAAAGAGAGAGAAGGAGAGGGAGAGACATGGCAAGAGAATTAGAGTGGGCTTCTGAATGGGCTTTGCTCATATCTGAGAGTAGGAGGTACAAGGCAAGCTTGGTCTGGCCTTTGAAATGCATCGGTGACAATGAGCCACTGTCTCTGCCAGGCTCAGAGTGGGGTGGGACATGTGTCACGGGAGGGGTCGGTGTTGGTCAGAGGCGAAAGGTCAGAGGGAACTGTTCAGGACCTCTTTTTGAATTGAGGTGAATGGGAACAGTAAGTTATATCTTTAAAGAAGCCTGGTGAGAGGACTGACAGGAACTCAAAGGGAGCTGAAAAAAGAAAGAGAGAAAGAGAGAGAGAGACAGAGAGAGAAAATGCCATTCCCTGAAAAACAGTAAGGCTACATTCTCAGCACAGCCGGGGGCTAGTATAGGAATGTGTGTCGTATGGAGCGATGCAGAAAGAAAGAGATTAGAAGAAGAAATAGTACCAAAGAAGGCTAGGAAAGAAGGATGAAAGGAAGAGCAATGGAAAGAACAGAGCAAAGGCGTTTGATGTCTAATTCAGTTGAAACTCTGCCTAGTGGTTGGGCAGAGATAAAAAGAAGTGTAACGTAAGAAGAAGAGGATGAGTGTGTGGAGTTCAGGGCATCAGGTGCAGCAAAGGCACTGCCATGTATCCAATGTGTGTATGTGTGAAGAAGTTTGAGGTTGGCAGCTTTATCTCCCCTTCCCCCACCAAAGTGCCCCAGTAGTGAAGCATTTCTGTCTGTATGTACAGCTGCTGCTTTGTGCATTGGGGTATTTTTTATGGCATGACCTTGATGCCTCCTATACCATTCTCTACCCACTGCTTGCATGCTAATGCCACAGGGACATCCAGAAGAGCGCAAAGTATTGTATACTACACTGATCAGCCACAACGTTGACAGATGAAGTGAAAAAGGGAATATGAATTCCCTTATATATCATGAATTATGTCTATGCAATGACAGCTGTGTGTGTTTGTGTGTGTGTGTGTGTGTGTGTGTGTTTGTATTTCTATTATGCAAGATACCACAGCACACCTTCAGAGGTATTGTAGAGTCCATACTTGGACAAGTACAGTGGGGGACCTACACAATATTAGGCAGGTAGTTTTAATGTTATGGCTGATCAGCGTTTTTCCATAGTTTCTTTAGTTCAGGTACTGAAAATAAAGAGAAGGACAAGGTGTGGTACACAAGACATAGCTGATACACAGAAATCAGTGGAGGGAGTGAGTCAAACAAGTAGCAAGTCAAGTCTTACGAAATTCTGATGATCTATCCCAGTTTCCACATTTAAATCATCTAAAAGACACTGATACCGAAATGTTGAGTTTTATTTTCAACATTAATGAAAACTTGCAGTCTGCTTACACCTTGTAAATCTTGATGATTGACATTTTGTGGGAAACAATAACAAGCTTCCTAACAACACTGGCAAATAAGTCAACTTGAGCACGCAATCCAAATAAATGGTGTGTTACAAAGAGCTTAAAACAGCAAAGAAAGGGGTACAATGGCATGTGAAAAGCGTATTGTTACAACTGTAACCATTTAGTCATAAGAAGACAGGCATGTTAGCTAGTAACATGACTGCATATATTACTGGTTATTTGGTCCTGAATCAGTCCCCTGATTGTCTAGTGTTCTGTCTTCTCAATAAAATGCATGAATATCTCAAAGCCAGGTCTAACATGGCTTAAACTTAACATTAGCTTTCTAGCTACCCAATTTGGCTACCCCAGAAGTTAGCTAAAAAGACACATTCACATACCTTCTTTATGGGTTTTAGGGTGACGGATGAAATTGGATGTTGTGATGGTCGTGTCACAGAGTTTTGAGCTGCAGACCTTGCATACCACTGTTCTCTTCCACCATCACTGACAACATAATCCTTGAATCCAAATTATATTGTTTTTTGTCGAGCCCCTCCATAATAGCTGTTATGTGTGTTGCCCGCTGCAGGTCTGTCACAACCTAGAGGGTTTCCAGATTTGCGTGCATTGCACTACAGATCACCCAGTCATGTTTAATAAACAAAACGTAGTGGCTCAATACCTAGAAAAATGCAAATATCTGATTCAAAAGAAGTCAAGTCCTTTCGAGTCATCTGTCTCAAGTCTAAGTCAAGTTACAGGTAATGAATACAAAGTCAAAGTCAACTCTTTTATCGGTGTGAATCAAGCAAGTCTCAATTTCTCAAGCAAGTCAATTTCATATGACTCGATTCCACCACCTCTTGTAAACATAGTGGGGTGTCTACTGGCAGTAGTGCAGAGGCCTCTTTTTTGGACCCCTTACACCACTGTTTATTTGATTTTACACCCATAATTCATGGATAGCTATGAAAACTTGGTAATATAGAACTAAATTAGAACACTAACTCGGATGAGGGATACACTGTTCATTTTTTGGTACAAACACTATACTGTTTCAAGCCTTTTAGTCAAAGAACGTAATTGTAACATATTCTGCTGCAGTTTTTAGTGTCTTTTTTGTTTTAATTTTAAGTTTTGAAGTCCTCCAGACTTTTTATTTTTTCTGTTTAAAAACGTTAAGGTATGCCTCTTTCTCCTAGTGATGTAAATGTGTAGCATGGTGAGAGATATAGTCTAATTTTTTCTTTCAGCCTGTATTTTGTATTTAATTCAGGACTAATAAACACAGGTTTATTGCCCCTGAGTTTGTATGGAATGTGGTTGGAATGGATGGAGGCTTTGGTGGACAGATCGAGGAGAAATGGATTTATTCTTTTCAAGAAGAATAGCTGAGTTGTGTCGTCATCCCCCAAACTATGCTGTGTGGGCTTAAGAGGACATGCAGCCAGGCTTGTCTGTGTAGTCTGCTCTATAAGCTCAGTACAGGGGCGAAGAGAGAAGGCGAACAAGAGGGCAAGAGAGAGGGAAAGTGCGTGTGGTGGTTAGGGAGGAAGGTTTATAGGATATCAAAGGTGTAAGTGCTATAAAGAGCATGTGTAGGTCTTTCCTAATAAAAATAATTTTACTGTGATTTGGTTTTGGTGATTTGGTCTGCATCGATTTTGGAATGTTTAATCGATTCTAATAAATTATAATAATATTCAGAATCATCATATTTAAAATGAAATTCAGTAAAATTCTCAGGCTATTTTCAAACATTCAAATCCCCCAAAAACGCTTAATGTGTTGTTTTTGTTTTGCCTGTATTCCACTATTATGTGAATGCTTCCTCCAGTATGTATTCTATGTATTTATTTAAAAAAAAATCATTTTTAGTCGTGTCAAAGTATTTGAATTGAATGTCCAGGACCTGCCAGCTTGTCCAAACATTTATTGTACACTTCTATAACCTTAGAACTTGCCTTGTACAAGTTTCTTTTAAAGAACTTTGAACTGATTGCTTGTTCTCTGTGGATTCATTTCATGTCCTTTTGAGAGTCGTGGCCCCTGAAGGTCATCAGGGGCAAGCAAGAGGGGCCACCTGATGGTCTGCTTGGTTATACAGCCTGCTTGGAAAACAAGGGTAGGGGTTGAGAGTTGGAAATATGGATCTGTATTTTTAGCATGGAACAATTTCACAGTTGACTAAATATAGGTCAATTAGGAGCTTTTCCTGCCATTCAGGAGTGTGTATATGAGCATGCCTTGTGTGCGTAGGTGTCTGTGTATGTGTGTTGCCTTTTCACAAGAGTGTGAAGAGTCTCTAGAGAGGGACACAGTTATCACTACACATTACACAACTGTGTGAATTGTTCTATGGAAGTGCTAAGATTAGTTTCATCATTTGGCACATAGAATGTCATGTTTTCAGTTTTGTCCAATTAGAATGAAGTAAGGCTGTGATTATTAATTAAATGTAATCAAGTAGTCTAAGGATTAATTTGGGCCTCAGGAAAAACACAAAAAATCCAACATCAGCATGCAGATTCTTTTTAAATTCTTAGTGGGGAAAAAGTAAATTAAGATAGAGACAGACAGACAGACAGACAGACAGACAGACAGATAGATAGATAGATAGATAGATAGATAGATAGATAGATAGATAGAAAATTAAAATGTGATCAAGGAATAAAGTTTTTTACTTGATGAATTGTGATAGCTCTACACTTTAATTCAGAATGATAAAAACTGTCCAACTATCTCTATATTTGTGTGTTTATGTGTGTGTGTGTGTGTGTGTGTGTGTGTGTGTGTTTGTCAGATTAGTTGTAAAGGGAGTAAATCACTGTGCAGTAAACTGAGCACTGTGTGCTGATGTCCTCCAGTGGCTATGTACTGTAATTACATCTCTTCTACCCAGTATTAACTGAATGTCAGCCCTTTAGAATGATGTAACAGCCATGTTTTGGATGTTACCTGGTCTGTATAGCATGTTAATGTTGGGGTGTGAAGCTTGTGTTTTTGAGTACATTGACATAATTTGCCAGACAGAGGTCTAATGTATTTGAACTAATGCAAGTACGTGTGTGTTATTGGTTCCTTATATTTGTGTGTATCTCTGTGGTTTGTGTGTGTGTGTGTGTGTGTGTGTGTGTGTGTGTGAGTTTGTGCTGATTGGTCCCACGTGTCCCATTGTTCATCTCTGTCAGCGGCTGCATTGTCACAGTGGTCATGTTTGTGTAGCGGCCCTGTGTTCTCTGTCACTATCTATCTTCCATCCACTCATCTGACACTCTTTCCTTTCTTTCTCAGATGAATGCTTAAAGGAATACTAAAGCATTTTTTTCATCTATTTTTGTCTCAGTCTCAGTCTTTCTGTATCATGTAATTGAATAGTACAAAACCAGAAAACCTATTGACTCAAGACATACTTAAACTAGCATCTGTCCATTAACTTAACACATCAAATTTGTTATACACATCACTGACAATTAACTGCTGCAAATGCAGCAGATAGAGATTAGATTGAAAAACATGTATTTCTTTAAGTCTGTCCTACTCTTTCACATCTCTTAACAAACCACATATTCAGGACAAAAACGTAAGCTGACAAGAAAATGCATACATGGTTGCATACACATGAGTCTGTGACACTGATTTGTCTGACAGCTCAGACAGAGGCCTCATCTACTACAATGGAATTAGCTTTATAGAAGAGTACTGTCAAGAGGGAGAGACAGAAAAAGACAGTAATCAATAAGCCATGGGAGGCTGTGTTACAGTTTCTGTTTTGTTTTTTTTAAGTAAAGGGTGTTGTTTGGTAGCTCATTGATTTATAAAAAGTAGACACAATGCAATATGAAAACAGGAATGTTAATTAAATTATTGAATTTCATAATAATAATCACAGTAATCATTTCTTCCACCTAGCAGCGAGTTCATTCACAGTATGGTATGGTTGCCAAGCAACAAAACAGTCAGAGCAGTAGAAGACCTTTTAACCCCTTTCTAACAGACCTCCTAGTTGCTAATCCACCAGCATGGAAAAACATGTTTTATATTTTATTAATAGAAGGCTTGGCAATAATATGACCTAAGTAATATTGCACTATTTTAAGCTCTATGGCAAAACATGATGTATCTCTTGATATAGTCACCCCTGTATGATTGGCAGAACAATGTTAAACTTGATTGCAAAAAGAGGTTCCCACCAGATACAAAAACACACGTCTCACTTATATATAGGACAGAGTGCTCTTGATGGGCAGACGAGTGTTTGTGACATATGTATGTATGTTTTTTTCCTTTTTTTTGTCTGTGAGAAGGATAGACCCATAAGAGAGGGCAAGAGAATATAAAGCAAGAGGATGTATTGCCCAGCCCTAAATAGAATTTAATTAGATAAAATATAATTAAAATAAATAATTCTTAAAATAATAACATCAAGAACTATTATTATTATTATTAGTAGTAGTAGTAGATGTAGTACTGTTATTACTATTATTATTGTTGTTATTGTTGTTGTTGTTGTTGTTGTTATTGTTGTTATCCTAAAATATTTAAATTCCAGGCTAAACCAAGGAACCTATTAAACAGATCTAAATCATGTTTTATGGCTACAGGAAATGTTTGAACTTTATTAATACATAATTCTCCTTAAACATCGACAAGAACAAGGTGAAAGCCTTTAAGAGACAGAAGGGGTTCCACACAGGAGTCATCTAGCAGCTTTACAGTGTGGTACAGGTACTTCACAGTACTGCAAGAGAAGGGCCTGCAGAGTTCTGCAGTACATTTACTCTGCACGGTGCAGAACCCGGGCCCTCAGGATTACTAG
Organism: Brycinus macrolepidotus; assembly: GCA_037974445.1. Lineage (NCBI taxonomy): Eukaryota > Metazoa > Chordata > Actinopteri > Characiformes > Alestidae > Brycinus > Brycinus macrolepidotus. The sequence continues at coordinate 32,123,439 of JBBPCZ010000115.1, read as the reverse complement.
AGATTCCACCCACCTCGCACACAAACTGTTAAGGCTGTTGAGGTCAGGGAGACGCCTCTGCCAAAAAGCTAGAGCTGAATGCTTCTGGAGAAGCTTTCATCCACAAGTGATAAGACTTCTCAATCACAGTACATAATGGACACACACATATGCTCAATTTCTCTCATTCTCATTATCCTCTCCACAACTGCTCTATATACACTGCAGTTTACACACTGCCTACTTTACGGTTTTGTGCTAAATACCACACAAGCTGTGATTTTGGCTCTTGTTTGTTTGTCTTGTCCTTAGAGTATATTTTCTCTCCGTTACATTATATGTTAGCTATTATTACATTGTAAACTGAAATCTTAAATTTTATACTTATATTCCTTTTTTGAAAGTTTATGTAGCACAGTCAAGATCTTGAAAAATCTTGAATCTTGTATTTTGATATTATAATACAGAATCCAATTTTTTTTATACAGAATTTAATTGTGGTTATATGAAGGAACAGTTTTTTCTCCAAAGTCCACAAAAACGCCCCATCTTTCATTTCATTTCACAGTACAGAAAATCTGTACTGAAGGCTGTAACATAAAGTATAGTATATGTACGTTGACGTTTTTGAAGTATGCCGCCCTTGGTGCTAACATACAATTGAAAATCCCATTAGGAGAAATTGCATGATTTTAGTCCTGGCCGGCAGGTAAACAAAAGCTACTGACAAGGTGAATTACAAGGCTTGTGTGTTAAACATTGCTGTGTAATTACATGCTTGGCTGGCACATGCTCATGTATTTGTGACTGGATCTGGACTTTCAGTGTAAGCAAGCATAAGGTGAACATGTATGGTCTGTACTGTGCTCTGCATGATGACCACACCTACTGTCCTCCCTCCTTTGCTGAGACAGCTAATCAGAGCAGTGATCATTAGCATACAAAATCAGCTGTTGTGCACAGCAGGGATAGAATAAATGATGGGGTGAAACACATCATAGAACTCTGAATCAAAGACTGAATTGGGGTGTTATTTGTCTTAAACATACCATGGTTGTCTTTGAAAGAAACTATATTACATTGAAAAAAGGTTTCTTTTAAGATTTAAGAACAGATTTGAGGACTGGAGCTATTCACTGTATTGAGCGGTCTTCTGTGCTGTCAAGTCATCTAAATGTCGAGTTTAGTCCATATCTTTTCTCTACCACTGTTCATTGTAAGAACCATGCTGGTCTAGCAAGAGCTCTTCAGCTTCATTTACTGTGTTTCATTACCCACACACAGGTGTCACTATCAGAGAGAGAGCGTTTTATTGCTGCAACTTCATTTCTCTTTATCATTTTTTAAATTGCACACATGCATGACACAAAAAGACCCCACACACACATTCACACACACTTTCACTCTTAGCCCTAAATTCGGAGTCCGAGTGCTCTCTGCCTACTATATCAGGAAGCCAGCAGCGACAGCCAGGTCGTTGAGTCTAAAATGAGTCGACAGAGATAAAGAGCGAGTGAACAAGGGAGAGGGAGAGAGAGAACGCGAGAGAGAGAGCGAGAAAGCAGCATGAGTGCATGAAAAGAGCAGCTCATCACACCACCAGCAGGCTGAATTGGGCTGGACAGAGCGAAAGAGTAACAGAGAGAGAAGAGCGTAGCAGAGAGAGGCGGAGAGATGGATAGAGGGATGGAGTTAAAGAGAAAAAAAGGGTGAAACCCCCCACAGTCACCTGAATGGCAGTGCTTGCTCTAGGTTCACAAACAGGAGAACTACTGCTTTGTGGAGGATTTCAACTCTGAGCACTGGAAGAGGATATTGACTGGAGAAGAAGAAGAGAAGATATTATGGTTTTACTACAGAACATCAACTTTATGGATCTTCTGTTGTGTTTTGCAGTATGCTCACTGGTTAGCACCTTTTGGCTGACTATGGACTTTATCCACAGCTAACAGCCAGAACCAGGACAAGAACTGTAGCACAAAAGGCAATAAACAGCCCACTGAGTTTGCCGGAAGAGGATTTTAGTAAATGGATTCCTAATTCGATGAAAACATGTGTTGACTAGAGGAAAGGCACAGCTGGACAGTCAAGAGGCAGTGAATGGATGATATCAAGGAAAAAAAAAAACACTTAATCCTTACTGTATAATTGCTCCTCTAAGGTGAATTTTTTAAAATGGCAAGTTGACACAGATTAAGGAGAGACTAACAGAATATAACACACATGTCTGGATTAATGGGAAGCTACAACCTGGAACATTTTGTGTACTTTGGAGAAAAAACTGTTCCTTCAGAACTGACCAGACTAAATGACCACCTAGACTGGACTAAATGACCACCGACTGATCCTGAAGTGAGGAACAGACTCAAAAACCCATCTGAAATGGCATCATTAGAGATCAAGAAGAACACAAGATGATTTAGGATGTCTCTGGAAGATTAAAGCATGCAAGGAAGGACAATAATCAGTTAATTACTTTGTAATTAATGCAAACATGGATCAACAGAATTGGTACGATTTGACCACAGTGGCAGAATTGATTCTGCACAGAAAACTCTAGTGTTAAACTGTAGTGATTTTGGAATCTGTTGGGGGGCTCAATGGTCACTGGATGTACCATTTGGGTCCATGCGCTCATGTCTAAGGAAAGGTGAGCTTGTGCGTGCATGAGTTTGTGGGCGTGACACCTGTGCAAGAGTGACCTCTGTGTGTCCCTGGCGGTGGGATGTGGGCTGTGAAGCGCTCAGTGTCAGGGGTCCCAGCCCCAGCCGGTAAGGAATGGTGCTTTGAATTCTCAGTGGGGGTGGACTGCAGTGACCCCGAGCCACGCTGCATATGGCTGGCGGTACTGAGGAACGCCAATGTCCGGCCCAACCGCACACGGGTCCCCAGGAGGGACTTGCTGCACTGGCGTCTTCGTAGGGTAAGATTCCAGTAGCTCCAGTGTCTGGCATACTGTTAAATGTAAAGGTGTCTGAAAGGGTTCTTGCTGGAATGGAAATACCTCCTTTGGTTCCCTGAAGAGCCTTTCAGTGAATAGTTCAAAAAATGTAAAGCATAAGAACTTTTGCGTAGTCTAAAGATTCTTTACCAATTAAAGGCATTAAACTTTTCCTAGAACCATATGTCAAAGCCGAGAACCATTTCAGAACCTTTTTTAAGAGTGTCTTCATCAGCATTCACTGAACAGGTTAAGTTTGAGTTTGTGTTCCTCATCCATTTTACTGTGCTTTTATTATTGAATACGAGCTAGGTGGCAGTTTGCAAACTTTCACAATGAGCATTTAATCAAAACTTTGCAAAAGGAAACAATGTATTCTAGTCTGATGATCCCTGCCTTCCTGTTAGTTGAAGTGTCAGTGTGCTGCAGGGTCAAAATTTACTTTCAAAATGAATTCCACTGTTGAGAGTAAAAATAAATAGCCAGTGTACATGGATGTTACTTTTGATTATTTTTAAATTGCTTTTAGTTTTAACTCTGTAACTCTGTAATGGGGTGTTTTCCTACAAAATACATATCATATGTATTATATGTGTGCTTCCCTCTTTTCTCTTTTATATATAGTAGATTTAGACCTGTTATAGAGCCTGTAAACAACAACTACTTGCTTGTACAGTTAATGCATAAATTTCATGCCTATTACACAGTATGTGATTATTTTATTTTATTGTTCCATTTTCACTTAATATTCTTTTCCCTAGATTTCCTTTTTAGTTTTATTTTAATTAAAATAATGTCCTTTGTTTTCTTAGGCTTTTTAAAATATGATGCTACTCTTTAGCTGGTGCATTTTGTCTGTTTCAAAACTTTTACATTTTTATATGTTATATGTTTGCAATTCCTAGCCTCACTGGTTACCTATTTTTAGATGTATTCCGTTACTACTACCCCCTGTTTAGGGTCTAGTTCATTTAATCCCAGCAGTACCAAAAGTGTGCATCATTTATTTATGGCGATGTGGATGTGTGTTCCTCTCAGTTCACGCTGATATTTTAAGGTTGGGTCTGTCTGAGTGTTGTTTAGCCTTGGGGTGCGTGCTGGTTTATCCTGGTTGCTTTGGTCTGTTAGGGTTGTGTCTACACCTCCACTGCCTTACGTAAGGAGTGCTTGGAGGGCTGCTGATGACTAGTGGAGGGGAAGAAAATCAGTACGGCTCCCGTGCCCGCACTATATATTTGTGTGCTTGATGTGTATGTGCGAGAAAGTGTGAGTCATGGACAGTGCTCTTGAATGTCCTCCCATCCAGTGGTAGCCCATCAGCATAGATTGTCATTGCTTCTCCTGAGGAAAAATAGGTCAGATAGGTCAGAACCCTACACTCTAGGGGGAAGTAAATAGTAAAAAAAAAACCTTAAGTGACAAATTAAAGAAAGGAATATAACCCACACCCTAACCCTGAAAGTATATTGTAGGGCTACATGATATAGGGAAAAAATTTAATTGCACTTACTATACATTGAAAACACATTACTGAACCCTTGATGTCAGTACCACTTAATGTGGCAATGTTTCAGACCTTTATTAAATGACTTTAGCAATATGTATTGTTCTTTATTTCTCAATTGTAATTCCTTTTTAATTGCCTATTTTCTAACTTATCTTTATCTCTTAGAATTATACAGGCTGTTTTTGTTTTTGCACGAGACTGATATAAGTAAATGGGCTCTGCTCTGACTGGCTGTAATATATTGTCCCTTATTCAAAAAGCAGTCTGGGCTGAAACACTCCTTATAACTTCAGTGTGAATGGGTGGGGCTAAACTACCATAGGCTGAATTGTGAAAATATAATGATTTTTGGTGGGATCACAAAAACAATACATTCCATAAATGGACTGTGTAGACTGGGAAGTTAATGCTACATTCTGAAACTTTAAAATTGCTCTCTGTTCCCCCGTCTATCCACTTCCTGTATGAAAGGACAGAACTCCACATCTCAGTACAACATTTCATTTGAAAATTACAGTCTGATCATAATGTCTGCATCATTAGCACAGCTATCATTTGTTTAATTCAGACTGTGCACATATTTTAAATGAGAACTTAGGAATTTTGAAAATTAAAAAAACAGTCAATTTAAGGATAAAGCAGTCAATTGAAGGATGAAGCAGTCCTAAATTTTCCCTGCAATGTCACTGACTGATGGCAACATGATCCTTGCATCACAACCATAAAAGTCGACAACTTTTCATCTTGGAGGCGGATGGGGAATTATGTTTGAAAATGAATTGAGGATTTGTGCTTGCTGTATGATAAGCCCTTTAAAATGCTTATTCCAATAAAACAAACAAAAAAGCTATTTCATTATATGGGCCCTTTAATTCAGCAGTACGCCAACAGAGAGTAATGGATTCTGTAAGGTCAGTCAGAGGTCTGATAACACTTAATAAAACATTGAGAACAGTTAAAGGGCTCATTTACATAGCCTTTAGTGATATTTGTACTGCAAAAGCCAAGATGTGGTAAAGTAAAGTGGCCCCTTATAGTCACACGTGAACACACCACAGCACAGCACACAGTGTGAACAATGTGAAATTCTCTCTTTGCGGTTAACCCATTCAGCAAGTGAAGCAGTGGGCCGCTCGGGGAGCAGAGTGTGGAGACAGTTATCTTGCTCAAGGGTATCACAGTGATGACACTAGCAGTGTTGGGATTCGAACCTGCAACCTTCTGATTGCAGGGGCAACCACTAGGCCACCTGCTGCCCCGAGCAGTGGACTGCCACCAATGAGGGGCGCCCGGGGAGCAGTGTGTGGAGACGATACCTTGCTCAAGGGTACCTCAGTGGTGTCACTAGCAGTCCAGGGATTCGAACCTTCTGATCTCAGGGTGAACTCCCTAACCACTAGGCCACCAGCTGAGCAAACAATAACAAACAATGTAATTTGCAACCCTAGAACATAAACATTTTGTGGAAGCATTCCAGTTGTGTCTAATTGAACATTTTTGGGACATTTGGAAGCTTTCAAATGACTATACTTCTGCCTGCATTTTACAGCGTGTGTGTGTGTGTGTGTGTGTATGTATGACCTGCTTCCCGGGTTTGTGTGTAAGTGCGCTTGTGACCTGGAATCTTACACTCATGTGTGTGCATTTACCCTCACCCGAGTGTGACATGCCCAGCGCTGGAATCCAGAGAAGAATCCTGTCATTTCAACACAGCTCTTACATCACTCTCTCTGCTAGCCCCCCACCCCATCATCTTTTTCTCTGCCTTCCTGTGTTTCCCTCTTTTCCTCCTCATTCTTCTGCCTCTGTGTCATCCATTGTCCCTGCATTGGATGTCTTAACATGCCCCGAAGTACATGGGCATTGCACACATTCCTACCCTCTATTCTCATATCCTTTAGATCTTCTTTAATAATAGACTTGTTAGAATTGTTCTTTGTGTTATTTTTTCTGTTGTCGCTGTAGTAAAGAAACATTGCTTCGAACTGGTTCATCACTGTACGTTCATACGATTTTATTCCATATAGTTCTGCAGGTCCATTCATCATGGAATGTTCACAGTTTTTGATCCTTTGGACTGGTGTGTTTAGCCCATTTGGTATAAAGTTCCATATGGCAGAGGTGGGAGGGGTTGATGAGGGCACAGATGGACAGAGGAGCTTTGACACACTTCAGAGAAACTAGAGCAGGAAGAAGCCTTGGAGACAGAATAAGCACAGAAGGGTTTAAGGAAGCGGTGAGACAAAACTTCTGGGAAGTGTTTTTATAAGACTCACTAGCCGTGTAGTAGAAAGCAGCGAGTCTTCCTTTATTAGTTTTGGAGTATTTTTAGAGTGTAGAGGATTCCCTTAATGGCTGCCTAAGGGAGGTACTGCTCTTCCTGCTTCAATGTTTCCACTTCCCGTTGTTGTTTTCCGGCGGCGCGGTGCCGGGTGCGAAGTGATGGAATGCTGGGACGAGCTGTTGGAGAGGAACCCAGGGGAACAGGAAGAGGGTGGGTGCAGTAGACAACCGAGAGCGAGTGAGCTTCAGTAGAAGCACTGGCCACTGCTGGCCATAAGATCAGCCACTGCCCACTACTTTCACTGAATACTTTCTGCTCAAAAGCTTCTAGTGATCTAGTGAAAAGCCTGTTACATGTTATTCTAATGTTATTCTAATGAAAATATAAACCCACCATCTAAGAATGGATTAACTCCCTTGCTCGTTCTAGGAATATGTTCAAATGGCCATGTTCTGATCACTGGGCCAGTGATCCACGTGGAGTGATTTACAAATACGCTCCACCCAGCCACTGAACCCTTCAATTTCTGTAGGTAAAATTAATCTGCACCCAGTCTAATAGTAGCTAATTGTGTAAATACAGGTGTATTTAAATTACACATGACTTAAAAGTGTTTATTGTAAATCTCTGTCCTGTTACACTCCTGCTTACACCTTTTCCTATAGAAAAAATGTTCTTTAAAGGAAGACATTACTGATTTTTTAAGAAATTTCGGCATAATTAAATGGGTAAGATGTAAACAAAGTCATTTGAGTGGTTTGATGTCAAATTCTCAACTCTAAAGAATCTTAAAGAGTCAGAACTGTTCACAATGATGGTGATAGGAACTAGGGCTGCACGATATTAGGAAATCATGCGATATGCGATAATGTTGTTGAGTGTTGCGATGGCGATATCACATGC
>JBBPCZ010000115.1:32096455-32107930 GCA_037974445.1 Brycinus macrolepidotus | reverse complement strand
TACATACACCTTCATTTAAAATCCCTTTGAATGGAGATTTTGTTGGTTATTTGAGTAAGTACAAACTCTTGCACTAGGCTTGTAAAGCGGAAGAAACAGTTTGGTCCAAAAACGTTTCGAAAAATGTTTCTAAACCAACTAACAGCCGTCATCTAACACAGTTTTCAGTAATGCTTCTTCAGTTTTTCTCTATGATTCAGGCTCATTCAGTATTTTAATTTTAAAATTGGACAGTTGTATATCATCTAATTCTTTTTCTACCTTTAAAAGGAAAGATTCTGCCTACGTGAATACTATGAATACTATGTACCATGTGGGTGTGTACCTTTTTGTGCCTTTTGAGGTCTGGAAAATTTTTTAACCAAATTAGCCTGAAAAAATCTCAGTTCATGAGAAGAAAGCCATCAAAAGAGAAAGTGCTATATTCTTGGTCCTACCTCATCCAATGTCATTCAGAAATCCCTTCACTCCTGTAACTCTCCTCCCTCCATCACAGATGAACCCACCAGCCCCAGTGTAGACCTGCTTGCCCAACATGTTTCCGCTTCGTCCGTGGTGTCGAGCAGCCTATGCCAGACTCCTGTCCTCTCCGGCCGGTCCGAATCTCCCTCCCTCACCTCCCCCCTCACCCACCTCCTCCAAACAGACTGCAGTGAGTGTGAACCCTGTCCCCAACCGCCCAGTCCCAGAAGACTCATCTCTCTAACCAGCTGTTTCTTGAGAGCTCCTGTCTGTCTCCTATCTAGTCCACCACAGAAAATGGTAGTTTGACTGAAAATCAGTTTATACTAATTGTCCCTAAGCCCAAACATAGTTGGTTGGCATTTGGTGTCAGAAGTTTACTTACATATCGATATTGTCATTGTTTAAACCACAGGTGTTTTACAGTAACGTTAAGTAGATGTCTGGTGGTTTCTATTAGCACTATAGAGAGGCAACAAAGCCCAATGCTTTTTCACACCGATTCCTAGTTTTACCCAAAAAAGAACAAAAGGTAAATTTTGAAAACATGCACATTGTTGTTTGTTTACTCCTTTTGATGCTTTTTGAGGCAAGTCTGTGATGATTTACACTGTGTTAACCTGATGAAGCAAACTCTATTTGGGATAACGTAATTAGAATAATAGCTCCAGGCCAAAACTCAGGAATCAAATTTCACCTAGTATGACTTGGTGGATGGACTATGTTTGGGATTAGTGGAAAATTGTGTGAATTTGATTTTTGGTCAAGCCATCACTTCATCCTTTAACAACTTGTCCCTGTTTTGCCTCCATGGTTATTTCCTGCTCAGCACAGCCTTTCACCTGTCTCTCTAGCATCAACAGCTTCAGCTTTTATCACGTCCCTAGCCGCCCATGTGTCTCCACCACTGTTCCTGCCATATAACCTTTCTATTTGACAAAGCTATACGTCACACAACTCTTCAAAGTGAATACATCTCCTCTCATCCTTGGTCTTATGCGTATGTGTATGTCTCTCTCCTACTATACTCTTTGTCCTCCATCAGCTGTTTGTTTTCATTTCCATTTTTCTGTCTAACATCCAGCATCTGTTTCCTCCACTTCACATTGCTCATCATTGCAGGGTCCAAATGTAACAGACTTCTAGTCAAACATTGGCAAATATTGCTGATGACTGGTAAGTTCTAGTGCACCAGCCACACATGATCCATTTAGCTAGAAAGTCTGTCATGCCAGTTCACGAAATGCCAGCTTGTGTGTTTCTTTAAAAATTCACCAAATATATTTCAGTCTTTTACTTCATCCATATCTGTTCCCTCTTTCCCTTGAGGCCTCATTCTTTGATTCTTTCATTTTTTGACCAGGCAATGTCAAGAACAGCCGTCGCTCTTCATACCTGCTGGCCATCACCACTGAGCGCTCAAAGTCATGTGACGAGGGTCTGAATACGTTCAGAGAGGAAGGCAGAGTGTTCTCGTGAGTATGAGAGCAGCATGGCATCAGAGGTCTCTGTGCAGTCATAATTTATTCCCTCTAATTTACTGTATGTTTCTAGATTCAGTGCTCATTGAACATTGTTTTTTGCCTTTCCCTATATGGGAAAACCAGGCACTTGTATTGCATCATTTTTCTGTGTATTTCTTGTTAATTACTATGCAAAAGTGATCCATCTCGTTCAATTATGCAAGATGCGGTTGACTGAATGTTATGTTATGCAAAAAACACTTGGCTAATTATGTCCCACTTCTGAAAGTTCCTCTAATTTTCCTCTGATTTTTTCTACAGGAGATTACCGAAAAGAGTCAAAAGCTTTTTTACAGATGGGGTGAGTTTTTCTACTTCTGGTTCTCTGAGCACTGTTTTGCACAGAATGACAGTTCATGCTGTAGTTAATTGTGGCTGTGTGGTTTTTCAGTCCCTTGAGAGTCTGCGAGCAGCAGAGGAGGCTCGCTCCAAACGCCACTCCACCTCTGAGCTGGGCAGCATCACACTCACAGACATCAGGAAAGAGGGCTGGCTACACTACAAACAGATTCTCACAGAGAAGGGCAAGGTCTGATCAAAATAAAATTTCAGTGTGTTTTTAACAGCTTTAAAATGTGTTTTTTGTGTGTGTTTGTAAAGTTAGACAAAATGCAAAAATAACCTCCCACAGGCTTCCACGGGGCACAAAATGAGACAGCAAAATGAGTTATTAGAAACTCTATTATACCACAAATGCAGTGATGCAATGCTCTCCAGCAGTTATGCTATTACTTCTGCCTTAACCTAAAAACAGAATCCACAGAAACTTATATGTCTGGAACTGCTCTTCATGTAGGACCTCAGGATCATTCTGTTTATTCGTGGTTAGTCCTATTACTATTGTTTAAAAGGACCAATCACCTGTTGATATTACCCGTTAATAATTATTATTCTAATTTTCTACCATGCGTTTTGAAACATTCATCAGATATTGTCCCAAACAAGCCCTGCAGAGGTGCAACTCCCAGACCTATGGTGCAAAAGTGAAAGGCTACAGTTAAAAAGCTCACATTCTCTTGAAATGAAGAAGAAACGCAGCATAAAAAGTGAAATACCTTGGTTTTCTGTGTTTTTCTGTGTTTGGTGCAGAAAGTCGGAGGCGGCATGCGGCCGTGGAAACGAGTTTACTCTGTGTTGCGCACCCATTCGCTCTTTCTCTACAAAGACAAGCGGGAAGCAGTGCTCCATGGTGCTGGGTCGTTAGGCCACGGTCATGGCCACAGCAGTCAATCTGAGGATGAGCAGCCAATCAGCATCCGTGGCTGCTTGATTGACATAGCCTACAGTGAGACAAAGCGAAAGCACACGCTGCGGCTGACCACGCAGGACTTCTGCGAGTACCTGCTGCAGGCGGAGGACAGGGACGACATGCTGAGCTGGATCCGTGTCATCAGAGAGAACAGCAAAACTGACAACGAGGTCAGTAACGGTTAACAAAGCCACACACACAGTACTAATGTCAGACTTCATGAAGGGGTGTTCCATCATATTTTTTTTTTTATTTCTGCATATATAATCATTAAGCTATAAACAAACTCATTCAGAGTAGTTTGAAAACTAAAAAAATTAACTGGCAGGGATCACAGTGTTTTTATAAGCAACATAGATGATGGAATATAGTGGTTAATGAAAAAAAGCCTATTTTGCCATCATACATTTTGATATCACCTTGCATGTACCTCTCTGCACTGAATGTATTCTAAAAAATGGCCAAAACTTTCTCTCAGATAGATCTTAAAACAGTGTCTCAGGTATCAGGCAATATATTCATAACTATTTCATGCATTAACTTTTAGACTAATTTGGCTCTTCGGATGTCTGGTTCCTGTGTTTATACTGTAAAGATTTATTTACGCATAAAATTTGAAAATAGGTGGAATTCCCATCGAACCTAGCATCCCCTCAGTGATCTTCTTCTGAGAACTTAGTGAAAGCCCCTTTAACCCTTTTAAATCTGCTGCCAGAGGAGTTACAGCACATGCATGTCCATGTCAGTCTGAGTGAAACCTACTAGGGTGTAAAACCAGAGCCTTCTGTCTATTACTATATAAAAGGTGCACAAGACTGTGCGCTGTGTACTGTCATTTGTTTTCTGAGTGTGCGAGATTTACAGTGAAATCTGTGATTTCAGTCTGTTTGGCTGAAAAGCATATCAGATAACAGCACAATCTTTTTTACCCATACCTGTGGCATTTCACTGACAAATGCTAAGTAACAACACATGTCGAGCTATTTTTTCTTGTAAGGAATTGTCAATATTAATAACATTTAAACCAAGGTTTAGGGCTTTTTTTGTTCTACTTTTTACTTTATTTTGTTAAATTGTTGTTCAAACGTTTTAGTACACAAGCTGTGATGTTGTTTGGGATAACATACAAATTTGAATGTTCCATTGCTTAGCTAAACAAATAATGAATTCTAAAGTTTTTTTGTTTTTTTTTGTTCATAATGTCATCATGTATCGTGTATTCAGTTACCGAATGAGATGTTTTAATTACTGAATAACTTTTTTTTTAATAGGAACTAGGCTTTTCCAGGCAAGCTCTCATCAATAAGAAACTGAATGACTACAGGAAACAAAGGTAAATTCTCTTCATTACTACTATGCATTTGGTAATGATTAAGCTATTTCATTTCTTGAAAGAAAGTTTTATGAGCATAACTTCATTCATCCTTTAACACACTTGAATATACTGTGGCGTTTACGTCATGCACACCATGTCATACTGCAGTGTATTTCTTGTTCCACAACAGTCCAACAGGTAATAAGCCAGACACATCTCCCAGAGTCCACCGGATGATGCAGCCTTTTCTCCTGTCAAAGGCGGACAACACCTCAGGAGTGAACCGTGCCCCCAAAACAGACAGCAAGGGTTAGTCTTGCAAAATCCAGCCTGTAGAATCCACAAAAAAGAATTAGCTTCTTAAATATGTTCTACTGATGTGCCATAAGGAACTATACTCTACATTTGCATAGATTATCTAGGCCATGTGCTCATGAAGCCTTTTCATATAGTGCAGCAGCACTGTTTCAGGATCAGCTCTCTTTTTCTTCTTTCAGTTACACTGACTGATTCTGGGTCAGCACTACTGCTGTGAAAATGATTTGGAAATGCTGGCTCTGGTTATAGATCCCCACTCCTACTCCATGATATTTTCTGAATACAGGCTTTGGGCACATTCCAGTTACTGATAGCACATGCAATTATGGTGTGACTATCATACAGCTGAATAACCCTTTTTGATCTCTACCACCGCTCTTTCTGTCTCTATCAGAAGAGAGCAGTCCCCCTAAGGCTCCATGGAGCATCAACATTATGAAAAAAGGAAAGAAAGCAGGCCCCAAGGCCTTTGGAGTTAGGCTGGAGGACTGCCCACCAGGTGCCAATAACAAGGTCAGTCAATGTGAAACAATGAAAAAGGATATTGATCAGGCAACGCTATAGAATGTGGGTAAACACATACTTTTGAAGACTTTAGGCACACCACTTTGTCAGGTAGATGAAGTCATAAATATTTCAGAATGCCATATTGTTGTTGGATAGTATAGTTAGCGTAATCCAAATTGTTTGAAAAAGAAAAAGATAAAAAATTATTTATAGGATCCATATCTGTACCAAAAATAGATGTTTTTTCTAATGGCCGTTTTCTATTTATTTATTTGAATTTAACAGGCTTATTTGTTGCTGTGCTTTCAGTGCATATATATGTAAATGACTCTGATTGGCTGCATTTTACTTCAAAAAGAAGTCCCGGCTAAAAACACTCCTTATAATCTCAGTGTGAATATAAACAGCTGTAGCTGAATAGAGAAATGGGGGCTTTGTGTTTGTGACGTCATGTAAACAGTGAATTCAGAACAGGCTTAGCTTGCATATATGGACTATATGGACTGGGGAGTGGTATGTATTGAAATTGTCCCAGTGTTTATATACTTTATTAAACCCTTTTATTTAAAAAAAATGTCTGATACGAGGGATTTAAATGAACAGTAAAAGTCAAAACAATGCAGAGCCAAAGATTCCAAAGTGTGTGAATCCATCTTCCTATAAGAGAGACAAGTAGGCAAATTTAAAATATGCATTGTCATCAGATTTCCATTTAATTACTGTCACTTCATTGAGCAAAGCAATTTTAATCAGTTTTGGTTTTAATTATTCATGACAGCCCTAACAGTGTGTTATTTGATGTTCTTCAGTTTGTTCCTTTGATTGTGGAGATCTGCTGTGGCCTGGTGGAACAAATGGGTTTAGAGTATACAGGCATCTACAGAGTGCCAGGAAACAATGCTATGGTGTCCACTCTACAGGACCAACTAAACAAGGGCCTGGACATCAATACTGCTGAGGAGGTGAGAGAAAGGCAGTGAGAAAGATAGATCCCTGGGTAAAGTCAGAGAAATGGAATGTCAATCTCACCCCAAGCATTTTTTTCACAGAGATGGCAGGACCTGAATGTAATCAGCAGTCTCCTCAAGTCTTTCTTCAGGAAGCTTCCAGAACCTCTTTTCACTGATGGTGAGCTAATTCCCTTCACATTACATTCATTCTGTAGCTCATCTTTCTGTGTGTAGGAGTGTGCCTGCATACACTGCTCACTGCTGCCCTCTGTTTGCAGACAAATACAATGATTTCATCAGCGCCAACCGCTTAGAGGATGCAGGAGATCGACTAAAAACCATGAGAAAACTGGTATGACGATAGGGCTAGTGTCAGTAGTGTAAAACAGATTTGGTCACAGATAAATGTATAAAATGATTCTAATGTATATCCTGTACAGCTTCACAGGAAGTTGTAAAAAAAAAAAGCTGTGTCAAGGAATGTAGCCGTACATAATTCTAAAATGATTGATAAAGCTGTCTAACATGATGAATAAAGTTATAAAAAAAAGTGTCAACTTGACTTTTTTTGGAAATTGATAATATTATGTATTATCTATATTATTAAAAAAAACAGTATATTATCTAGTCTATTGCCTGGTTGATAAAATTTACTTCTAAACTTACTTTTGTATATAAAATCACAGAGTGACAAGTGATTCTGAATTGCTGAAGGGGTGAAGGGATGTGCGTTTCATATTTTTACATGCCTGTTCCATTTGTGTTTTTCTCTCTCTTAGATCCGTGACTTACCTGATCATTACTACCACACACTTAAATATCTGATTGGTCACCTTAAGAAAGTAGCTGATCATTCGGAGAAGAATAAGGTATGGCGCCCAATATTACCCTCTCACAAGCAAAATCCAGAACTCATCTAGGGTCAGCGTATGCCATTTTAAATTCAGTGAAACAGTTGCTACCTGATGCCAGATCGCCTCTATTGAATTTTTTTCTGTATGTACACCGATCTGCTACAACATTAAAACCACTAACAGATTACCTGTCAAGGGGTGGGGTATATTAGACAGCAGGTGAACAGTCAGTTAAGTGGCTTTTGGCAGACGCCCTTATCCAAAGCCCTTATCCAGTTCTTGAAGTTGATGTGTTGGAAGCAGGAAAATGGACAAGCATAAGGACCTGAGCAACAAAGGCCAAATTGTCTTGTAGACGACTTGGTCAGATAATCTCCAAAATGACAGGTCTTGGGGGGTGTTCCTAGAATGCAGTGGTTAGTAATGGCCCAAGAAAGGACAACCAATGAACCAGAGTTATTGGCACCCAAGGCTCACTGATGCACATGGGGAACGAAGCCTAGCCTGTCTGGTTCTATCCCACAGAAGAGTTACTGTCAGAAAAGTATCTGCATTGCAGATTGTGTAGCCACAGACCAGTCAGAGGGCCCATGCTGTTAACCTGTCCATTGCTGAGATCACCTGCAGTGGACATGGGAGCATCAGAACTGGACCATGGAACAATGAAAGAAGTTGGCACCAGGATGCACTAGGTGAAGAAGGCAAGATGGTGGAAGTACTGTAATGCTCTGGGCAGTGTTCTGCTGGGAAACCTTGTGTCCCTTATTCATGTACCACTTTCGTAAACACTGTGTAGACCAAGTACACCTCTTCATAACAATGGTATTCCCTAACGGCAGTGGCCTCTTTTAGCAGGATAATGTGTCTTGCTACACTCCAAAAATTGTTCCGGAGTGGTTTGAGAACAGAGGTGATGGTGTTGATTTGTCCTCCACATTCCCCAGATCTCAATCTGATCAAGCATATGTGGTATGAGCTGAACAAACTATTCAGATTCATGGAAGCAGATTCAATGCACCTTCAGAAGTCTTGTGGAGTCCGTGCCTTGGCATGTCAAAGCTATTTTGGTGGCAGGAGGGGAACTAACACAATATTAGTCAGGTGGCAGGTGGTTTAATGAAATGGTTGATTGGTGTAATTGCTGTTACAGCAAAACCTCTTAAATCTTTTTTTTTGTTTTTACACCACTTGATGATACCAGATGCCATTTACATTTTGTGAACATTATGGATAATGAATAGAAATGGCTCCAAATTCTTGTTACAGTGATGCAGAACGGACAGCATGAAGCATGAAAGTCTTATCAAAATTCAGCATTATGTACTGAGAACAGCTGTGTCTCCTGTCCTTAATAAACTTTCTCTCTGTCTCTCAGATGGAGCCCAGAAACCTTGCTTTGGTATTTGGCCCCACATTGGTGCGTACTTCAGAGGACAATATGACAGACATGGTCACCCACATGCCTGACCGCTACAAGATTGTAGAAACGCTCATTCTGCACGTAAGCTTTTTACAAGTTTGTTACTTTCCCTTTCCAAATCTGCTCAGTTTGAACATCTGTATAAATGTAGGTGCATTTGTTGGGTTCAACTCTCCTCTCTGTTCCTCTGCAGTTTGCTTGGTTCTTCAGTGATGCACTGGATAAAGATGAGAAGGTACTGTCTGATTTGTACAGTGATTATCTGGTAGATGTATGCTTGCCCTTTGGAAAAACAGCATGCTCATTACAGTAGTGACACCCAGTGTCCTAGGGCTCAGAGCTTATGATTTAGCTCAGATTAAAGCTGTTATGCCTGTTTATGCAGCACAAATTATACTGCTCCAGTAATAACTAAACCTGACATCTCACAGTCATCTTCAAATATCTGCTCTGCCAAATATTGACAGTAAATCCAATGATGCCAGTGGGTAATGGTAAATTATATTTTAGTACTGCCCTGAGACCATCTTTTTCTCACAGTGCATATTACAGCACCACTCCTGCATCAGTACAAAGGAGGTATTTAACTAGATCCAACTAAGGAGTATTTTAGGTGACCTTAGGCTGTTTGTCCTTTCTCTTAGACTGTTGCCGTGAGTGATATGAAACCACAGGCTGTGCACACTGAGGACGATGAAATTATTTGCTTACAAACATAAGTTATTTCTTACAGGGTTTAATGTTGGAGAAACAGGCTTGTGCATATGAATTTGCCTAATTAGCAAACTCGACATCAGCTTATGCAAGCTTTCTCTGCAAATGTACTTTCTGTTTTTGTCATTAACATAAACAAGCTCTTTGAAAGGAGATGTAGCTGAGATGCTTTATTACCTCTGGTTCACCTTACACTAAGCTGTTGTGCATAGGTTCAGGCTCAGGTTACTTTATTTGTATCTGTAGGTAAATCTGTATCTGGAGGGGAGTCAGTATCTATATATCAGAAACAAATAAAAAAGAAATTAATTAAATGAAAACACACGAGACATATGAAGCATTATTATTTGATCACATGTATGAAATAATAATAGAATATTTGATAAAATAAACAGAGTATATGAGAGAAAGTAAACACTGTCTCTTTTATCCCTTGCCCAGTTATATTAAGAGTAACTACAAAAACCCAGCATAGTCTCAGCTTAGCAGTAATGGTCAGACTTAACCAAGACATGTCAAATTCTGCAATTTTCATAATCAGTTTATCATGTCCACGTATCTTGTACCTGCACTTAGTGGCCATTTTATGAGAAGCGCCTGCCATGTACACTGCAAGGTTTTTCTACAATGTGCACTTCACAAGATTTATAGAGCCGTTTGCGATTCAGTCATAGAGTTGAAACCACAATCATTATATGATCTTATAACCATGTGTTTCTCGTTATAATTACTGGAATGTTTGTCCCTGTTACTGCATTTCAGCCAATCAGTTATGATGTGACGAGGGAGGGTAGGATCTAAGCAGCTCTATTTGGTAGAAGGACAGTATTTCTGACTGGAGAGGTCCATCTGAACTGTCAGAGTTTTCATTGTTATTTCAGTAGTGTGGGGGGGATAGTTGCAAAATAATACAATATAATACATACATACAATATACAAAATATACATATTTTTTTGGTTGTGTAGGTTTACAGTAACAGTCTGTAGCCCATCTATTGCTGTGCAGTTTGTCATCTGCACTCTAGCACACCAACCTCAACCACTTGAAATGGACCCACTGAAAATATAATATTTGGCTGGAAGTTGAATTAATCAGAACTGCCATATACACTGGCAGCCGATAGTTTGGTCGCACCCAATTCTAATGCTTTTCAGGAGTAAAGTACACTCCTTAGCCAGTGGGGAGCCATTTGAGATTTAGCTGTAGAGTTTGAACCATCATCATTATTTGAGAAGTGTGTTTCTTGTTACATGTTAATTAAAGGAATGAGACATTTTTACTACTATTTTTTTTTACTAATAACTTTCTCAGCACAAAAAGTCAAAAATCAAAGTGAAACGTGTCATCTCAGCTATATGCATGTGTACCGTGAGACAAGTTGCGTGGCTACAGGTTTTAGAGTCCAAAAAAGACACGCAGACTACACATATATAAATAAACTATAAATAAACTTTAAACTAGAAATAAAAATGTGCACCAGCATGGCAATGACGTGCTAGAGTTTTAAACACAGTGTGCAGTCTAATCTGTCAAGCAATCTTTGCCTGTCTCTCAGACCCCTGAGGACCAACGGGATGAGCAACCTGTTCCAAATATTGACCACCTCCTCTCCAACATTGGCAGGACCGCACCACTCGGAGACACCTCAGGTAAGACCAACATTACACAACAAACACACTTTATGCTACTACATAATCTATCATTATTACTTTAGATACCATGCCCTTAAGCAGATAAAAGCAATCACTTTTACACAAACAGTGCAGGCTAACTCACATAGTCTTTTGGCTCAATACTGAGATTTGCCATCGTGTTAAGATTAATGGCACTTTCAGGGAATCAACATCTGTTCTAATTCTCATTTCCTATAATTTTCTCTTTTTCTCATCTTTGGTACTAGCTGGCTATTTGTACTTCACCTGACTAGTTTTACTTTTCCTCTGTTTTAACGATCTTCCTCTAAACTCTCTTTCCGACGACTTCTGTGCCTTGTCTCTTTTTCTTTTTCTTCTCTGGACCTCTCTTCATCAAACTGCTAGCTGAGCCAGTGGAGCAAACTCTGCGGTAGGAGCTGGATTCCCACCTGGCACTGTGTGTGTGTGTGTGTGTGTGTGTGTGTGTGTGTGTGTGTGTGTGTGTGTGTGTGTGTGTGTGTGTGTGTG
>JBBPCZ010000115.1:32083089-32095485 GCA_037974445.1 Brycinus macrolepidotus | reverse complement strand
TGTGTGTGTGTGTGTGTGTGTGTGTGTGTGTGTGTGTGTGTGTGTGTGTGTGTGTGTGTGTGTGTGTGTGAAATACAGTTTGAATGTTCTTCAACTTCACAATATTTCAGTCAGGCACCTGCAACAATACTGATAAAATCATTATTGGATGCCAACAAAAAACTGAAGCATGAGTCATGAAATGTCTGTGAATGGTAAAATTTTTATGGATACTCGCAGTAAACAGTGTTATAAATGTATTTAGTCTGACATTTCTCCAAAGAGAATTAATTCCCATTCTCAACACATTATGTGCACCCCATTGCCCACAGGTTCACATTTCGTATATCCAGCTCTGCAGACTCCTTACTTCTCTGTTTCCTCTGCTCTCTCTTTTCTCCACCTGTACAGATTCCACCAACAGCGATTCAGCTAAATCCAAGGTAATTTTTTATTTACACTGGCACCGCATGACATCACCATAGAAGGCCACACGTTCAAGCAATAGGACACTTGAGGTCTTGAATAGCGTGACGTCTGTTACTTGGTTGCAGTAGCTCATTTAGTTATTGTTAATTTCTTTCCGCAATAAAGTAGTTTGCAACCATTGTTGTAATATAGTCATATGCAAAAGTTTAAAGAATGACATCTTTTGCTGATTTTCTGAGTGAAACTAAGTACACAGGCCCTACAAATAAACTTAAATATTTGTTTATTTTGTGCTAATTATAGTGCACATTTTCTAAGAATATTTTGGGGGAAAAAGCATTGAATGCAATTTACTTTTGCACAGGCCACATTTTATGTTTTATTTTTTTCCAATATTCGTTATAAACATTAATTGTGCATTAAATGTACAGAATCGTGTCCTCTGTAAAAGATGTGTACTTATTTCAATTCATGCAATTCGAGCAGGGCGCTTGAACTTTTGCATAAGACTGAAGAAGCCATTGGTCTGAAGAAATGCTTACAAAATGAACATTAGTTATCAGATATACCGCCACAAGTAGGACGTTTTTCAATCAAGTCAGATTGTTTGGTTAGAAATAATGGTGGTATAATTACCCTTACTATACTGAATCTCTTGTGGCAGGGATCTTTGAGTTCAAAGAAAGACATGAGTGCCAAGGATTTCCTCCCCCTGTCCATCATATCTGCCGTGACCCGGAAAAGAAAGAAGCACCAGAGCGCCTGCCCTGCGGACAGCAGCAGCGACGAGGACTCGGAGCATGAGCCTGTCAAGGCCAGCAACTACAGGGAGCTGGGGGAGGGTGAGGGAAGTGAGGAGGGGGACGGGGAGACAGGGTGCACTCCTTTAAGCTCAGAAACTCAACCTGAAGAGGTGGAGAAGGATGAAGGAGCAGAAAGAGTTATGGGGGCATGTGAAGGGGCAGGACAAGAAGTAGAAGGGAGGGAAAATGCAGCTTGCCAGCAGGGAGATAACAGTATACAGGTAGACACAGGTCTGAGGGAGCAGCCGCGTCCTCGTAGCTTCCTCTATTCACACCAAAGCTCGATATGCTTAAGAACCACAGGCCGTCCTGCAAGCCCCTCTTCTTCCCCCTGTCCCAGCAGCACTCACAGGACCGGCCAGACAAACCCTGTGACCAGGAAGAAGCTTCGTGGAGAAAGGGTACGCCCTCGCTCTCTGTACGGTGAGGATGCAGGACTGGAGCGGGCTGCTTTGGGACTGTCTCGAGTCAAAGCTTCACTTGTCCGAGGGCAGGAGAGACTCCTTCAGGCCATGTCCCCCAGCCGCGATCCCTCCGTCCAGCAAGGTTGGCTGGGTCAGGTTCAGGCCAATCTCCTGGCGTCTGCCAATGACCTGTGGAGGTCAGGTGCCCAACGGCGGCACGGTTCCCCAGAGACACGTCGCAGGCGGAGAGACAGGAGACGTCACACAGTAGTGGGCAACGTGCCTGGGGAAGGCTGACCAATCACACGAAACCACCTTAAACCTAATATATTAACCCAGTTTTTCCCAAACCTGATCCTGCAGTGCTCCTGGCCTGCACATTTTAGTACCTGCTCTAAAATCAAGCAAGGGCTTGATAAAGGGATGCTCCAGCTTTTTTGTCATCTCTACCTGGTGCATTAATAGCAGACAGTTGATTACCAGACAACAGAAAAATGGTTTTTGTGGTTGAAGCTGGTGGGCAGTTGCTGAATTCCATCAGTGAATGTATATGCAAAACATTTTATGCATATTTTTGTAGAAAACTGTTATAATTTTTTCAATCAAAAACTATTTAAAAATCAAGCTTTCTTTCTGTGTAATTTGTGCTTGCAGAGATGGGACTAGTTTTCCAAAGGGAAGAATGTTACCAGTGTAGTAGAGCTGGTGAAATTCTCACATGCTCCTGTCTGATCCCTATGGATACCAAAACCTTAGAGAAAGCAAAAAAAATTACTTAAATGGTGCCTCAGTGACCAAAAGTTAAAACGTCATCAACAGCTTTGGTAAGGCGTTTCCTCACATTCTAAGACCTGTATGTTAAAGTGTAGGAGTTATATAGTCATGTATTTCATACATTTATTCATGACATTCAGCATCTACCCATTGGCTTGTGTTATAAGTTTCTAATCAACAGCTTTCTGTTTGTTTCTAAATATAAGAAAAGCATTGTCGGGTAATCAATGGTATGATACAGGTGTTGCAGATAGGGGCATCATTTTAAAGGACTGATTCGTATTCCTATAATTAACTGGTTAGGAGGTGTATTAAAGCAGGGAAACCACTAGAATATCCAGGACAGGACTAAGACTCCAGGACCAGGACTCCCTGCATTAACTTGTCAACGAGCCTGTGCCAACCAGATTCCTTCATCTGAGGAAACACATACCCTACTCAAAAAAGACGTCTCTAGGTCCAAGGTTCAGTGGAAGTCTTAAACTGAAGGGAAGCATGACTATAGCCTAATTCATTTCAGCTATTAATTGCATAAGAGCAGCACGCTGGAAAAAATTTCATGCCACATTTATGCAATAAAGGCTTAAGGCCTTTCGGCATACTGCACCCGTTGCAATAAATAACCTGAGCCCTTTCCATGCTGATTCCTGTCTCTCCTCTCAACCCCTCATCCACTGGAGGAGGGCACTTTATGCCAAAAGCAATGGAGAGCAGGATCCTCGTTCCATATCAGAAAGACTTTGCACTGCACCTTATCAGCATTACCAACAGACAGCACAAAATGGCTCCCACACTCAGGTGCCTGACTAGTGTTCAAGTTTATGGATAGAAGGCTGTGGAGCATTCATAAAAAATGTTCTAGTGCTCAGTTGTACTTCAGACACCGTAGACATAAAAAAAACAAGGTCTAAAAGGTTACAAAGATCTGGCTTGCTCTCCAGCATCCATCCTCCATATAGTCTTCCCTTTTTTGAGTGTAGATGACAGTATTACAGACACAGCGGTTTTGTGGCAAAACAGCTGAAAGCAGCTGCACTAAAACACAGCCTAACCTTACCTGAAGCTTGGGAATGCCAGCGCAATCTCTTGTTCCTTCTCCTCTGCATCTTGATCTACAGTTCGTTTTCCTCACAATGGCTTTTGATGAGCCGCTGCAGACGGTTGGAGTTTTGCCGTCTTGTTTTTGACCAGATATTACTGCCAACTCCATTCCTCCTTGTGACATGTCTGTCCTCTGTGTTTGTGGGTCATAACTGTCACTGCCCTGTGCATGTATGTTCATGTACACTATGTGGGTGCTTGTGTGGACCAATTTTTGTAACAATTGTACAAAGCCTTGCTAAGTTAACCTTTGTGTACAAATGATACATGATAATATAATATTTGTTTTGAACAGTTTCTTTTTTTTTCAAATCTTTGGGCTGTTATATAAATGTCTTATTGCTGTGTGTGTGTCCTAGTGAAAAAAAAAATCAGGGATGTGATCTTTTAAAAAAAAAAAAAAAAAAAAAAAAAATCCTCTTAGTAACAGACTTGGATTTTCATTATAGAAAGCCATCACATGGAGAGAACTTTACCCAGTCAAGCTGCTGCACAGCTGGAATATACACTCAAACACCACATTGTTTATAATGTTTACAAGCAGGACTTACAGAGGCTATATAGACTTATAGAAGGCTAATGGACACGAAAAGTGCTCGGACATTAAGCATGTAGGATTCACGGTCAACTTACACACACCTTTCACACCCTTTTGGCTATAAGGCTATACATGTTTTTGGCTTGCCAAAAAAAAACTCGAATAAACTGGACAGTTTTGAATATTGTAGCATTCCATATAGCAAGTCAGTTTAATACGACTATAATATGAGCTACATTTGCAGGACCCTGACAGGTATTTTGAATGGGGGGAAGGGTCCTATTCATGACATTTGCTTGAGCATCTCAGCAACATGACACAAAGGAAGTACCAGAACTGAAAGAGCAGGGCCTGTACATGCAAATACTGTCAAAATAAAGCCAAAACAAACCCTGGGGAAAAGGGGACCAGCCTGAAATAGACAACATGTATGTGGCTCAGTGCATGATAAAGTGACGGCGGTTAACTCTCGACATGACTTGGATTTCAAAGCCTGAGGCTGGATAGCAGGTCTGCAGTGTATGTACTCAGTTGCCGGTTTAGTAGGCTCTTGCTCAACTCCTTGGGTAAATAATAAGGGAGAAAGTGTAAAAAGCAAGTGGAAATGTGGCTCATTTAAACGTAAACCCTGTGAAAGACTCCTGATCACTGATTTTTCGTCCTGAACCAGGGACAGAGAGACCCCTATAAGGTGAGTTAAAGTGGGGAAGCGCTACTTCACTCCGTACTCAGTCTTTACCTCAGCAGAACGAATTAAATGAAAAAGTAATGACCTTTAAAATAATTTAATCGACACTGTTTGGAGGAAAACGAAATTTTCCACAGTTTTATTACATACTGCCTTGGTCATGCATTAACAAGTGGAAGCAGAAATATCAGGTGCACCAGCAGCAAAACACCCCCCCCTCCCCCAAAAAAAGCTATTTTTCTTTTTTTCCTGGACTGATCGACACGAAAAGCGCTCGACATTAAGCATGTAGGGTTCACGGTCAACTTACACACACACCTTTCAGCTGTCTGAGAGAGAAAAATCGTAGTTGTTCCTCAGGTCGACTAACTCTAAAAGCAAAGCAGTCTCTTTTTTCCGTTTTGCAAATTCAATTACTGGCGAAAAAAACCTAGCCTATGTTACAACGAACTGACCAACTTTATAAGACCGCACGTACAACTGTAATATTAAAAAAATTCTTGTAAGAAAAGAAAATTACCTCCTCTTTGTTTTGCTGTCAGGCTGAAAAGCGCATCACATTAAAGCTACCGCGGCTTACAGTTAAGACAACGACTCGGATGAATGAGTGGACGATTAAAAACAGAAACCGAACATATCCACTGGTTTGTTTTTTTTGTTTGTTTCTTTTTTTCCTCTCTTTCTCAGTCCATCACTGGTTTTCTCTCTCTGGTTGGGGCTCTGCTGCTCTGGATCCGTTCAGTCCCTGCTGCTGGATGAGGAGCAGCTCTCCGTTCAGAGCTCTCAGTCTCTCCACCTCGCTCTCCAGCTCCCTCACGCGCTGCTGCGCGCTCTCGATCCCGCCGCCCCTGCGCGCGCGCCGCTCCAGTCGGTTGTTCTCCTCCTCCAGGCGCGACATGCACTTCTCCAGCTCCAGGTACTCCCGCACCAGCTCCTGCTTCGACATGTTCTGCAATGTTTCCACGTGGTAGCGCTCGTACGTCTCGGAAAAGTCCCTCTGCAGAAACTCGCCTCCTCCTCCACCTCCACCACCACCACTACCACTACCACCCCCACCTCCTCCAGCTCCCGTGTGGCCCGGCCGCCCCATGCCGTCGCTCCCCTCGCCTTCCTCCTCGTCCAGCGCCCCCTCCACATACTCGTCGTCAGCCCCGGTGGTCTCGAAGTGATCGTCCTCGCTCCCCGTGTCCTCGAAGCGGCCGCAGAGCTCTGTGTTCAGGTCCGGCTCCTCTCTGTCGTGCTCCTCCATGAGGAACTGCGTGGTGTTGTACGGAGCCACGGGCAGACCCTTAGCGAACATCTCGGCCCGGACTCGTGACGCCCGCGCCGTCTCTCGCTCGTCCAACTCCTTCTTCTCCTCCCAGGTCAGCTTGAAGTACGGC
The DNA here is from genome assembly GCA_037974445.1 of Brycinus macrolepidotus. Taxonomy (NCBI): domain Eukaryota; kingdom Metazoa; phylum Chordata; class Actinopteri; order Characiformes; family Alestidae; genus Brycinus; species Brycinus macrolepidotus. The sequence goes on along the minus strand of JBBPCZ010000115.1, from coordinate 32,089,387 downwards.
TTCCAGCGCCTCTTCTTTTTGGAGGACCGCCGCCGGTGCTTCCTCTTGCCCTGGCGGCCGTCCTGCAAGCCTCCGTGAGGAGTCGCTCCGGGGCAGCCGGGCTGCCTCTTGTTCTGCGCCTCCCTGGACGTCTTCTCGGCCAGGAGGCCATCGTCGCCCGCGGCGTCGCCTGCTTTGGGCTCCGGGTCGCTTCTCTCCCGGCCACGGTCTCCAGACACGAGTCCTGGACAGACCTCCAGCTGACTCCGTTGCACTTGTTTCTCGGAGAGGACACTCAGCTGCTTGTCGTCTCTCTGCCGCCCCCTGTCGTCCGCCGCCGGAGCAGCGTCGCCTTTAATGAGCTCCATAACTGTACACTCCCACCTGAAGGAGACAAGTTTGTGATCAGAGTGATGAAAAAAAATAAACACACTGCCTTTTCTAAAACACACTCATGGATGAAAGTCGACCAGAAACCACAAAGGATGGAAATACTATGTTAAAAAGTCATATATTTCTAGAAGAAAAACAACTTTAAAAAAAAATAGGCGGGTTCTTAATAAAAAAAGTGAACGTTAACTTAACGTTACCATCTGAATCAACATAATCTCACGGGACAAGAAGTAACTCGGGGGGAAAGTCGTCTGGAAACAAACTCACCGTTTATTTCGAGGCTAATGTTTCGGTTGTTACGCTACTTAAAAGGCTGTTAAATGTTAACTCTTTCCGTTCCGTCTGCGACTGGCTTGCTTTCTTGACACAAACGAGCACATTTCCACCCGCTGGAAACTCCTTTTCGCTTCTGCTACGGAGTGGTCTGGGGCTTGTGAATTTATCACCTCCCCCACGTAAAAGGCGCATGCGGCTAGTCCCCGTTTTTTCCCTGCTTTTTGGGACTTGGAGTTCATGTCCTCATTGGCCTCTAACAGCGAGTCCCGCTTTGAGACTACTTTACCCACAATTCATCAATTGTTTTCAGTCCCACTCGAGGTCCGCCCACTCGAGAACCTGATTGGCACAAAAGTTTTTTCCACCCTCGCTACCACATAGCAGCATTTTGATTGGTTACTTTCCGTGTCCGTCAAACAGAAAGCTGTCCCGGTCACTCTAGTGGACGCTACCATCGGCTCTGGTACGGGGGTTTTTCCCTTTTGTTGTACAAATAAATTAAATATTTCGACGACTGTATTCGAAAGAATGGAATAACATTCAACCGTGTGTCTTTTCTATTCATAAAAAGAGACCACATCTCGTAATTTTGACAATTCATGTAATTATTGTGCACATGAACAGCCACTACTTACCTTTCGCCTGGGGTAGGATTAAACGCTCTTCATCCACAAAGTAGTCCCTGCTAGTACTTCTTCACGGCAGTGATGAGCCATTGAGTGTACTGGTAGCGTGATGTGTGTGTGTGGAGTTGATCAACGTGCAATTTTTTCCCCCCCAAGGCCAACTCGATTTTACACGTCGAAAATGTGACGTTTACTTCTCAACACAAATCAGACAACGTTTATTATGCGTGTTTTTTTTTTTTTTTTTAAACTGCTCTTAATTGTTAAGTGAATTGGGGGTAATAGCTGTTCTTGTTTGCTTTGCTAGCTAGCCAATGGAATTTAGCTGACCGAGCTTCACCCAGTCGGGCAGATAGATGATACTTCAAGCTTGTTTCAGGGTTTACTTCAATAAAAATATAATTTACTGCCTTTTATTTATGAGACAAGAATAACTGAACAGCTTAAAATGCATTTTGTTCAACGACTGTTTCTAGCAAGCTGGCTCAGCTAGTTTAGCTTGCTAACCGGGCTTGCTGGTTTTTGTAAGCTCGCTGTGTTTAACTCTTTTTCACACATTTTGGTTTCAAAACGACAGTGAATCCAGAACGAAATGCTCTGCAGGACTGAAATACAGTATTTTTTAGCCAGTCCGTTCACCAAATCGAGTTTTTCTTTCCTTGCTAGGGAAGTTGTGCTAACGCTTGCTAGCGACATTAATAACATCTGCAGCTTCATAACAAAACGCCTAGGCCTGTTCGGGGAGGGGGGGGTATCAGGCGTCTAAGAAATCTGCCCTGTTCGTCTTTTTGTGCTCGTATGATGGGGACAGTCAAAAATAACCTGAAAAAAAAATCACCGAAATCGCATTTCACCCCCAAAATGCATCAAACAGCTTCAAACCTTTAGCTAAGCTTTATGGCCGTCTCAGATGTGAGGGTATTCACTAGTTACAAGTTGAATTGCACACCAAAACAATGCCGGTGGACCGGAAAAAAGAGCTTTAAAACACGATTCTCTTTTATTTTCAAACGCGGCCTCATGCAGAGACTAAACTGAATGATCTAGATCTCCACTTTCCTCAGATGATGCAGTGTGATGAGTGCGTATGACCCAGATGATGGCAAACAATACACTGAAATAATCCAGATATCTCTTGAATAAAATAGTCATGGTTCACAGAAGCCTATTTTGATGGCTTTGAAAAGACATAACCCACAACCCAGGGCTTTCTCCCAAACTTGTTGCAAAACGAGAGGTGACAAAGAGCAGAGTAAAACTCCAAAACTTGCTCACTCATCAAAGTCAAGCAACCAAGTGCCCAGTTCAGTTTCCTTGGCCCATCCCTTAACCATTTGCAGCAGGTATTAGTAGGCCAACAGGCCAATTTTACATGACGTGACATCTTATTCTTCTGAATATTCAGAACAATTAGTTCAAAAAGTTGTGCAGGCCATGCAAATATATTCTTTTAAACAGCTTTGCTCATGAACTGTTTTTCTCTGCAGGCCTGTTGTGAAGTCCATGGTACCGTTCCCTCCCACAGTGAAGGCCATGCTAGTAATTTAAGGCTGTCTTGAACTCCTATTCATACAGGTTACATTCATTTTGTCCCACTTGAAACAAGATTTTAAAAAATCTGTTAACAAGCCGCTGTTCAAAGTACTGAAACATCCACAATTTGGTGCTAATACTTTTAAAGAAAAAAAAAAAGTTACCATCAGTGATTGTGATGGACACAGATTTATACACCATAGATTTGTTTTTGTTTTTTTTTTAAAAAAAGGGTTAAAATTAATTCTGAAATTAACCAAGACCTTTTCCTTCTGAGAGTAGGAATTAAGCATCCATATTAACATTTCTTCATATTAGGACAGCCAACCTCCTTGAAGCCCTCTACCTTGAACTTTAGGTTCAAAATTCTATATTAATCATTCAAGGAAGATTTCCTTGTTCAAGGTAGATTTATATGAATGATGCTTGAGTTTTTTTCTTCTTGCGCCTAAGCAAGAACACCAATCCCTGAGCGATGAAAGGCCACACCAATAGGAGAAGCAGTGTCCGCCCAGAGATGTCAAACGACCACCATTTCTCTGCCTGTGGACACAAATGGGATGTCTTGAACATTTCAGTGTGACCATCCCTTGTTGCTCGTACTGAAAATACAAATCCTTTCATTTTCTTAAATGTTTTAACTTACTGCTTCAACACCACTTCAGCCTTACCTCAGTCTGTTGAGCCGTTAAATGCGAGTGAGATCTCCACTGTGAATTTTGAGCCTTAGACGTATTGAAAAAGCAAAAAAGGGAAGAATATGGGGAAAGTCAAAGATAGTTAAGAACATTTTCCACATTACCCACAATATATGCTACAGTCATTCAGTATTTGCTATAGTAATCAAAAAGGAAAATATCATGTAGAAAATAAACACTATCAAGCTCCTTTATCTGTTTGGATTTACACCTACAATATATAAACATCCATTCATCCCTTATCTAAGCTAAAGCATACCCAGCAATCATATGGTGAAATGTGGAAAATACCCTGGACAGGTCACCAGTCCAATATATAAACATATAATGTAAAATTCTCACTTTGGTATGTACACTGCTGGTATAAGCGCCATACATCAAACATCAGGGTTTTAAAGCTATTTTATTCAATAACTTTGCTGTTATGATTCTCTAAGAAATTCAAAGCCTGCAGGCCAAATTTGGCAAACAATAATGGATTCATTCCAGTATTTTTGGAAGCAGAGAAGCTCTGTATTCCTTTTGCTATTAGAAAATGTAATTTCTAATGATTCTCTATGCAATACATAACTGGGAGCTTTGATCCCCTCCTACAGTCAGAAAATGTCTGGATGTACTGTTCAATTACACATCCCTGGAGGTGTCATTCCCACATAGTACCACTTTTATTTTAAATCATAGACATCAGACATCCCTGTTTCTCCCTCACATATAAACAGTGAGTAGGCTGGTTAGCTGACTTGACACAGGAGCTGAATTTTGGATTAAAGCACTCTGAAACGCATAGGAAATAACATTAATACCTTTAAATGTCATATCTTGTAATCTATATTTATCAACCACTTATTTGTATGACCATTTCTTATCGTTAAGCATTGACTTTTGGTAGTTATGCCTAACCATGTGAAGACTGCTGATTTTACTGCTTTATTCTGGTTTTAAGCAGGCTCTTACATTAGCTGCAGCCAGGCTCTCGACCACCTCCAGTCGCTCCATCACACTCTGCATGTCCTCTCGGAGCCTACGCAGGGCCAGCACGATTTGCTGCTGCACCTGAATTTCTTGAGGTCTTTCAGCGTCTCTATCAGAATCATCTCCCCCTCCCGCACCTGAGGCCGGCCGCCCCGCTCGTCTGCCACTGCCGTAAGGGATACCCCCTAGGTACAGCACAGCACAAGATGTGTACTAGAGCTGTCAGATTTTTTTTAGAAACTAACTTTAGTTTCTCAGTAAAGGTTTCAGTATATCATAAAAGCTCTGATATAACCATGATTTACACAACAGTGGAATACTGACAATAAAAACACACCAAGTGTTCAATTACTTACTACTGGCTACTTATTTATTTTGTTTTTGCTTGAAAATAGCAAAAGAATTTTAAGCCCAAAATAAGCCCACAAGTTACAATGAAGTTCCTGCAGTTAAATCACCATCTTCTGACTCATACATCACAATGCATTTTTATACCCCTAATACGCACAAAATTATAGCCTTGATCACAAACAGTGATGCTTGAAAGTTTGTTAACCATTTGGAGTTCTCTTAATTATTACATGTATCTGACCTAAAATGTGATTAGATCATCTAACTCACAACAGTAAAAGGGAACTCAAAAAAACAAACAAGGTATACTTTGATTTACTGAACAAATTGATCCAAATGTTTTTTTTTTTTTGGTAAAAATATGTGAACTATGTGAATCTGCTTTCGGTAACTGTTGTGACCCCTTTGAGCAGCAATTACTTCAAACGTTTCCTGTAGCTATTGATCGGTCCCACAAATTGACTTGGAGGGACTCTGGCCTTACAGAACTGCTTTAAAAACCTCCTTACAGCACTGCTTCTATTGACTGATGCTGGTGGGCTGTTTTGCATGGATGTTCCACACTTCAGCTTGTGGTATAGATTCTGACTCAGCCATTCCAAAATGCAAAATGTTACAAGACAGACCTACTGTTCATAGACAGATGCCCTGACATTCTTGTGTAGAATTTGCTGAGAGAATCCAGATTTTCTAGGACCATCAAATGAGGGCAAGTAGTTCAAAGGTAGGAAAACTTAATCTATGTTCACTCTGCTTAGGATGTTCTAAAGTTCTAATGTAAGAATGCAGTGATCGGTTTTCAGCAAACATAGTGTTTCTCATTCTAGCCATAAAGATCATTATCAGTCTACATAACGTTCTTTCAGTGGTCTTCAGACTTATTCATGTGGTCTTTAGGAAACTTTAAAGAGGCACCAAAGTTCTTAGAGAGTAACCTTCCCGGAGCTGTCATTCCATACACTATACCGTTCAGTGTTTGCTTGATTGTGGATTCATGAACCCTGACGTTAGCAGGAGAGGCTCAAAGATCCTGAGATGTTACCCGGAATATCATAGATTTTGCTTCTGGAGTGATTTTTGTTAGACAACAACTCCTGGGAAGAGTTACAGTGGTGCTGAATTTTCTTCATATGTACACTATCTACCTGACAGTAGATCAGTGAAGACTAAATTCTTCAGAAATTGTTTCATAACAGTTTTCAGCCTGATGAGCATCGGAAGCGCTTTGTTTTATTGAATATCAACTATTACGACTTAGACAAAGACCAGGGGTCTCATTTATAACCATTGCGTACGCACAAAACGGGACCTAAAAGGTGCGTACGCCTCTTTCTACGCATACGTTGCGATCTATGGAAACAAACTTGACGGCAGAATGTGCGCATATTTACGGCAACTCTGACCCATGCGTACGAACATTTTGGGGGGAAAAATGTGACCGCGGGAGAAGAGGATGAGCAAAAACGTGAG
>JBBPCZ010000115.1:32057674-32070747 GCA_037974445.1 Brycinus macrolepidotus | reverse complement strand
AATAATAATAATAATAATAATAATAATAATAATATAAAAATACTTTAAACTGGTGTCAGCTTCTTGCCCCACTCTCTCATGTTCAGTGTAGAGAATGTGGTTATGGGCTCACACGTGGCTTGAGCAGAACTGAGCATGTGTAAAATAATAATAATAACAAGATTATAGCGTACATCAGGACGTAGCATATTAGAATTTATCTTTTATTTTAGGACTGCATTTGGAGTGTTTGTGTTACTTAACCATTGGTCCCACAGTCTAGTCTTTTTTTAAGGGTAATGTCTCTGTGCTGAATAAGAAATTTTATATAACCCTGCAGAGCTGATTAGAAATGTTCAATTGACAAAACAAAGCAGCTGCAATGTGTGTGTGAGAGAGAGAAGGGGATAGAAAGAGAGGAAGAAGGAGAGAAAAAAGAAAATGATCTTAATAAAGCCGTAATGCATTTCCTTGCGCTTTGTAAACGGAGAGACTGAACGGACTGTTTTTATTACTGTGTCTTAAAACTGATCTTTGAGCTTTGTTCTGATTGGTTGTCCCGAGCCTCACTCAGAAAGCAGTCCAGGCTGAAACATTGCTTATAACTTCAGCATGAATAGACAAGGCTGTACTGCTGTAGGCTGAAAAGATGGATATTTGTGAATGCAGATAGATAGATATTTGTGTTTTTTTAAGTGATCATAAAAACAGCAAATTCAAAACGGGCGGTGTTTGCAGCTTATTTTCCTCATTAACACTGTTTAGATGTTTTGAAACTTTAATGTAGTTTGTAAACTGTTTAATTTCCACAAAAGTAAAGAAACGTAATATTCCATGATATGGGCCTTTTAAGTATAAAACCAGTAACTATGCTTAGAACTGTTGAAAGATGGTGTGAAATTACAGTGAGACTCTCTGCCTGTGCTGGCTGTGGTTGCTGCTGCACTTCATCAGAGAGGCCAGAAACAGGACCAGTGAGGTTATTACTCAAAAACACTCCCATATCTTCCTGGAAAAACCTCTGTTAATATATAATCGTATTGATTAGCTGACTAATGTATTGTCTGACAAATGCAGTAATATTGTTCACGGTAAATGTCAGATCAGTCAGTTTATTGATTAGTCAGAGCAGTTTTATGGTCATGAAGTTAGCTTGTGACTGACATTCCACAAACAATATTATTTTGACTTAGGGATCGGTGATATTTATTGCAAAATTGTGATAAATTGTCTATTATGACAGTATACATTGTTATTGTGACATATGTCATGAAACAGTATGTCTCCATATGTTTTTCTGAACATATTGTGATATTATCACTACTTAAAGAACACTGTCTAACTGTAGGCTTCATTATAAGCAGAGTATAATTAGTCCTGTTTAAGTGTAAAACACTGAATAAACATAATTTGTTTAAATTAAGTGTAGCATAATAAGTGTGGCACCAGTGTTTTAACTCAGAAAACATAGATATTGTGACAAAATGTGTACAATTTCATTAAGTATTGTGATTACATATTTCGCGACCCCCTATCCTGACTATATATTTAACCAGAGAAGCAAGTACTGAATGTTTTTGTCTTTGAATTTTCTGTCAGTTATTATTTATAAATATTCAGTTAAGTTGGGCTTGGTCATCCAGGTGTGTGTTCATTGATCGTTTTGTGTCTTGGTTATGAGATCATGTGGTAAGTGATTTTACTGGCCTGTTTAACCCATAACCTCCCAGTATAATGTGTAGAACACGTATATTGGAAAGTTTTAATAGTTTAGCTGAAGTTGTTTGGGATTTTGGGACTCTGCATGGCGTGTGTATAATTTGAATAAAAAAATGTTCCCTGTTTTTTTAAAAAAAAATTTTTTTTTTTATCAGAATCGCTTCACACGAGTTCCTCAAGCAGAAGTGAAAAGTGACAAATATTTCCTCAGAAATACACTAAAACGTATATCAAAGAGCAACAGTCTAGCTCTTTTGTGTCATAGTTCCTTTTATCACAAATGGTGGAAGAAAAAGCACAGAATGTAACCTTTAAAGTACTTAACATGGGGGCAGTACGCCTAGGATATGAAAGCATAAATACATTACACTCTAAGACATGGGTGCCTGTAAAACAAAAAAGTGCTCTTTAGTGACTTGAGGTTGGATAATTAGGCCTGGAGGATGCATTGATGTCAACTGTCCTGCAGTAAACCCATACAAATTGTTACTATGCCTCATTTTCTGACAGTGCAGATGCTTTATCTGATTGGATATAAGAGAACACAGATGGTCAATTTTGAATCCAGGCTTGTTTTTCTCTGAGAGGTTGAGACTGCATGACCTCAAGCTGTCTGTGGAGCTAAAATTGGGTAAAAGATAAGGACCACAATTTTTGGTAGGAGTACTCCCACTTTTGGTGCCTACTAGTGCCAAAATACTTTCTGACTGACATGTGTTGAGCAATAATATTGTCTCAGGCTAGACCACCATGCCTGTGTTATTGTTGTAATGGTTATACAGAAGGACAGCAGGAAGAGGACGCTATTTCAAAGAACCTTTATGGAAAAAAAAGAGTCGTATGAAGAGGGCTTTTCATCACTACTAATGCAGTTATATTACACAGTGCTTTTAGTGAAGGTCAGACAGGCACGGGTCCTACAAAACTGGCTGAATAATTTAATGCCAGTGGCAGACTTCAGTCTTCTCTGCCAAATGGAACTGATCTCATTTGCTTTGTGCTCAGGAGGATTTGTCTCTCTTTTTATTAATTACACGGTAATTAGCTTTTTGCAGCATTGTGATTCAGTTATGGGCCATTCCTCTTGGCAACTGTACCCTACCCTAAATACCCAAAGATACTCTAATTCACAGTCGGATATGGAATTTCCATTGTGTCCTTTTTTCAGTTTGTGACCTAGACTGAGTTTAATTTCATAAATTAAGTGATTCTCTTAATAAGATATATCGTTTAAGTGCCAAAAACCTATGAACTCAAGTGACTGATGCAAGCAGATATTGATAGTAAAGTGCTGATCACCTGAAATCAAGCGATAACAGTGTGTTTATAATATATTGTAAGTCATATTACAATTACAATATGTAGTAAACACAATGGGGAATCATGTTGTCTTAATAAGATTCATGACCAACCACATAATACAGCTGAGTTCTCCACTAAAGTACGTTTTAGTAAGGCTGGGGTACTTTCCCGGGCTCAGGACCAACAAAGTCCATTTAGAAGCCAAATAGCCATCTTGCTACATGGATTTATATTGATTGATGTGCACACTTCTCTCCCTCTTTATGAAAGTGGCTAGCATAAACGATAAAAGATCTCTCCTCTCTCTCTGTCTCTCTCTGTTTCTCTCTCTCTCTTTCCTTCTTTCTTTCTTTCTTTCCTTCTTTCTTTCTTTCTCTCTCTTTCTCTCTCTCTCTCTCTCCCTCTCTCTCTCTCACTGGCTCTCTTTTTGTCTCCAGGTGTGAAGGATGATGAGGATGTAAAGACAATGCTGCAGGGCTCCTCCATGCTGAAAGTTCGTTCTCCTCATTGGCAGAGGAGGCGTATGCTTAAGCTGCAGGACGATGGAGTCACTGTGCGCTGCGAGTCTAACAAGACCTTCAGCAAGCCCAAAACCTGTGAGTCATTTAACTTTACCCAATTGGAGGCAGGGGTACAGAGCAGAAGGGCTCGACAAGGCGGTGTGTGGGCCTGGGGTCTTATGAGGGTCAGATCCTTGTGAAGATAAGTATTGGGGCTGCGTGATATCAGTTGTTATCATGATGTTGGTTTTTGCAGTACTGATGTCAAAGAAGGCTGCAGTATGCAGTGTTTTTACTGTGTACTTTAGGCATCTTTGACAATCCCAGTTCCAGGTAAATAGTACTGTGGGTATTTTGATGATTCAAGATATTGTATTCAATAGAAATAATTAATTTTTGTCAAAATAATGTAGGCCAGCCTTTAACCGTGTCACATAAATATGACTGCAGCTGCCACCTTAGCATGTGGTAAAATAATTACAGTACTAGCAATTTGTCCATACTGGGTAAATCTATTAAGTACTGGACCCAGGACCGGCTGTGAGCCTATCCAGAGGTTTTATTATGGACAACACTTGCCTGGACAGCAGTACAGCGCTCTTACATTGCAGTGTGAGGGCTCCTTTCAGAAAGGTGGAGAATGTTTAAATGTACCTCCTAATTATGGCTGCATAAACACCCCAGTGCCCAGGTCTTCTGGCCTGAGCACTGTCTGTCATTACAGGGCTGGTCTATTTGCAGCTCAGACAGGGGGGTATTCCTCCCTGCCCTGTAAGCTGCACTAAACACTCTAATTACAGACCATGATGGAGTGGGAAGAGCGTGGCCCTGCACTTGCTGGTTTCTTCCATATGGTTTTCATGAAACATAATCATTGGGCTGACAGAAACGCAGTCCGTACATAGAAACTTAGTCTTCAATTGCTTAGAGTTAAAGAAGTGCTGTTATTTTGTGATGTGGTCAAGGCAGGGCTTCATGTATATTTGTACGTGCCCATTTATAGGTACTTTTCTTTAGCATGTGTGAATTTGCATTGCTTGTTTTTTTATTTTATTTCATTATTTAATTTATATTATTCAGTTTTCATCCAAATTTTGTCATGTTCCACCCACTACTAGCCAGGAGTCCCCCAGTCAATCCTACCAGTGCTGGGAGGGTAAAAGACTAGTATGTGTGTCCTCTGAGACACATGAAATGCCATTGCATCATTTCAGACTGCTCCTAACACAACATCACTGGTCACATTATTGACTCACCTATCATTTATAAATTGCTATTAACACCTAGCAATATCTCACACTGTCCCAACTATAGCATGAAAAGAACATGAAAAATCAGTACTGAAGCACTGTGTAAGACATATAAAACATATCTTATGAATGTCTGTTACAAACAGTTAGCAAATAATAATAACATATTATTAATATGTTAGCTGTATCATATTATTATGCAGCAAAATGTTTTATAATGACATCGTCATAATTTGACTGTATCTGGCTCTGTGTAATTAAAGAAAAACATTCATATTAAAGTGTGTATGCAGCCAGTCATACCCACTCTGCTAGTACTGACGGCAGACTGCAGGGAGGCAAAGCTGAATCTTGCAGGCTTAAAATAGCCCAAATTGAGAACGAGTCTTGGCGGTGTATTACTACCTGTAACATATCACAATGCATTTGACACAAAGTACTTAGAGCTTGGGCAAAGTACTTAGAGCTTGGGCTGGATTTAAATCAGCCAGTTTTCAGCCAGTTTTTTTTTTTTTTAATGAGACAAGTTGTGCTGTTGTTCTTGGGTCCACAGAAGCATCTAGTCAGTTGTTAACAGCGCACAAAACATGTGAATGCCTTATCCTGAAACTTTTTTTCCTTGAGAGAGGGAGCTCATTTATAACAGCCAACTACTAGCTCATTTATAACAGCCACCCAATTCACTGGATAGCTCAACATTCTTGGAGGAGAACGCTAACTGCCGGTTCTATTACGTCAGCTCACAGACGCCTGTGGCAAGCATCATGCTCAGTGATGGGGAAGGGGAGGAATAATTTACATATTTGATAAAGCATTAAGTCATAAGATTCTGTGTTTTATTGCAATTTCACACAGACAGGAGATGGCAGTTAAAAATGGAAGAATACAATATGATAAAATTATATTATAAAATTATGTAATGTTAACAGTAGGCAGTAATAATAATAATAATAATACATTTTATTTATAGTAGTTGCCAAGCAACATAATGATCTAAGATTATTCCATGAGCTGGTTCATTGATAAAAAATAATCAACTAATGTGTGTATTTAACAAGCATTGTACAACGATTTTGATCAGTTTGGGCTTATCCTACCAAGTTTTAGAGCCAAAACTATCTGAATAACAAACATACAGGAAGTCAACAAAGGGTTATTTGGTTATTATTAGTAGTGCATGTGTTTGTGTTTGGTGTGTTACTGGATTGAATGTATCAAGCTGTGATATCAGTTGTTATCATGATGTTGGTTTTTGCAGTACTGATGTCAAAGAAGGCTGCAGTATGCAGTGTTTTTACTGTGTACTTTAGGCATCTTTGACAATCCCAGTTCCAGGTAAATAGTACTGTGGGTATTTTGATGATTCAAGATATTGTATTCAATAGAAATAATTAATTTTTGTCAAAATAATGTAGGCCAGCCTTTAACCGTGTCACATAAATATGACTGCAGCTGCCACCTTAGCATGTGGTAAAATAATTACAGTACTAGCAATTTGTCCATACTGGGTAAATCTATTAAGTACTGGACCCAGGACCGGCTGTGAGCCTATCCAGAGGTTTTATTATGGACAACACTTGCCTGGACAGCAGTACAGCGCTCTTACATTGCAGTGTGAGGGCTCCTTTCAGAAAGGTGGAGAATGTTTAAATGTACCTCCTAATTATGGCTGCATAAACACCCCAGTGCCCAGGTCTTCTGGCCTGAGCACTGTCTGTCAGTGAGATTTGCATACTACCTAAACAAAACTAAGTCTAAGAAAATGCCTAGAGAGTGTAGGCTTTCTCCTTGGATCGTAGTCTACATAGTTGATTGTTAGTGTTTATTTGCTGGTTATGTTATGAATTAACTGAATATGAGCAAATATCAGATGATTTCCTGTGGTACAAGTTGCTTGTGAGCCATGTGAGCAGGACAAAGAGCTCTTTATTCATTACACTGCCATTTTTGTCATGATCCTGTTAAACAGTTGTGTTTGAGTGGTTAACACGCAGGCACCATTATATAGTGAAAATGGGACATCTGAATTATTCAGTATCCTATGTGTGTTTTGTTCTTAGGTTTCTCTGAACGACTTAAAAATACAGTAAGCAAATACAGAGGTGCAAACACATTATGCACTGGTGGAAAACTGGTTCATTAGTGAGGAAAAGCCCAAGTTCAGTGTGTCAGGGTGTTGCATTTGTGTGTGTTCATCGAAATGCATAAAGCAGTAAGGGTAACAATGTAAGCTTGTGCTGTTATGTTTATTCGCTTGTTTACCTCTCTATTTATGTGCTTTCAAATATTTGGCTCGTACATATTTGTCCTTTCTCGGTTTATTTTTCTGTTTATTTTTCTGCTTTTTTCTCAATTGCTGTGTCTTTCCACGTCACTCCTCATACAAATGTTTTCTTCATCTCTCTCTTTCAGTCTCGGTGATGGAGGTGGAGTGTGTGCGTGAGGGCTGTCAGTCAGAGACGTTGCGCAGACTTGCCGGTTCTCTGCCGGAGGAGCAGTGTCTGACCATTGTGTTTAAGGGTGGACGGAAGAGTTTGGACCTGCAGTGCCACAGCAGGACGGAGGCGCAGCACTGGACCCGAGGCATCCGCACCCTACAGGAGAGGATCAACAACATGAGCCAGACTGAGAAACTTGACCAATATCCTTTGGCACCTCTCAACCTGATAAATCCACCTAAAATCTTAAACGCAAGAATGTTTCTCCAACCTTTTGTATATACCATAACTTATTACCAGCATAGAATCAATCGTTGAAGTCATAGGAAAAAACGGTCAAAGCATTATATTTACATAAACAAAATAAAACAAAATATGCTTTATATTTTGATTTTTTATCAATGGGCAAGGTAGAGAAGAAAGAGAGGTCACAGCAACCTGAGTTATGCATTAAAAGGTTAACTCAAGTTTAATTAATACCACCCTGCTTCACTTGGTGAATGGGTTAAATGCAAAGAAAGAATTTCACATTGTTCACACTGTGTGTTTACGCGTGACTATAAGGGTTAATAAATTAAATAAATTAAATTAAATTAAAATTAAATCAAGTGTATTAAGTGTTTAAAGGAATGGGTTGTCAAAAAATCAAATTTACACAGTTTTCCTTTCCAGATGTAGTCGATCAGCCGAGAAGCCTAAAATTTGCTTCTTTAGTTTGTAAATGGAGCTACAAGGCTGATGCTGCTAACAAACACTCAAAATCAGCCACCCATTTTAAATACATCACCAAAACCTCTTTCAACCCTCTAAAACTGCATCCAGCTCTTCATAAAGGTGGTGCAGACTTAAAACCAAACTTTAGCGCTTTTATCCCTGCATTAGGACAACAAGTAGAATCATGAAGCGTCCCTTATTTCGCGGTGGCTGGTGATCTGGTGGTTAGGGAGTCGCCCCTGTGATCGGAAGGTCGTGGGTTTGAATCCCAGGGCTGCCAGTGGCACCACTGAGGTACCCTTGAGCAACGTACTGTCCTCACACACTGCTCCCCGGGCGCTGCGTTATTGGCTGCCCACTGCTTCACTCGAGTGAACGGGTTAAATGCAGAGGACAAATTTCACACTGTTCACATGTTCACACTGTGTGCTGTGTTGTTATGTGTTCATGCATGACAAGTGGTCACTTTAGACCTACGCTTAATCTTGGACCAGATTCCTCTGCATTTACGATAACCATTGTTACTGATTCTAGATGAGCAATACTACTCCTGCGGTGGTTTGTGAAGAGTGTTGTCTTAAAGGCTGCCTACAATATTCCTTTACCCATTGAAGTTTTGTTCTATTTTGTATCTCACAGTTCCTCATGCTATGTCCTAAACCACATTAGTAAATCTACAGTACTTTAAAGGAGAGCTAGATGAGGTTGGAGAAGTTTCTCCAAACATGGATTGACTGATTGACTACATCTGAGTACATATTTGAACTATACCTTTAAATGAGCTCTCAATAACTAAAACAGTTATTGCATCTCTTTTAGTCATTGCAAATGATGAGTATGCTTTTATTCTGAAGAAAGTGAATATTCCACATGTTGTTCATACATCATCAAAGCACTTGTGTATGAACCTTTCACTCCTCCCACCTGGATCCATGCTTACCTGAGGCAGGCAGATTTGAACCATGATGGGAAGATGACGTATGATGAAGTGCAGACGCTCCTGCAGATGATCAACATAGACCTCAATGAGCAGTATGCCTTCAGCTTGTTCAAGGTTACCTCTCTCTCTCTCATGAATTGAGCCGACCAAATTGACCAGTGTATGCTTATTACTTCCTTGGTGAAGCTTTAGAGTCTTTACATAACCTTAGACCAGCTGTTTCTGTGTGTTTGTAACAGAAGTGTGACCAGTCAGCAAACGGCCGTTTGGAATATGACGAGATCGAGTTGTTCTGTCGTGAGCTGTTGCGCCGGCCTGAGCTGGATGCAGTGTTCCGGCAGTACTCTTCTAACGGCCGTGTGCTGTCCACTGTGGACCTGCGGGAGTTCCTGAAGGATCAGGGGGAGGACAACACACTCGTGCATGCGCAGAGTCTCATTCTTACATATGAGCTCAATGAGTGGGGTACTTAATTATACCTTCAAAAACAGCCTCTTCTTCATCCTCAGTATCTTCATACAAGTGATCTTTGATTCCTGTCTAGCAGGAATCTATCTCCAGCACAAAACAGGCTCATGAAGAATGATTATTAGCTGAACATTATAAGCTTTGTCCCAGCAGGATAATGCTCACATTTGTGCTGCTAGGCCCTCCAGGACTGGAAGTCTAGGGTATTTCTTACTAACTTTTGACTAATCAGTCTTAGTTTTGTAAGTAAGTGTGTAAATATTTGCTCAGGTTCATTAGCCCATATCCTTCATATCCTTATAAAACACATATAGGCTTTCAACTAGAGCTAGTAAAATGACCCATTTGCAAGCACTATTATTTTGTTATTCTAACTGCTGTTATTTTAAATACTGTTTGTAACATTTGTAATAATGTTTTATGTGGTTTTATACTGAATAATACTAAACAGTGTAGATTTAGATATTATAAACACACCACATTTTATTCACAAATTGTTCAATTGTAACAGATAGTGTAATTATTAGGGGAAATTACACTAGATCAAGTTGTTTTGTGGTGTATCTTTTTGCTGCCCAGTTTTCTCCCCAGTTTAGTAATTTCCCACCAGCTAACAGGGTTTTCCTTTATCACACAAAACCACCAACACTGGGGGTGAAGCACATTCTCCAAGACACATAAAGCATCCACAGCATCTTTTTGAACTCCCCTTGGACAGCTCAGTGCACTGGGAGGAGAATGTTGACTGCCTGTTGGGTTACATCAACTAACAGACAACCACACTTAGTAGCATCTTGTGAAGCGATGGGGAAAGGAAGGTTCATAGCTAGGTCATGTATAAATAATCTACCAGTTGTGCTCTCTTGGACC
Organism: Brycinus macrolepidotus; assembly: GCA_037974445.1. Classification (NCBI taxonomy): domain Eukaryota; kingdom Metazoa; phylum Chordata; class Actinopteri; order Characiformes; family Alestidae; genus Brycinus; species Brycinus macrolepidotus. The sequence continues at coordinate 32,060,567 of JBBPCZ010000115.1, read as the reverse complement.
TCTGTCCACAGCTGGCTAAGCATCATTGGGGCTTAAACTCATAATCTTCCAGATGGCCAACATTTAGACAGTTGTACCACTTGTTGTATCATTGTATTGTGACTAACATGTTAGCTTGTGAGCATTAGATTAGGACACTATAAAGCACCGCGTCTGTTTCAGAATTCTCTTATAAACTGAAAATGGAAGCACTGACATATTAATGTATCGCACATTTTTGCTTTCTCAAATCAAGAATTGTATCATATTGAGTGGAATAATGGATGGTGAATTGTGACAGCCTTTGAAATTATATAATTAGTGATATCTTTCTAATTATCTGTTTACCTTTAGTTTTGGTCGTATTATCTCCATCAAGGCTTGACGACTACTTTAAGAATACAAAGAATGCTGGATGTTAAGTTTATTATAATAATTTTTCTTAACGGCACAGGAGTAACATTGGTTGGATCACTTTGATACGTTTAACTGCAACCATATGGACTTTCAAATAAATTATTTTTTATGAATAATGAAAGCACTGATTAAACTAGGATTCCAAACATCTCAAATGTAGTGTATATGTTGAAGAAACATGCATCTAATGATCTAATCAACATCTGTGTTCTGGTCAAAATAGCTCGCACGAACCAACTGATGACGGCCAATGGCTTCACCATGTACATGCTGTCGAAGGAGAATGATGTGTTTAATCCGGACCATGGCCGAGTTTATCAGGACATGAGCCGGCCGCTCAGCCATTACTTCATCTCCTCTTCACACAACACCTACCTTACTAAGGACCAGCTTGTGGGCGAGAGCAGCACTGACCCATACATCCGGTAAACGCCCACGTTTACACATTCAGACATACAAGCACAGGGCCTTTGCTGGTGTTTGCCTTTAAGAGTAAATGCACTCACACCCCTTTTGTTTTCTGTGTGTGTGTGTGTGTGTGTGTGTGTGTGTGTGTGTGTGTATGTTTTGTGCAGAGCGCTTAGCCACGGCTGTCGCTGTGTTGAGCTGGACTGTTGGGACGGAGATAAGGAGCCGGTGATTTACCATGGACACACCTTTACCTCCAAAGTGCCTTTCAGAGAGGTGGTGGAGACCATCGCTGAATATGCCTTTAAGGTGAGAAAAGCGTACGTAGAAGAGAACACTGTTGACATGAATTGTTGTATAGTGGTATTGTTTTTGTTCACAAAGCCAGCTGTATGCCACTGCCCCAAGATAAAGGAAAATTTTACTGTTTCACTGTCATAGTCATGTAAAGAATTAGGCTATAGAGAACAAACAGAACAAAAAGATAACTAAGCTGTAGTAAGCAGCCGCTTAATTGCATTTTTCTGACCATTATTATGACTTAAAATTATATTAAATTGTGATTATCGTCCAGGCCAGTTATTGTGGCCGAGAACGCCTGATAATCCCCTTTTTCCTGCAAGAAGCTTCAATACTGAACGTAGTGTGCAAGACCTTCATTTATCTGGTGTTTGGTAGCTTGGTCTCCTCCACAGGCAGCATCATGTTATGTCACACTTTAAACTGAAGACTACTATGCTGATATTATAGGCTATAATTATTTTATGAATTGCACATATTTTATGCAATACATGCAATTGTGAATACAGGGTGTTCTATATTTATAAGCACTCTTGGTAAAGATGGGTAAAAATGTTATAAAACGTCTGTGGTAAATTATCGCAATCTCATACTAAAAAGAAAAAAAAACATGTCTACAGATACAAGAAACATTATCTTGTGTCACAACTATTGATACCTTTGCATTCTTATTGTGCAATATATTGCGCCACGTTTTTCAGCACAGCAGGTCTTCTCCTATAATGCTTTATGAGAATACAGAAAAGACAGAGCAAGAAATCTGAAACCACTTCTCAATACAGAATCTCCCTGGATCTTACAGGGTCCTAGGCTCTCTCTTTTGGACTCTCCTCCTCAGCTCAGTGCACAGATTTTCAATGAGGTTTAGGTCAGGACTGGGATGGCCATGTCCTAAGCTTCATTCTGTGGTCACAGAACCGCTTTTGAGTGGGTTTGTATGCTTTGGATCGTTGTGCTGCTGGAACATTCAACCACAACCCAGTTTTAGCTGTTTGGCAGAGTCAGGCAGATTTTTTTGCTTTACTTACTGGAGTCACAGATGCCATATATCCTAACAAGGTTCTTAGGACCAGTGAAAGAAAACAGCCCCAAAACATTACAGATCCTTCAGCATGAGGTTCTTTTCTGTGTATTCATCTCTCCATATCCTCCCTTTTGACGCATCTTTACCAAAGGTTAAAATAATTATAAAGTTTAATGTAATTACAGCTCTTGCAATTTGAAAATTGCACTTTCTATATATAATCGATTAATCTTTCAGCCTCAGATAACAGTATGTCACACAGTGCCTGAAACCAGATGAATTAGTCTCAGAGTTTTCTTAACATCTCAGCATGGTTTGAAGGGAGTGTACGATGATTTAGGCCTGCAGCTTTCATTACACTAACCTTGCAGCTACAAACTCCTATTTCTTGCTTGCTACATTAGCCTCTAGAGCATCTAACATTTCTTGGCTGATCGACTTTTGGGGTAAGGGGGATATTGTGTAGACTTGATACGGCAAACTTATCACTTTAAAGGCAGTGTGTGTACTGTAACTATAGGGCATATTGTATATACCTCCTGACTGTAATGATGACTTTTTTTGCTAAAATTTCACATTTACCATGATATGCATACATTTACCATGATGTGTTTTCTAAATGTTGTCTGAGTGTTGACGTACAGTAATATTTTTTATTTGTTCCCATTTGCTATCAGTATGTGTAGCTAGTTTCCTCTCTCCTGCCGCTGTGTGTATTCTCCAGGCCTCTCCGTATCCTCTGATTCTCTCTCTGGAGAACCACTG
>JBBPCZ010000115.1:32030657-32055888 GCA_037974445.1 Brycinus macrolepidotus | reverse complement strand
AGTTTCCTCTCTCCTGCCGCTGTGTGTATTCTCCAGGCCTCTCCGTATCCTCTGATTCTCTCTCTGGAGAACCACTGTTCAGTGGAGCAGCAGACCATAATGGCCAGGCAGCTGCGCTCCATCCTGGGAGACAAACTGCTCACGAAGCCTCTCAATGACCAGCTCTCTGAGAGCCTTCCTTCACCAGAGGTACTGCATAAATAAACACACACTGCCATTTTCTTATTCATGATCCTTTCTGACTGTCTGTCTCTCTGTCTGTCTTTTCCCCTTTTCATTGATGTTCTGCTTTCCTTCATTTTCAGATCCATTTGCCATTATTTATGTTTTTTTGTTTTCCCTGTTGCTCCTTGTCAGTTTGTTCCTTGTTTGACCTTCCAGCTTCCAGTTATTCTTTGACTTTGCGTGTGGCATCACACTGCCATATGTTCAAATATGCCTGAGGAGCCATGTTCGCTTTTGTTGTCACAATCTTTGTAATTGTGAAATGATGAACCTCGATGTGTACTCTGCTGCAGTGCTCTCTGAATCAAACTTAAAGCACTGAGTCAAATGGAAATGAGGAAATATCAAAGAAATACTGGTAAGGTTTGTTGGATGTTGCAGCATTTGAATGACTGACGTTTTTGGGTGTGGGCCGTGTCCAGATTTGGCAGGCAGCTCACTGACTAATGCAGTTTGGCAATCCTGTCCAGAAAAGAAACATACTTCAAATCCAGACAGGGCCAAATGAAGTCTTCTGGATTATGGTGTTTGCAAACATTTGCATGTGGGAGTGCTTGTTTGTGTGTGATGTATTCCTATTAGTGCTGCACGAAATGGGAAAAGTTCTAATTCATGTTATAATGACACATGAATAAAGACAATTTTTGATGTTTAATTTTGACCAATGTAACAAAATAGTGTTTAGTTCTGTTAAATTACATGAATAGCTTGGAAAAACCTGCGTTTAGCTTTTGTCACTTTTGTCTTGGGTGTCCTTCCTAGTTTCATATATGCAATGTAGTAAAAATAAGCAAGCCAACATCTTATATAATAATAATAATGTTTTTTAACATGTATACAGTCTTTTAGGGCTGCAAAATTAATCCTGTCAATAAAATATTTTGAAGATTGTGTAAAGCCAGCAATGAACTCGCCAAACCTGCCTTGTAAAGACTTCTAAACTGGAAAAAACTAAATAGCAGTGTTTCTTTAAGAGATGTGCTTTGTGCAAGCTTTGCTCTCTATTCATATGGCATCTAGTATATTATTAAAATATGTCATCAGTATTATAACGCAAGCACAATATTCAGCGTTATCAGCTACTTCTCAGCACTCGGCATACAAAACATGACCCTGTTTCTAAATTAGCAGACGTTCATGTCAGAAATGAAGTTAATACATATTGTATTCATAGGCTGTGGAGAGATGAATCATTCTCCACTTTTATTCAGAAAATGAAGTATCAAATGTTAAGTGCTATTTCATAATGCAAATATTTGCATGTTATCCTGATTGCATGGCCTGTTAGTGACCTGTTTGAGTAGATATTTTAATGCAGCTAATACAATACAAATACACGTAAAAACACTAGAATGTGCATCTGGTTAATGCGTTTAAATAAACAATAAAAAGTCCTCTGTGCCTCACATCTTTCAACCAATTCTCTCTACACACTTAAACATACCTAAACGTACCTTCTTCAGTCTCTTAGACTGAAGAAGCTGTGTTCATTTGGAGAGAAGATTAGATTAGATTCAGTAATGTAATTGTTTTGTCTTTATCTGGTTTGTGTGTGTGTGTTTGTGTTGTATTAGGAGCTGAAAGGAAAGATTCTGGTGAAGGGAAAGAAGGAACGAGTGGAGCAGGAAAGCTCCAGCTCATCAGAGTCCAGCTGCTCTGATGACGAGTCTAAACCAGAGGGCAAAGCCAAGGCAAAGAAAGAAGGCAAGAAGGTGAGTTCACAGTATGTGAGAGTATCATGTGACACTGGGAAAATTGCATCGCAAAGGAAGGTGACTATGTAGAAAAGTGATGTAGTTTGTTTTTGAAATTCTTAATAAATAGAGTTAAAAAAAAGTGCTGAACCGTTTTGAACGTCCTTCATATAATCACTGGCATCTATAGGAGAAGGAAAAACATTCTTCATTTTAATGTATGCTAAAGTAGTTATTTAATCCATGTAATTTTTAATCGTTTCCGTTAGTCCATTTGTCATGAAGTATAAAGGACAACTGTTGTTTTGAAATAACATTAAAAAAAGAAAAATGTTTTAAAATGACAGCAACAGTATGTAGAATCAATCTAACATAATGTAAGTCCTACTAAATGTATAGCAAATAAATATCTGGAAGCAAGAAATAGTGAAAGAAATTCTAGATATTTTTTCTAATAATAAAATCGGCATGCAGAACAGATGGAATAAGATGGGGAAAAAGTTATTTTATGCACGTTAATGCAGTGGGATTTAATCTAATGCCATTTTTGTTTGTTTATTCATCATATGTATTCAAATGTTCATACACTCTTAAAAATAAAGGTATCAGAAAGGGTTTTTTTGTGTTATGCCATAGATGCACTACTTTTGGTTTCCTAAAGAAGGTTTCAGTGGATAGTTCTTAAAAGAACCAATTTTGTAAATGAGATGCATTGGTGTGAAGAACCTTTTTAAAGTTTAAAGAACCTCCACATCATGTAGAAGAATGGGGCGGTTATTGAGAATGCTGATATTTCTCCATCAGTCCTTACCAATTGCTTGTGTGTGCATGCAAATGTGTTGGTGTGTAACCACGCTCAGTGTCCTGCTTGTCTTGTGTGGTGTCTTTTGTTCAGTTTGTTCAACCTCCTGAAGTCTTTTGTGTCCTTCTGTCTGTGTGTGTTTGCCCATGTGTGTGCCGCTGCGTGTCTGTGACTGTCCACTGCTCTCCAGTGTGCGTGTGCTTCTCCTCCGAAGGTGTCTAAGCTGAGTCCGGAGCTTTCTGATTTGGTGGTGTACACTCGTAGTGTTCCCTTCAAGGGCTTCGATCAGGCGGTCAAGAAACCCTGCAATGAGATGTCCTCCTTCTCTGAGAGTGAGGCTCTGAAACACATCAAAAACTCAGGTAGTGTGTGTGTGTGTGTGTGTGTGTGTGTGTGTGTGTGTGTACTGATGTGACCTATGAAGGCTTATTTTTGTCCATGAGACCATGGAGACTTGAAAGAATAGTCAAAAGTCAGCCAAGACTTGTCTGTTCATTTACTTTGTAAAATGTAATTTCCAAAATGTAGCTAACAAGTAATAAAAGTTTACACTCCACTACTTAGCACTGTGTTAACTGAAAGCTAAATCATCAAACCAATACTTCAAACAGTACATTTAACATGTACAAATGTTCATAGCTACTAACGAATAACGATAGCTAATGTCCATTTTCATACGTGACAGTGTACCATGCAGTGTCAGAAACATCTTAAGCAAGTGTATTTGTGATTACTTAACAACTTGACAAGTCTGCGATGATTTAGTCATGCAGTTATCATGATGCTTATTGGTGGCATATAAGCTGCAACTATGTTCAGCTATTTTTAGGCTTGCAGCCTTCAATGCTAAACTAAAGAAGCAAATTTCAGACACCAAAATTGATTTGGCTAATTGACTCCCTTGAGGTGAGGGGACAAATTTGTGTAATGGTGTTCTTTAGTAAGACATGGAAGGTCTGTTGTCAGCATGCACTTTATTGGACATCCATTTTCATTAGATGCTTTTCTGCTTACAGGAAAGTTCTTTGTAAGGCACAACAGCCGACAGCTGAGCAGGATCTACCCATCTGGTCAGCGCCTGCAGTCATCCAACTACAACCCTCAGGACATGTGGAACGCCGGTTGCCAGATTGGTAAGCCTCAATTCATGCAAATCTGAAAGAATTTTACAAATATAGTCAAGTGAAAATAATGGAATTCCAGCAGCACACCAAATCCAGCCAAATCTTCATAAGACTCATTGTCTCTTGCAGTGGCTCTGAACTTCCAGACTGACGGGGAACAGATGGATCTAAATCGCGGTCGTTTCTTACCTAACGGTCGCTGTGGATACGTCCTAAAGCCCAGCTTCCTGTGCCAGTCTGACTCCGAGTTCAACCCTGAGAATACAGGCGGAGGGCCAGGACACAACCCAACCCTCCTCACCATTAAGGTTGATGCATTGCCCTAATTTTTAAAGGAATATTTAGGAGAAAATCTAATTTACACAGTATATGGCTGACAAGTTATAGAAGCTTATTCCCACCAGTTAACATCCTGCAAACTACGTGCCTAAATCGCCAAACACTTTCCTTAAATCTTGTCAAGGTTGTTGATTAATATCAAAAAAGTTCAGTCCCAGAGTTGGCTACTATTTTTTTTTTTTTCTATGCACCATGTTCCGTGCCTTTTTATAAATTAAAATGGTATACAGTGTTAGAAACTACACAAGCAAGTCTATCTGAGGTTACACGACGTGATTTGAGATGACTGTGTGATGATGGACATGCTGTTTGCACATTTCTGAAAGAGTGGTAAATCACTGAATAAGGTAGCCTGGGACTCACAGAAAACATACATGTTTTTCTAACTGTTTTTAAGTTTAATAAATGCCCTCTATAATTGTTCCAAACCAAAATAGCTGTCATACGTTATTCTAAAACAACAAGGTAACAATAAAATTCCAAATTACCTGTTTAGTTAGGACTAGTTGGCTAATAAGAGAACTGCAGTTGTCTAAAGGCTTCTTTCATTCATTTAAAACTAATGACAGATTGGATAAAGAATCCAAATTAGGGCCGAACTGCAGCGTTAAGGAGCTGTAATTCGCTTTCAGAACTGAATCTTTTCTGTTTAACCAATCTTTCATCTATTTATTTCATTCACAAGCTTAAATGCACACTTGTTTTACATAAAATGGTTACTAAAAATGAAAGTAATTAATAAAAGTGTCTTTCAGGGAACATTGTACTGAAAACTGTAGCAAGAGTAAATAACATTTACTACTCCTGGTCAATTATTAGTTTCATTAGCTCCAGTGCAAAACATGAAAAGCAAACTGCAGACACCAAACATCTCTCCGCTGAGTGATTTACATTTGGGGTAAAGAGAAATTTGTGGAATTTTTTTTGTTTTGTTTTGTTTTGTTTTGTTTATGCCAAAATGAGATATGCTAGCTCATACCTGCAAATGAACTCTGCTATCTTATCTCTGAATAAACAGTTACTAATGTGAAACATGCCCCCAGGAATGTTACACAGAGGAAGATGTTATGACCCACCCAGAATTATGTCTTGACACTGAAGTGAAATCTGGCACAGTTTATGCCTGGTTGGCTTGAGTAATTCAGTCTCCTCTCAGTAACAGGAGGAAGGACAGATCAAGGCTGAAGCCAAACCTCCCAGTAGTGTACAAGCTTGAATATAAACAAAGTGTTGGGGGAATTTACTTCAGCCTTTTACACCAGTCATCTAATGTCAGTATGTTTGGAGTGAATTTTATACAGTTTGTTGCGTTTCAGGTCATCTCAGCCCAGCAGCTGCCTAAGCCAGACACAGAGAAACTGAACTCTATTGTTGACCCTCTTGTGTGGGTGGAGACCCATGGGGCTCCCATAGACAACAACAAGAAAAAGACACATCGCATTGACAATAATGGTACGTCAGCAGCAGCAGTACATCACCTTGTCAGGCTTTCAAGAACGTTAATGTCCAAAACTTTGCAGACACATGCATTTCCAACGTTTCTTCTGAAATCAAGGGTATTAACAGGGAGTTTGTGCCTTCTTGCTGCAGTAACAGCTCCTACTCTTCTGGGGAGGCTTTACACTAGTTGCTTTAACATTGCTGTGAAGATTTTAAATGCATCCAGCCACAAAGGCATTAGTGAGGTCAGATACTGATGCTCCATTGCCCCAGAGAATGCAGCTCCTCTGCTCCACAGTCCATTTCCAAGCATATAAAACCCCACTATGCAGTGCTTGGCACTGGGCACAGAGACTTTAGTGTTCATGTGCACCTCCTCCAGAGCAAGCACCTCTATTGGCAGTGCTTTACTAAAAACCTTTATAAGTAATGGGTGGACCTTTAAGTAGCTATATTAGAAGGAAAATAAGTACTGTTGGACATACAGTGTACAACAAATAAAATCAAAAGGATTATGGTGTGTTGTGTTTCAAATGTCTCCTTAAACCTTTTTGTTGTTTCAGCATGTGTAACACAGTTCTTTTTCTGTTCTTTGTGCTTGTATCCAGGATTTAATCCCCGGTGGGATTGCACCTTTAAGTTTCTGTTACATGTGCCTGAGCTTGTCCTGGTGCGCTTTGTGGTGGAGGACCATGACTATACTGCCAGGAATGAATTTCTGGGCCAGTTTACACTGCCTTTCGCCAGTTTGCGCACAGGTCTGCATCTCTGTTTCTCTTTGAATTTAAGCAGTATGTATAGGCAGGGGTTAAAGTAGAATTTAGAAGAAGGTGTAACATTTTCTAGGAGCATTACATTTAACTAACTTACCACCAAGCCTCAAGTTATCCAACGTCATTCACATACCCAACCAACTTGTTGGTCAGCTACTTCCATTTGCATGTAAATGAAACCTTGAACGTGTGATTTATTATTATTTTCTTGTGATGCAGTGACGGCATGGTTAATGGTTCCCTAAAAATGAATTTTTACAAATTCAAGTTTCCTATTTTTACTATTAGAACATATCTTGTGCAATGATGCCTAAAGTAGTTTTTGGTAATAACTGTTGTGCCTATTACTAGACAGTTAGTACTAGTGGACTAATTCAGAAAACACTGTCAACCGAAAGTACTGTTGAAGTCCAAAAGTAGTGGGTGGCAGAACTGATTAAGTCAAAGAATGAAAAAAGACAATGTGTAAGGACATTTGGTTTTCAGCTGTTTCAATACAGTATGTGAAGTTTGTCCACAGTTTGTGGAGTTTGTGAAAAATACTGTTGAGGTTTAAAATCTTTGAATTAGATTTTTTAAAACTGTGCAGAAACACTGTATATATCCCTGGCCCTGATGCCTTCTTAAAGTAACCGCGCCGACTGGATTCCTGTCCTGCAGGTTACAGACACGTCCGGCTAACGAGGGCCGATGGTTCCAGCCTCTCACCCGCCAGCCTCTTCATTCACGTGAAAGTCACACCTAATTACGGCAGCCCCACACGCGCGGCATCACCCAACGCCTAGCAGAACACAACGAGTACAGCCATGATGTTCCAGGATCTGCAGTGGTTGCAACTGATCTACTGTAATCATTACATTCTACTGTGTAACGTGCAGGTCATGGTATTTTACTGAGGTCATTGAGAGGCCAAATACAACAAGCTTGGGAGAATGTTCACATCGGAATATACATTATCAGTTTTGACTTAATAAAGCCAAAGACTGTTTCAGGTCCTAGCATGCATCAGGGATTTAGCATGCATGTAGAAAGGAATTTAAAATAGGTCAAATGTTTGAAATAATTGTGTAATATATCTTTAGAAATGCAGCAACAGATCTTCTCTCAGTTTTCTAGTATAATTATAATGTAGCATTATTAGCTTAAACTAATAATCATGGTAGTAATGATTTTTAGACTGTTTTTTCCTATGCAGCTGAATAATTCCAAATTGAAAGTGGTGGTTCAGTCAAAATCCACACAATTCTCCCCTGTAGCCTAATTGTAGGCAATCAGCCAAGACGTGTTTGGTGCCTGAAGTTTGCTTCTTTAGTTTTGCACTGGAGCTACGAGGCTGATGTAGCTAAGAGGTAATGGAAGCTTAAAGCCATCAGCTAACATAGTGCAGTCACACACTTGCCTCAAACCATGTCAAGTTGCTAAGTCATCTCAAATAGTTTTGCTTACGTGGTTTCTGACACTGTATGACAAACTGTTATCTGTAAAAAAAAAAAAAGATTATAGGTGGCTGCTACTACTCTTTCTTGCTAAGAAAAGAAACATACATTTCAAGTTTTATTTGGGAAATTGTGATTTTTTTTATTGCCAATCTTTATATGTGTTAACTGAGAATGACACACATTAGTGCAGCCTGTGAAACAGACATGCATGACAAAAATAGATTCTCACTGGGAGCGGAGGGAGAACTTTGAAAGCAATTTGAATAAGAACAGACAATCCAGGTCAGTTTCGGCATAAGGATTTAATTGCACTCTTAGGTTTTTGTGCAGTTTAGACAGATAAGGCTTTAAAAAGTGTTATACTGTGGTTGCAGTTAATCATTGTGTATAAATGTATATACCATTGCATTTTCAGGTCCAGTGCAATGATGCTTATTGTTTTAAATTGTGTTGGTGCAGGTCATAAGAGACTGAGCAGTACATTAGCAGAGCATGTGAGAGAGCCTGCAGGGTAACTCCTGACCTGCTGCCTCCACTAATAACAAATAACCAACCAAGAAAGGAAGAGAGAGAGAGGAAGTGTGTGGGTTTGTGGAAGAGAGGGCATTGAGGTCCTCTATGTATTATCAGGTTTTGTTTTATATATGTTATTTTTTCTGATTTATGCATTTGGGCAGTGCTATTTAAAGTGTAGACTTCAGTTGTTTCGAAGCATCCAGATTCTGACCTGACCTTATCCCTGTACAAAACAATATCCTGCAATTCTTTGTACATTGCATTTTCTTGTATAATTAGCATTTAAAGAAGTTTAAGGGGCCCATTTTATTCTAATGAAGAAAAGTACCCTGCTGCTACACACCTAGTAGAACTTTACTTAGGCAGGTTAAGAAACTGTACCTTCAACTATATCTGTGAAGGAGCTTTTATCGCCTAACAGATATACTTATGCATGTTTTTGCTGCTGAAACAAAACTTTACCATAAACCATATCTCCATAAAAGTAACTGTAGGGAAAAAACATTCTTAACTGTCAATGCAAATTAAAGTAAGATGTTTTATTAGTGGTTATTTTTTTACTCTTTTTACTGGTCCATTCGTATGAACGCAGTTATTTTAAAATGAAAAAAAAAAGAACAAGAAAAATAGATTTTGATGATGTACTAAGCAGTTGTCCAATGACAAAAAAGAGAGTAAGAAAGTTCATTTTGTTTTAAGTTTTTCTGTTGCCTCCACCCATTTTACTTCAGCTAGAGATTATATTTGCGAGTGTCCACATAAGCCCCATAACATCCAATAGGAGAAGCAAGATTCATATTTATTGAACAGCCCCTTTTAGTTTATCCAACAAATGGGGAAAACTGAGCTTTGTTTAATACCTCTAATACATTCACACTGTGACAGTTCTAAAATGCCCCCAAATTATGTATAGACTCTTATAAATAAAAATTCCTAAATGGTCCCTTGTTTGGATGTACTAAGAAAAAATATGTAACTGGTAAAACACTTGCATACCATTTGGAGGTTCTTCACACTCTGGAAGTTCTTACTAAACTGATTCTTTAAGAGCCATCCACTGAAAATCGGTTCTTCCACAACATCTTTTTATTTTTAAGAGTACTTCATCCATCTACTGTGTATTTTTCAATGACACTGTGAATACTTAGACTGTCTTATGAGGACAATGCGTAAATGCACTTTCTAGAGTATGGAAATTAAATAGTTACCTCACTTGAATTATACAAATGATATTGAATCTGTGGAAAAACAAATAAGTAGCAATTTTTCTTTGGAAACTGCAGAATGTTTTATTTTGATGCTCAGGCCCAGTTCATACAGAAATGAACTGAAGTATACACTTTCACCAGCATTGCCCTAACAACTGCATATAACTGATAGAGGTACTACCATGTTATAGTCACACACAAGTCATTGTGGAAGTCACTGTGTGCTTTTACTTTTCTTATGTAAGTTTAGATTTTAATATTATATATTACAATTTATATGATTCCATCCGTTTATATTTACATATACAGTTTATAGTGCCATTCTTCTTACATACACTTTAAAAAGTTAGGGACTTATAAAATCAATCTGTGTGTTGTGTATGTCAATACCATGCCTTGTTTTAATAGATTTATCAGTCTATCACATGTGTTGGTCTTAGAGGCACTTAAGAGGCACTTTTTTTTCTGGATATTTGGGAAAAACTGACCATTATGGTGAAAAAGGGAAACAATGGCTTATTTGCACTGTTATAAGTCATAAGTGATTAATGACTTATTTGTGTTGAATTGCTTTTTTCCTCATGTTATTCTCATCAGCATGATGCACATCACATAAGGGAATTTGTCTTGTTTGTCTGCCTTTCAGGTGCTGTAAAGCTACATTTCTTTCTAAATATGCAAATAAAAAGATTCTGGCATTGGAAGAGTGTTTCTGAATTTGTGGATTCTTTTTAGAAAAGCTAAGTTTGGAGTCTAAAGTTTGCCTCTTTAGTTTTTCACTGTAGCTAATGTAATGTAGCTAACACGTAATGGAGACATAATAACACTGTGCTAATATATCTATAAAAATTAACCCATCTGTGGAACATTTCAGGCTTCAAAATGGCTGCTACTGTTGTTTTCAGCTATGGCAAGTACTTTTGTCCATTTGTTAAAGAAATTTAGGACACGGACCACATCTTATTTGACTCACTACCTTTGGGTTGAGGGAAAAATGATGGAAAATGGATTTTTCACTGATTTTTAGTCTTAGAATCCGTCTGGTTGTGGATGTTTGGAAGTGCTTGTTTTACAGGGTACACCCCTAAAAATGACTTTTCAAGGGTTATTTAATGAAGGTTATGGTGATTTTAGAACCCTGACAGCTCAAGGAACCAATTGGTTCTTTGAATAATTAAATGATTAATCTCTATAATAAGAGAAATATTGATACAAAACCTTATACACTAAATGGGCAAAAGTGTTGGGATGCCTGACCATTAAACCAACAGGGATTATAATGACACTGCATTCAAATGCATAGACTTTAATATAGAGTTAGTCTCCCCTTTGCAGCTATAACAGCTTCCGCTCTTTTTGGAAGGCTTTCCACAAGACTTTGGATTGTTTCTGTGGGAATTTGTGTCCATTAATTCTGTAGAGCATTTATGAGGTCGGGCACTGATGTTTGACGAGAAGGCCTGGCTCTCAGTATCCGTTCCAGTTCATCCCAAAGGTGTTGTTGAGGTCAGGGCTCTGTGTGGGCCAGTCAAGTTCTTCCTCACCAAACCCATCCAATCATGTCTTTATGGAGCTTGCTTTGTGCACTGGGGCACAGTCATGCTGGAATAAAAAAGGGTCTTCCCCAAACTAGGTCCACAAAGTTGGAAACATGGCGCTGTCCAAAATGTCTTGGTATGCTAAAGCATTAAGATTGTCCTTCACTGGAAGTAAGGGGCCTAGCCCAAATCCTGAAAAACAATACTTTTGTCCATATAGTATATCTCCAGAATGGTTACTTCACAGGCCAATATATTTCTAACTTTTAATAGAAGTCAGTGTAAAAGGATTTCACTCAAAGTAATTATGGACCATTTCTATTAATCCTTTCATCCTGAAATTCTTGATGAAAATTCATGGTTCTTTCAAATGATGTATAAAACGACAAAAACAGAGACACTAGGCTTTGTCCTGACTGCAACTGTGTGGTTCTTCAAAGAACCCATTGAAAAACGGTTCTATACAAGGTTTCAATATTGTTTAAAGTCAAAGAACCTGTAAACGATAAATAAACTGTAATGTACTTATCTAAGTGCCAAAGTAAATTTATTTCCTGCAGCACTGCTGATGGTTGGGAATTAATGATGGATTTGCATAAGCCTCTGTTGTACACTAGCCTGAACTTTAGAAGTCCACCCAACTCCTGCATTATTTTGTTCTGATAGCCTATCAGAAGGGTGGAGTAGGTGAAGATTGTCGCTGAAGGTTGGGCGGCCCCTCTTCAACCCCCACTGCAGAGTGAGATAAGGTCCTCTTTGACTCCAAACACACACACATGCAGAACAGTTAGAAGAGCTAGAGCTTGAAGAGTGACTGCTCCAATGCCTGAAAACACACAAATGGCTGAGCACCAAAGCCCGTAACTATTCTATTTTACTTACCACTTCATACTATCGGTCCTTGATGGTTTATGTCTTGATGACAAGGTTCTGTGTCTGTCTTCCAGTGAGAAGAGCTCAGAGGGCGAGGGTGCTGAGAAAAAGAAAAAGAAACCAAAGAAGAACAAGGGTGATGCATGGGCCAAGGAGGGACCACGGGACCCCTTTGAACTGGTGCGTGTTTGTGTGTACGTTTGGATTAAGATTATGGCATTGTCCAACTTATTAGAAAAAATCCTCGTACTTTCCATCTCTGGCCACTTTCTGAGATCTACCTTATAGATCCACTATACAGGTGTACTGTGGTTCACTCGTTGCTGCATAACTACCTTAATCATTTTTACTGCTACCTCATTGACCATTGCTCATTTTCTGACCACAGGAGTGTTGCTAGATATTGAGTGACACTTATCATAGGGGTGCAATTTACAATTTACAAATACACTCTAAAAAATGAAATCGTTCTTTGTGAGATGTGTGCATGCAAAGAACTTTTTTTTTCAAGTTTTTCAAGAACCTCCACATTTTTTTTTACACCTTTAAAATGTTCTTTGTACTCTCACATGTCATTTACTAAAATGGTTCTTTTATGGCATTGACCTATTATATAGAATGTACCTATTAACTGGAGCCCGTTTGTTGCTTCACCATTTATCAGACCTTCTAACCTGTCTTTCAATGGAAATACAGGAAACAGACAACCACCACTGACCAGATATTACCTGGGACTATTCTCAACACAGCATGATGTGTGTGTGTTGACTGTTGAGTTGAAAATCGTTCAGTGATAAAGTGAGCAATGCTGTGGTCAGAAACTAGAAATTAAAGGATGGCTAAGAAAAACTGTGCATTAACAGATGGCCTATGTCTCTAACTGTACAGCAAGGTGGAGCCACAGAGTGGTTTCTAATAAAGTGGCCAGTGAGTGCATTTTGGTTATGTGTTACTCCAGCTAGTTCCATATAGAAGATATGCTGAGCTGTTAATAAGTCAGACACCACATATTACATTTAAACTCAGTGTTCATAGTTTTACACAGTGGATCATTTCCTCTCATCTTACCTCCTCAGCTGGACGCCCTCCCTGAACAGAAGCAGCAGGAGATCCAAAGAGCCCTGCACCTCTTCTCTCTGGGCCAGGGCCCACCCAAGAGTCTGCAGGACGCCCGCAGACACAACTTCCGCTTCTGGAACACCCAGCCTGTCCCTAAGATAGGTACAGAGCTAATGACAGTCTTAGATGCCTTGAATGTGTCACCATTATTGTAGGCTATGTATTATGGAGTTTAGTATAAAGTGATAAAATACTTTCTCAGCAGGCTCAGAGTGGCATGAAATACTATCTAGACAATCTGAGATACACCATCATAAAAGTGAATACTGGATTTATGTTATTCCATAATAGGGAATTTACCATATCATAGATACCGTTCCATCACACCCAAATGTGAGTGACAGGAACCTTTTTCACCATGTGAAACCCCTGCATATGTAAAAACATCTAGATCAGTTATAGATGCACTTTATAGATGCACTTTGTAGGTTTACAATTAACTCTAAATAATAAGGGTGCCAGAAAGTGTTCTTTGTGTGATGCCATAGAACTATTTTTGGTTTCCTAAAGAACTTTTAAATGTTTGATTCCTACAATTTTTGTAAATTATCTGTGTGAAGAACCTTTTTAAAGTTGAAAGAACCTCCACATAATGTAAAGAATCTTGGAGGAACCCAGAACATTTTTATGATGTGAAGGTTCTTTATGTCTCGCTCTTCACACTCACACATCTCATTTACAAAAATGGTTCTTTAGGGAACTAAAATGGTTCATCTGTGGCAGTATTTCCCAAACCAGTACTAAGGTCTAGGGATACTCCAGGACCAGTTTGGGGCTCACTGATCTATGGCATTGCTCAAAGAACCCTTTATACTGAGGGGACTGACTGACTAGAGCTTATTTTTGCTGCACAGTTTAGCAGACCCCCTTCCATCAATGAAAAGGGAGAAAAAAGACGACCACCGCCTACTAAAAACTATCTGAGCACGGAACCATTCTCAACACAGCAGTGAAACTGGCACAGTTGTGCTGATGGGGTTTTTACACAATGTCAGTCAGTGTCACTGCAATAATATAGATTGAGCTACATTAAGTTGTATTTGTTTGCAGTTTAGATGGTTAGTTCAGTTAAATTCTTGTATGCTGCTGGAGCATTTGTGGTACAGTTGTGTCCCAACAGTTAGCATTGGCCCAATGAAAGAACCAAAGCGTTTCACATGCCAACTGTCTCGGCATGTTCAGCTTTATAAGTTTCATATCATATTGTTATCATCCTCATATATGAAGATACTGTTCTACAAATGTCAGTTCATGGTGCCCACCCTAAAGTTCTTGTTTTTTTTGAAGATGAAGAGGTGACGTCACATGGGCCCATACAGTCAGAGATGCCGAGTGTTCGAGAGGAGTGTTATTCTCTCCCACAAGGTTTCTGCTGGGGCACGCTGGACCTTGGGAATCCAGAACAGGTGAGGGATCAACTTCCCCTCTTTGAAGTACCAGGATTTCATTTCCATGACTTGTTGTTTTGTTCGAACTACCGCTAGCTATGGTGACTGCTGACCCCATTTAAACACAAACAGATGGTAACAGGTCAAAGGAAGATTATATGACGAAACAGTCATTTTCTGGGGCTTGCAACTTCAGGGGGGATGGGATGAGGTTTGGCCACACCCCTCACACACCAGCAAACAAAATGCTCTTTTCTTTCCCCAAAATTTCAAATTTTCTCAAAAATGTTCCTCATCACCCCATCCCCATATTTTTTTGTATATTATTTGCAGGAACACATCTGGGTCTATGTTGAGATTCAATGCTATTCATAAAACAGTTGGGGCTGTAGCCTCGGAAGCCCTGGTCGAACGACGCTCCTGATCTTGTGTCATTTTAATCCACATTTTATGAAACCATCCCTTATTCTCTGCTGGTGTTGCGTGTGTTTTGTCTCAGCTGGGGGAGCTGTGTACCTTACTGAACGAAAACTACGCTGAAGAGGATGACAACACGCTTCGCCCCCACTACTCCCCCGAGTTCTTGCTGTGGTGAGTGAGACCACTGGGGGGCAGCATTGTCTCATTTTGCAGCACAACCAGATCAGATATTCTGAGCCAAGAGCCTCATCCATCATTCCCTAATACCATCTAACTCTCTTCCCATCGTTTAAGGGCTCTGTGTCCTCCGGGTTGGCAGCCTGAGTGGCACTGTGGAGTGCGAGTCAACTCCAACAGAAAGCTAGTGGGATTCATCAGTGCCATTCCTGCCACTGTTCAAATATATGAGATGTAAGTACAAGCCCATCCTCAGGGAGTGCACTGACTTCATTAGAGCTGAGAGGTGCTGACAACACTCATCTGCTATACGGAGCATATGTGCTTCGGTTTTAAAAATGTTTAATAAGCATGTGTGAAAAAATGTCTCACTTTATTTTTAAATAAATGTGTCCAACTGCCACACATCTGGCAATGCACTTTTAGCAACAAGCAGGATTACAGTTATCTCACTAAAGGTCAGACGGTTTAAAGATGTTGTACATAAAGAGCACTGATTCTCTAAAGATATCCTCTCTGTGGTTACAACTGTCAGAAATGTTCTTAAGAGTTGGAAGTTCGGGCCAGACTTAAAAGACTAATTTTGGCTGATTGAAGGTGTTGTTAATTCGAGCATTTTACAAAGATGTCTAAGTTAGGCAGATCACTTAATAGGCAGAAAGTCAAAAGAAACTGAGAAACTTACCACTGTACAAGAAATACAACTGGTAAGACTATACCTCATATCTATCAGTACAGTTTGTCTTAGACATCGTTCTAGCCCTTCATCAGTGGTTTTCCTCTTACCACAGGCCCACTATTGCCTGGATATTTTTGGTTGGCAGACCACTGTTGGCTGGATATTTTTGGTTGGCGGACTGTGCTCAACCCAGTGACACTGAGGTGCAACGCCGCTACCAGTGCTACTTATGTACACTACTATGTCCCTATCCCCAGTGTGACTGCTGTGCTGAGAATGGTCCCACATTTAAATAATATCCAGTCAGTGCTAGTCTTATGGTGGTCCCTTTCCATTGATGGATGGGGTAGAGGACAACAATGTGCAGCAACAGATGGGCCATAGTCTGTAACTGTAAAACTACAAAATCCACATGCATGATAGCTGTTTCTGATAAAGTGACCCATAGTGTAGCTACAAGGCATGTGTTTTGTAACTGACAGCTCAGTGTAGATGACAGTAAGTACAGTCCCACCCTTACAGCTGATTGGAATGCTTTGATTTAAAACTCCACAGAGAGAGGAAGATGGTGGAAGTGAACTTTCTGTGCGTGCATAAGAAGCTGCGCTCTAAGCGTGTGGCTCCGGTGCTCATCCGTGAGATCAGCAGGCGGGTCCACAAGCAGGGACTGTTCCAGGCCGTCTACAGTGCCAGCTCTGTGCTGCCAACGCCAGTGGCAAGCTGCAGGTATGCTACAAATTAGTCTCCCCACTGCCCCATTCTGTTGACTACACACAGACCCCTTCTTTTTTGTAAACCCCCTCTAATCTGATGTGCCCTTGTAGACTCTTGTGCGGCCTTAATTGAGTCAGAGCTTCTGTTCAGGCTTAATTGAGTGTGGCATTTTTAATGTCTCTCTGGGTGTCAACAGGTTCTGGCACCGGTCCCTGAACCCACGCAAGCTGATCGAGCTGAATTTCTCCTCGCTCACCCGTAACATGACCCTGCAGCGAGCGCTCAAGCTGAACCGCCTGCCTGAGGTCAGTGCATACGGTGCCATGTCATAACTAGGACGGGCAGCAGGGCTAATTCGGCTGTCTTTTTTTCAAGTGCTACAATTATTGCAACACTTTCCTGTATCACAACCTAATTAAATATTAATTTTAAAACTTTAAAATAACTAAACAGCATCATACACCAACACTTGGCCTACTAAAAATGTGGTGTTTCCTATTATAGAAAGCAAACGAAACTGTAAAATGCAAGCTTACCCATTTGAGTTGTTTATGGCTCAGGCCACTAAGCATTAAGCTATTATGAGAAAGGTAACAGTACCATATTACTTAACAGCTCGACGCATTATGTGATAAGAGTACAAGGATTTAGGCATGTAGCTTGGATGATGCTAATAAGCCTCAAAGCTCCAGTGCAAAACTCAAGAAGCAGGCTTCAGACACAAATCATATCCTGGCTGATCGACTACATTTGGGGTAAAAGTAAAATGAGTAATTTGATTTTTTGATAAGCTGTTCCTTTAAGTATCATTTCTATGGTCTCGGCTAGGCTGATTAAAAGTTGACAACGATAATGGACTCAAATCAAGTAAGATCAATTAAATTGAATTGTCCCACAGGACAAAACTGGAACTTAAAGTTGAGGGGGCACAATATTCCATCTAATAATCCTAACACATTCTTTCCTGATGAGTTTAAGATCTTTAAGATGCTGTTGTAAATCTTTAGTTTTATGCTAGTTCTCTTTGATAGTCAATTGTTACTAGTTTGTTATATGAGTGTTTACTCTGTTGATTTTAACAGAAGACAAAAACCTCTGGTCTCCGACTCATGGCCCTGGCGGACATACCGAGGGTCCAGGCTCTGCTGAGTGAGTATCTGAAAGGTTTCGATCTGTTCCCTGTCCTGAATGAAGAGGAAGTACAGCACTGGTTTCTACCCAGAGACGGCGTTGTTGACAGCTATGTGGTGGAGGTCAGTTTGCTCACATTACCAATCTGTCATGAGGTGGAATTTCGCAGGAATACATATTCACCCTCTTCCTTACTCACTTCCCTGTTTTGGTCAGGTCATTGTCACCAAATGGGGAATTAGGCTTTAATACGTGTTTGGACTTTTTTATAGAAACTACTAAGCACGTCTACCAGGACATGTTCATCTATTGTACATTGTATTAACACTTAGAGGCCTAGAGCTATAATTGTTATTATGCTGTACATTTGATTTACATTACATAATTATTCAACTGTATTTAAGTAGTTAATTACATAGTTACACAATGGATTAGCTACACCTCATGTAGATTTTGTATTGACAGGATCAAGTGTGTACTTTTGGCATTTGTTTATCTTAGTAATTGACAAAAATGGGAAACCAGTCCAAAACATTCCCTCTTCTACTTACAAACACATGTGTGGTATTGATTTAAAGTTTCAAATCTGCACTGTTGACAAAATATTTCCACTTTTTTCAAGAAATTATTAGTTAGAAGTAATTAAACAAAATATAAGAACAGGTGATGCAAAGCATATGCACCATTGCGGATCTGTGAGAACATTTGCATTGATGTGCTTAATATTTGTGGTGTTTACAGGGCTCAGATGGTGTTATAACTGATATGGTGAGCTTCTACACCTTGTCCTCGACAGTTCTGAACCACCTTGTCCATCGAAGTCTGAAGGTGGCTCATGCTCTCTACACAGTCACCACTGCAACCCCACTACAGCAGCTGATGGAGGATGTTTTTGTCATAACTAAAGCCGTGAGTCAGTGGGGATGAGTGGTTTTGTGGAACCTTTTCCTTAGTTTCTCCCCAATTTAGTCACGTCCAGTTCCACCCACTTGTTGTGACTCTCCCCAGTCACACAATACTGCTGAAGCTTCTTCTGAGCCGTGTGAAGCTGTAAATTATAATGGGATACAGGGAGGGCCATCCTACCCACCTAGGCAGAGCAAGGGGCAAAAATCATCTAAGCATTAGCCCTATTGTCAGGAGAGCGATCCCCTAAGCGGGTCCAAGAGTTTTAATGCTACACCAGAAGCATTATCATTAATGACAGTCCAGGCATGTTCTCTTGGACTCCTGGCCATCATCAGGGATTGCACTCCTGATCTCTGAATGACAGGGACAGTGCTATACCTATTTGGCCTGGTTGGAACCATAGTGTCTGAATGCTGGAGTGTATCGTTAGCATCAATGGAACAATGTGGTGAAAAAGTAAACTGATTTTTCCCTTTCCCCAAATGTGGTTGATAAGACAGGACATGTTTGGTCCACTCCCTGGGGCTTTTTTGCTTTTTTAATAGCAAATTTCAGCTACATGGCTAATGTTGCTATCAGGTACTAGAAGCTTATACCTCACCAGTTATCATCATGCATGTCTATCAGAACACATCTGCCTCAATTCATATCTCAAACAGACTTTTGGACACTTAGGTCTTTTCTCAGCTGATATGCCACATAGATCACATTATCTGATAGAACACACCTGCCTCCACTGGTGTTAAGTTGTTAAATCATCTCAAACAGACTTTTGGACACTTCTGTCTGTAATTGTGTTTATTTTTATTAGCTGATAGACCACATTTAGGTAATGGAAAAATTGTGCAAATATAATATGGAATAAATATGGAAGTGTTCCTTCACAGTTCCAACATGTCTCACAAACAACTTTCAGAGAGGATTCGACGTGTTCACTGCTCTGGATGTGATGGGGAATAAGGCATTCCTGGAATCTCTAAAGTTCACAGAGGGAGACCGCTGCATGCACTACTACCTCTACAACTGGAGATGCTCCAACATGACCCCAGACAAGGTGACAACACCATTTTATACTACTGTGTGATTGATTTTTGTTTTGCAGATACCTCATGTGTTGTTGTAAAGACAAAGACTGAAATTGAGGCAGGGGATTAAAAAGAAATGTAAACATGGTTGTCCTTGTTTCAGGTCGGCATAGTGCTCAAGTAATGGAGCTGTATTTGCAGTCCTCGGAGGAGAGGCCACCACTGAACATGAAGAACATGAACATTTTGCTTTTAAAACCTTTTAATACTGATCAGCTCAGATGGTATTCGAATATATGCCTGTAGCTCCTTCCCAAGTAGAACACTCAAATGATCACCATATAAATACGAATGACATCATGGCTTCAGTGTAAAAGAAGTTATTTGAGGAGGTTCAGTGGTGGCACCTGGGTTGGAGCAAAATATATTTATATGTTAAAGCTTTCTTCTTATTATTATTTTTAAAATATTTTTATATTGAATGAACAATACTTGCCATCTTGACTGGCTTTGGATCTTGGGGATACTTTGAAAGCCGAGACATATATCCTCTTGTCACCTATTGATAAAGAAAAAATATTACATTTAAAATTCAAACTGGGTGTTATTGAAATTAATTATTGTCATCCAGTTTTGTTGTTAAAATCAGTTCAAGTTGGTCAAGATACCATTTCTCATTCCCTATAAACTGCATGTATTCTCTTTCTATAAAAATATGCTGAGTTCTGCTTTGAGCAGAGCTGGAAGAGACATTAAAGCTGCTCTTACTTTAAAGTCGTCGAGCCACTTCTTGTGATCATACACTGACTTGGTCATATTGATCTTCTTGAGGATGACCTGGTTCTCCAGGGCAGTTTTCACCAATTCTCTGTTCTTAAAATCTGGGTTCAGACTGCAGTCATACAAATCAAGCTGGTTCAGCACAATGCAGTTTAATCATGTACTCCTACAGTAGCTTTTGGCTGAACGACAATAGTACTACAATCAGTTGTACTGCTATCTATACTACACTGTTGCATACACTGAATGCATGTTCTTCTGCCAGTGCACTGAAATCTAGTTCGTTAGTTAGTTATATAGTCTAGCAGTAGAGTCATGAGTGAGAGTTTAACCCAGAAACAATTCCGTTGTGAACCTTCTGAAATCTACCAAGAGACAGTGGACTGGGATACCTGGGCTTGGGTGTGTATTCATTCCAGTTATCTAGACCTCCTTTGGCCATAGTGCGGGCAATTCTGGACACCAGCAGCCTGTTGTTTCTCTCCATTTCCATCAAATGCTCCTGCTCCATCTGAAGCACAGGCATTTTCACAGCCAAAGGTGAGAAAAGATCACGCATAGGATCTGTTGTGTTTCATTTTCTGTACTTACCTGGATTTTTTTCATCTTCAGGTGGCAATGGAGGTATGTTCTAGGGGCTTTGGTGTCCACCATTGGTATGACTGCGAGGGTCAGAAAAATTAAAATATTTATTGTTAGCAGCTTACAGGACTCAGTTTAAACTCACCAGATGGATTAAATTCAGCACTCTTTAAAGCATCATGTGTGAACAATTGTATGATTTTCTTGCCTTTTTCCATTCTGTC
This sequence comes from Brycinus macrolepidotus, assembly GCA_037974445.1. Lineage (NCBI taxonomy): Eukaryota > Metazoa > Chordata > Actinopteri > Characiformes > Alestidae > Brycinus > Brycinus macrolepidotus. The sequence goes on along the minus strand of JBBPCZ010000115.1, from coordinate 32,034,769 downwards.
CATGTGGTATTTGTAATGATGACAGTCCCACATCTTTCTCATATTATTGTACTGGCCATTTGTCCCAACAATTGCTGGGAATGCCAAATAATCAGCCTTTTTCATGTCGGAGACGATGCGTATGGATACCCAGACTGTCAGCTCACAGTAAATATGTAACATTAGAGGATTTCCAGGCAATTATGTCGACACCATCAGACCAGTAACTGTGACATCACCGCCCAATAAAGCAGCACTGTGTCGTAACAGAACTGGAATTCCCCTCCAACATTATACAATCAGATTTGTATGAACGATGACTATCTGGAAGTACTTTCTGTAGTAAATGTGTAATACTAGAGTAATAACAGCAGATGGCACTCTAATAGCAAGACGCTTGAAAACATCGGACGGTTTATGGGGGAAGCCTTTCTCTTGACGTTACAGGGGCCTATTTCAGTTAAACAGAGAAATAAACCAATGAATCCAGCAAAACAATATGTCATGAGGCAAAAGACGAAGGATGTGATTATGGTCGTGGTTTTCTAGAGGCTGTCCGTTTATAAAAGTGGTAACTTATTTTCTTCAGTTTTTAAACTGAACGCGGGCTGAAGTGGGCGTGACGAGGGGCGGGGCTTCAACTCCAACTGACTGGGCAGCTTCAGTTCATTAGTCAGGGAAAATTTTGTGAACCGATTCTTTTGAACTGTCCGATTCAATGAATCAAACGATGCGATTAATTTTCAAATCAAGCTCGTTCTTGCTCCGTAACGGACTCAGACTTGTCATGCAGTCTACGAAGAAAATGTTAAATGTATACATTTAATAAATAAAATGTGATGTTTTATGTGATTATTTTAGCGGGTTATGCTACCTAGAAAACTTAAGCCTGTACTCCGGACATAAACATCACCTAGATTTGTGAATCCAAACTCTGGTCCTGGAGGACTCCCTGTTCTTCACATTTTAGTGTTATCAGTGCTCCCACACACTTGATCCAACCAATCAGCTGATTAACATACACTATATGCACCAAAGTACTGGAACACACCCCTTACTTCCAGTGAAGGGTAATCTAAATGTTTCAGCATACCAAGACATTTTAGACAACGCAATGCTTCCAACTTTGTGGACACAGTTTGGGGAAGGCCCTTTTCTGTTCCAGCATGACTGTGCCCCAGCGTGCAAATCAAGGTCCATGAAGACGTGGTTGGCGTAGAACCGGACTGGCCCGCACAGAGCCCTGACCTCAACCCCATCCAACACCTTTGGGATGAACTGGAACGGAGATTGCGAGTAAAGCCTTCTCGTCCAACATTAGTGTCTGACCTCATACATGCTCTACAGAATGAATGGACTCAAATTCCCACAGAAACACTCCAAAATATTGTTGAAAGTCTTCCAAGAAGAGTGGAAGCTGTTATAGCTGTAGAAGGGGACCAACTCCACATTAAAGTCTGTGTTTTTGAATGCAGTGTCATTGAAGTCCCTGTTGGTGTGACGGTCAGGCGTCCCAATACTTTTGTCCATAGTGTATTTTCGACTGCTTGAGGTGGATGTGGGAGAACAAGAAACGACTACGTGTTTAGGACAAGAGGGGGCTCCAGGAACGAGGTTGCGAACCACATGAGTCTTAAGAAGACGGAACAAAAGAATCAGTTCAAAAGAATCGATTCGATCTGGAGTTGTACTTCGCTGTAGTTCATTCCGCTTTCAGGAGCACCACACTCTCTCTCAGTCAGACGGGTTTGCGTGTTGTGCTTGGCTGCGGTTTGTCTGTATTAGACAGCCACTCGTCAGACACACGTCTAATCCAGCCAGAGGTCTGCTCTCTTGTCTCCTGGCAAGAGTCTCTGAATCCAAAAACAAAGACTTTTGCCATTTTCCCCCACGTGCCCTGAAGTTTTACTGTGACTCTACATTCAGTGAGGGAACAAAAAGGGCAAAAGTTTACTTTTAAAGGTGGAAACCCACAAATAGTCTGCTGTCGTCGAGCTCCCTGCTCTGGCTGAAGAGCTGACCATCAGGTTCGTCCTCATCTCCTCAGAGGGAATGGAGCTCGAACACGTTCTGAACAGGTACGTGGATCCTGCCCATGCTTACCCTAAAGACACATACTGCATGACACTGGTGGACACTGACACATCCCTACATACCATACTGCCCTTGTACTTGATATAACTTGAAATGCCTTTTCTTCTGTGTAGTAACTTGGTAATTGGTGTGTGAAGCTTGGGAGGGACCAGGGCTCTAAGGCTGTGTGATGTAAACAAATGGGATTCAGTAGTTTCCTCGTTGATCCCACTTTGAATGAACTTCTCTGCTTGTGTGGTCGTCATGGCTTGTTGCATGTGAGAGCGTCATGAGAGTTCTGTGTGACTGTTCATAAACCAGCAGCCTCTGTCATGTGCTTTAAAGGCCCCTATTATTCTTATTCTGTGCATGGAGAGAGCTCAGTAAGGCCATGCAGTAGGACACACATTAAGGGCCTTGACTGAACATGGATGTACAGGGTTCTTTTGGGAAAGGCACCTGCAAAAACAAAGACATTGCAAGTGCAAACTAACCGAAACAGAGGTCGGGAGTGATTTCACCACATCACACAGAGAGCAACACTGCCAATGATGATGTCAGGATGAGAGAACAGAGTTGGATTTTCAGAGGATCTTTTGAAATTAGACCATCATGACCTGTTGTAAGCCATGGTAAAGAGTACACACTGGAAAACATAAATAAACATAATCTTGTGATTTAAACTGATGCATCTGCTCTCCTAATGCACCATTTTCTTGCACTACTCTTGCATAAAGATTTTAGCACTTACTACTCTCCTCTGGCTCTCACACTGTCCTGAAACTTGAGTGTTTCCTCGTATTGTAAGTCACTTTGGATAAAAGTGTCTGCCAAATGAATGTAATGTAATGTAATGTAATGATGCCATTGCTTGACAGCCCTCCTGCTTGTGGTTGTATGGTGGTTTGTGTATGTATGTGTGTGTGTGTGTGTGTGTGTATGTGAGTGCTGTTTCAGGGCCAGTATGACAACCTTTTTGCATTTTATGCCTCAGAGCTGTTCAGCCTGCAGGGCCTTTTTCTTCATTTTTAAGAGCCTCATTTTAGTAAGCATTATGACCCGTTTGTGTGCCTTATCAGTCCTCCTAAACTAGAGTTATTTCAGTGACACTCTCATCTCAAAATATCAATACAGCTGCATACTGCGAGTAAACCCTTGGCAGTATGCAAATCAGTATGGTTGTGGGCATGTCAGTGCGTCTGAATCAGCTTTTACACTGGGTGTGTGTAATGGGTTGAAAATCAAACCAAAATCATACTTTACACAGTGAAGCACCTGCCCCAAGCTGAAGTTTAGATGCATAATCACCTGAACATGTTCAAAAAAATCTGTTTTGTTGTTTGTGAAGTGCTATACTGTGCTGTATTGTGCTTAGAGTTGCAATACAGCAACTCGAACAGTCGAACGTTTAATATTTTTTCAGTACTGCAATTTGACAAACAGTTTAGGCCTCTGACTATCAAGAACTGATACTAAATTGGTAGTTCCTGACTGGTCAATGCTAAAATACCAATAAGCTCCTACTGCTATTGGAATTTATGCAACGCTAATGCATTCTAACATAGCAATCATTTTCAAATGGTTAGACTGGTTAGACTCAGTGGGATGGACAGGAGCGATGCTCTGCACATCACCACCAGACGTTTGTAGCAATTGCTCCTCCCTTGTTATTTATATAGGAAATTCAGAAATTTAGCTTGTTGTTTCTCCATAAAGTTAACTATAAAATAACTGTTGAGTCTTTTTATATCTTTTCATGAACATCTTTATTTCTTGCACCAAATTATGTAGTAGTATCAGTAAAAGTATTGATAAGTATAGCTATTGATAAGCTATATCAGTATCGAAATCGGTATCAGTAAAGTCCAAACTATACCTGTCCCTGAGTAGGCCTGTCCCAAATAATTTGAATTAGTGTTGTCAAAAGACCCGGTTCTTCGGTACCAAGTCGGTACTAAAAAATTTAAATGTTACGGTACTAGATTTTCTGAAGTACCGGTGGTACCGAGTACCCGGTCAACCCGGTTCTTGCTGCGCTATCCGATAGGTGCGTATTGTGC
>JBBPCZ010000115.1:32015605-32028564 GCA_037974445.1 Brycinus macrolepidotus | reverse complement strand
ATTGGTACCGAGAACCGTGGATTTTCACTGGTATTGGTACCGAATACTGAAATTTTGGTACCGTGACAACACTAATTTGAATACTCTGTTTGTGGTCAGAAGCTTTGTCTTTTTATTAACCCTTTAGAACCCAGTAGAATTCCTTGTGGTTTTCAAAGTTATAGGTGTATTTACTGCTAAGAGAAAAACGGTAGTTACTTAACAGTGCACGTCATATTAGCCTATGCAATATCATTGTTATACCCAAGTTATGGTAAAGGCTGCACTCTCCCCGATGATTTTGCAATCAACCTCTTTTTTTAAACGAATCTAGGTAAAGCAATGAAAGATATTAAAATGGCACCCAACTCTTTAAATAAAGAGTTAAAGTCCAAATACACGTTCATTTGTTTGGCTCTAGTTTGACTTCTAGATTCAGGTCTAGAAGCTGAGCACATCCTCAGTCACTCATTTAGTCCCACAGTAAATCTTTGCAAATTTAGTACACAAATGTATAAAACAGTGTACTTAAAGTTCTTGTGATGGGATTGCACTTAGACCACTAAGTTAGCAGCAGAAAATGCAGCAGAAACTTGCTGGTCCATTTAACAAACCAGTTAAACTGACTATGAAAACACACTGAAAACACAAAGATTTAAAATTAATTTGTATCAGTGCTGCTATTTACGAAAGAAAAAAATCCGGAACTCTTGACTGAGGCCTTTCTGAATGCTATGTGTGCATGCTGACAGTTTGACAGCAATGTCATTTTTCAATTAAGAGTGAATTTTACAGACATGAACTGCGTCCTAGCTTGAGCAACGAACGAGAAGAATGATGATGAAGCCACAGATAGAGCTCCAGACATGTTGCTCTGCAGGGGTTGAAAAGAAAGCCTGACTCTTTGCTCACATACGTGAGCACTTACACACATGGACACACACCCCTCTGCAAAGACTTGCTGCATGTAAGGCATGCCCCTAAATGCCTGAGGATCTCAGACAAGTCCCTGCAGAGACACAAAAGACTCAGCATTCCCAGTCCTTCTCGCGGGACTTGTTTATTTTGATCTGCAAAAAGGAAGAGGTGAATAAAGGGCTCTTTGTCGCTAAGTGATTGAGCTCAATTGGGTGAAGCTTTGTTTCTCAGTGCTTCCTGTGACTGTTGGAGGGAGGTGAGTTCAGTGACATTTCACTGGCCAGTATATTCTGTGATTATAAATGGATAAAAAGTTATTACTGGCCCAATTAGAATTAGAGCTGATCATTACAAACAGTAACCCTGTTTTTGCTCGTACCTCCCATTGACGGATTTTTATTCAGTCACGTCACTCACTGAAAGGTTAAGCATAGACTCCATACCCTACAACTGCACTTGGTATCCTTCTGTAATCTTTTAAGAGGAGTGCACCACAGGTCACCAAACTACAGGAATTTCCATATTGGTGGTCCCAGAATCTCAAGGGGTTGTAAAAAACGGTCACTTTCATGATGTCATTTAAAAGTTTTATGTTCTCTTTCCAATATATACAAAATAGAATGGTGTTTTTTGTTTTAAAGGTTTTATTGAGCTTGAAACGGTCAAGTTTTAGTGCCCGGAAATTTTATTTATCCTAAAGATAAATGAAGATAAATGACAGTGATCACTCAGTAACTTCACTTGGTGAATGAGTTAAATGCAGAGAAAGAATTTCACATATTCACACTGTGTGGTGTGTTCACGTGTAACTATAAGGGCCACTTTGCCTAAGTCATGGAATTCAGAGGTTTAATGTGGCAAGTTGACTGTATCTCAGTACACACAGCGTGTTAAAGATGAGTGAAGACACGCAAAACGTCTGCGTAATGCACAATTCACTGCAATTACAACACAGTTAGATTTATTTCGCAACAAATATGCTTGTTACTGTAACAGCACACTATATGACTAATACACGGAAACTGAAAAAAAAGTTCTTCAAACACAACTCATTTATGAAGCATATATGAGTGAGTGTCTGTCTGAACTGGCAGCATTGACAACAGTTTTGTAATATAGATTGAACTTTGGCTCAGAAACCAAGGACCAAAACAGTAAACCGTTACTCCCCAACTTAAAATATTCAATTGTTTACAATGTTTGTCGTGTTAGACTTTGCTTTTTCATTGCTACTCTCTTAAAATCAAGAAAAAAATGCTTCTTTAGATGGCAGAGAAATACACTGAACATTTAAAAGTTTATTTTAGGAAAATATTAATTATAATGTGAACTTGGCTGTACAGGGTGTTAATCATTATTGATTCAAAAAGTCTTTGTCGGAGCATTCTTACAGCTAACTGTGCCACCCATGAAATGAGGACTGGCTTCTTGGGAAGTATTCTGAACGGCCTAGGCTACATGTATTGTATTTGTGCTTGTGGACCTACATATCTGGGTCACACTGAAGAGATTTAGAGACAAGATTCTCAATAGCCTGGTTTTGGTTGAACTTTTTCTTGAAGACACAGACTTTTAGTTTGCTTTCTGTGGTCGTTTGGGAATCCTAGAAATGTCACTCCAAAGTAATAGACCATAGTCTGACAATGACTACGTCTTTTTGGAGGTATTTGCAGCACAAGCAGTAGTTCTGCCCCGAGTATTTTATAGTGTTTCTTAAAAGTCTCACTCCAGATGTGGAGACATCCTCTCAGATCCTTTTGGAATGTTTACACAAAGCAAGGCCGATGATATGTCTTTGACGCATGGAAGGCCTTTGGTGTTTACAGTAAATATAGTCTACACACCATGTTTACCACGAGGAGCATCATAAACAACACTTGTCCAACTTTTCAGACTTTCTTAAAAAATGTTAATTCACACAATATCCCATTCGCATCAAATGCAGCCAGAGTGTGTTTGAAGTTTTCTTTTTTAAACTAGAGCCCCAAGGCTAATACAACTAACAAGTAATGGAAGTAATGTCAGACTTACATATGTGGTTTTTGACGCTGTGTCTGACAATGTGTAAGTGGAAAAAAGTGCATTGTATAGCTGAAAACAGTAGGAGGAGACGCCCTGAGGCCTGAATTTTGTCCATGTGTCAGTGTTAAAAACAACATAAGCATTTTTTTCTAAACTTTCTTTGAGGTGGATGTGTGATGATGTAGCCCTGGAGTTTGGTTGTTTCTGGTTGGTTAGGTGAGCTTCCAATACTTGTCAGCTTCGGACACTAAACATGTTTGACTGATTGAAAACATTTTACCTAAGGGGAAAACTGCGTAAATTTGATTCTTTGCTGAACTATCACTTTAACTCACTTTTACTTACTTTGAGGGGGAACGGATGTAAATTTGATGTCATTGTTGACTGAATCGTGAAGTCTGGCAGATGAAGAGTTCACACAGCCTTGGCGTAAAGGTAGCAGATCATGTTCTACACTTTGTTAACAGTAGTTGAAGAGTAGTGTACAGCAGTGGTCTGAAATCAATGTTAGCTTTTTTCTCTGAATGCCCCTGCTAACCCCCTTTTCAGCTCAGTGACAGTAATGGTGGTTTGGCTGGAGGTCCCTCACTGTAAATATTTACTCAGGCTGAGGAGGGACATGACAGCGTAAGGACTGGAGCTTCTGTAATGGAGAGCCAGAGTTGCAGAGAGCAGACTGATTCTGCCGAGTCCTGTTAAAACACTTTAGTGTCTGGAGTGGATTATGGACAGCATGGCTTTATAGAGGGAGAGCGAGGGTCGTGGTTAATGTCACAGTTTAACAGTTGTTGACATCCTGTGATGTCCTTTCAGCACAGCTAGTCATTGTAAGAGGAATGCAATTGCACAACTAAAGCTGTGCAGTAATAGCGGTACAGTATTGTCCAATAGTGACCTCACTGCACTTCCCTTAAGCCTCTGTGTTTTTCAGTTCATTGGCCAGAATATGAGAAGTGACCTTATATTGAATATGAACACAGATATCCTGCATCATCATGAGCATCTCCAACTAGATAAGACGGCATGCAAATGTTTATTTTTAAGGATTTCCTGCTTCTTGTTTTGCTGGCACAGGGATTCCATTTTCTGACTGCATGCAAAAGAGCCAAAAAGAAAACTGTCACTATGTAAGAAAACCTCTGAAATGAACCATGGTAACTTAATAGGAGAAGGAGAACACATTCTTAAACCTTAAGTCATTGTAATTGCTGGTAATAACAAAACCGCAGTGTAATTTTTTCTTTTCTTGAAGCTGTTTCAAAAAAGCAGGAACATTCTGTCAATCTCATTAGCAAGCTCGTTCTGTATGATTAGAAGGTTTATGTTTGCCATTTGTGATGAAGACCAGTCTACTCTTGTCTGATTGGCTAAACGCAATGTGGTGGCTGCGCTCGTTTGCATAAAATTGAAATAACTAGTCTCATTTGCTCCTATATTCACATTGGGTGCTAAACTAACGACGCAAGCATGAATCAGTCACATGAGCTTAGATGTTGACGTGCAGCACTTGTAAGTGACTATAACTGACAGAACAAAATTGTTTTAACAAAATTAAAGTATGTTACCTAAGTGTTAAAAGCTTAAATCTGTTGCTTAAACTGTAATATATACACCAATCAGTCCTGGTATTCATGTGGATGTTACTTTCGCATGTACCACCTACCTAAACATTGTTGTGGATTAAGTACTCCTCTTCAGGGCATTGGTGTTCCCTGAGGGCAGTGACCTCTTTCAGCAGGATAACGCACATTGTCACACTGCAAAATTTGTTCAGAAACAATCTGAGGAACACGAACAGAAGTTCAAGGTGTTGACTTGGCCTCCAATTCCCCAGATCTCAATCTGATCGAGCATCTGTAGGACGTGCTGGACAAACTGGTGTAATTCAAGAAGGCCCCACCTCACAACTTACAGGACTTAAGGGATCTGCTGCTGAAGCCTTGGGGCCAGATACCACAGTACACCTTCAGAGGTCTCCATGCCTTTGTCTTGGCAGCAGTAGGGGAACCTAAACAATTTGTGGCATGTGGCTTTAATGTTATGCCTGACTGTGAGTGTGTGTATGTGTGTGTAGGGGTATATAATCATCGTTTTCATGTTGCACATTCTGACCTCAACATCCACTGTTGACAAAATCATATAAAATCCTATCTGACTAGTTAAACTGAGTCGTATATCAAGAAATCTTATTCTGAAATTTGAATTAAAAATTGAAACAACCTACAAACATGGCTTGAATCTAAATGGAAAAAGTTGGATTTTGTGTTGCTTTTTCTCATTAACGCAACTGAAAATCTGTCCTGCTCAAATAAGATAAAATCAGATTTGAACTGCCTGCCTGAACAAGGCTGAAATTCTTTCACGGAAAATCTTGATGCGTCCATGTTTGAGATATTTCCACAATTTGCAGGTCTTAGCTTCAGAAGGCTGACAAAACTGGACTGTTCTTCGAATACACTGATGTTAATGGAGAACAGTTATGAAAAATGTCATCTCGTGTGTGAGCTAAAAAGAAGGTATTATGTATAGCATGATTACATTTGAATTTTGTGCAAACAAAAGTAATCACTTGAATTCTGTGGGTTAAGTATGTTAAATACTAATGCATATCATGTGTTTTTGTTCTGTTTCTCCATGTGGAGAGAAAAGATGCAGTTAGGCCACTAATACTTGGCAGTGTTTGCTAGTGCATCACTACCCCAGCTCCTGGCATTGCTGTGTGTGTGGACCTTCTCAGTTTCATGTGGTTCGATCACTCTTAAGATGTTTTTAACTGTTATGGACCTGTTAGTCTTTAACATTCTTGGCTTAGGCCTCCTTTACCACACCCGTTCTCCTTTTTCTCTCTCTCTCATGCTTTGCTCAGCTCAGCTTCAGTCTTCCAGATGGTGTCGGGTCTTGGGACACCCCATGACTGTAAACAGTGCCCCTCCCTACCCTCCACTGGTCTCCCCCTTTTTTCTTGTCTCTTGGCCTTTTTTGAAGTGGTTCCAGTTTTCCGCCTTGAGTAAATGAAGTCTCCGTCTGCAGTCAGCTGGGATCCCCATCACTGAAAGCTAATGAGCTGGAATGCCTGGATCAGTCAAATTCTAACCCACTCTTACGCCCTGACCTAGCCCACTATTACACTCAAACCACGAGCTCTGTGTGAGTGTCTGTGTGTGTGTGTGTGTGTGTGTGTGTATAGACTCACTGAGGCCAGTGTCTTAGATCTGAGCCTGTTATCTCTCTCCCCCTCCTGTAGCCTGTTAGGGCCCATTATTACAGTGGAGCGTGCTTGCCCAGTGGAAATCCCTCTGACAGGAATATGCCCTCACTCGCCCCTTGCTCTGCCAGGAATGACTAAGTAAACGATCCAGTTTGCTTCAGAGAGAGCTGCGTCGTTAGTCTCCCAAATTGTTTACATAAAAATCAGCAGAAAAATCTCCAGAATGCCTCTTTACCTTTAAAACACATCCAGCTCTTTATTAAGGTGGCACGGACTGGATGTGGTTTGGGACACTGTATGACTTACTGTAAGCTGTAAAACGGAGCAGCAACAGGCCTGGTAATCACAAAGCAGATTATTTCTGAAAGTCATTGTCAAAAAACAGATTCTAGCACTCCTATTTCTGAGGTGGTTTGTGAAAACAGACCGTGTTGTCTAAGACTGGCCACAATGTTTGGCTACATGGATTTGTTTGTTTTTATAGCTCACAGTTAGTCACGCTGTTTGTTAAACCACATTGACAAGTCTGCGAGTCTACCTTAATAAGTCTACACTGTAGGCTTTTCGGCAGCCTTTGCCGTTAAGTGCTTGCCAGTCGCTCTTATTCGCACAGCTGTGGCGTTCCTGCCTTGGAGGTCAGTCTTGGAGTGCTGTGGAGTTATCTATCCAACTATGATCTACTTCAGTGAGTTTGAGTAGTGACCAGTGACTATACATGTCAGAGCACCAATGGGGCACCAGTTAATTAGATGTAGAACTCAGCTATAATTCCGACAATAATTATTTCACAATAATATATTGACTGATATATCCTGCATTATCTTTGTGCTGCCTCTGTGTTAACCATAAAACAGTGATGACTTTTCCGTAGCTGTCTGGCTGCCCTGCAGAGGAGATTTTAAAGTTTAAAAGCCTTTAAAGTCTAGTCTTGTGGACATGTCTGGCCAGTGTGTGTCTGATCCTCTGGGCTGATAGGGGCTTCTCTAACCTCACCCTTCCTCTCTGACTCTTCCTAAGGCAACTCTGAGTGTATGTGTGTGTTTGTGTGTGTGTGTGTGTGTGTGTGTGTGTTTGTGTGTGTGTGTGTGTGTGTGTGTGTTTGTGTGTGCATGTGTGTGTGTGTGTGTGTGTATGTTTACTCAGTCTTTCTTTGCAGCTGTGAAAATCCCTAGTGCAAGAGTAAATACTTGATTTTGCAATGCCAGTCTCAAATTCCTCTCCTACCTCGTATTGCCTGTTCTCTCCCTTTTACATGCTTTCACAGGGTTGTATAATATCTGCAGAATTGTGGGAGAAATATTGTATTTCTTTTATTTGCTCAGTGAATGTGTGTTTGTTCTGTCCCTCTTGTGTGGAGGGTAAACAGCAAGCAGGAAGTTGAAAGGAGCAGACTCAATGATTCAGGAACACATTTTGCTCTCTTTCTATCCCCGTGCTGACACAGACTCTGTTCCAAACATCTACCAGTGCAGCCCATTGTGTGGTACATGTGCCTTCAGGAGTCAATAAGCAGGAGAAAAGACTTTTGCACCCAAAGCTCTGTACACTGATTTATGCTAAAAAAACTGTAAATGTAGACTTTTTTCAAACTTTTAATTAAACAATTCATGCTCCACCCACAAATGTGTTCTTTTGTAGCAAACGTTGTCACATTGGACGTGGCAAGAAATCATCCGGTTTGATGATGTTGTAGCGTAGTTTTTGCTAAAATGCCTATTAATAATGTAATAAATAATAAATGTGATTTATTAAAAATATGTGTGTAGGTCATACTGTTGGGATAGTTTAGGTTTGGTTTCTTTACCTTTGGCCTTGTGGCAAATTATTTTGTTGTCTTTTCCAAACTGCCTGATTTGAAAGACAGTCTTGCCCAGAAGGATAGTGTTTTTGCTGGAAACTCAACCTTATGTTGTGAAACAAACAAAAGTGGTCCAGCACTTTGTAAATGTTGTTTTCTTCCTTCTGTCTTTCTTATGTTCATTTGGCTATTGATTTTACATTTTTATTTACTGATTTATGTCATATAAAGATGCTTTGTGTACAAAAGTACAGTAATTGCCTTTTGAATGCCATGCTGAAATCAGCACTCAGATAAGGCAGGTGATGTAACTTAAAAGACATTAATAATCTAGACGGGATCAGTGCTCTCAGTCGTGGTTTTGGTAGATGGTAGTGCATTACACCCAGCTTTGGCAGTGGGGCAGAGAGATTTAGTAGAAGAGGAGGTGGGGGCATTAAAAGGGTTTGAGGGTCATTGGGTGTAACTGGGCAGCGATTTACTGCCGTCTCTGTGTGTGCTATAAAGTGTGTGCTGTGTGATTCTGTCCTTTACACAAAGCTACCCACCCCTCAATATCTTATCTCACGATTACTAGAGCATTGCCCCCAGTCACTGCCATGGCAACACATGCCCTCAAAAAAAGGGAAGAGGGGGTGCAGTAAGACCCCCTGCACTTTTATCCCTCCACTCTGATCACTCCAAGTTCATAGTACTAATATAGCTCCTAAACAAAGTTGCAGTGGTAATAATAATAGTGATAATCTGTGTATCTGTCTGTCTGTCTGTCTGTCTGTCTATCTATCTATCTGTCTATCTATCTATCTATCTATCTATTCGATAGATCTATCGATATATCAGTATATTGATAGTAATTTGATACTTGCTTTAGCAATACTGACATAGCAGAAGGCTACAGTCAGTATGTGAATAAGCCCTCTTGCTAGTCATAGCGCTTCTGTCTGCGCACGATGAGCAATTATGACCGACTAAAATATTTATGCATTCCAATAAAAATGAATTATTTTGGTCAAAATGTTACAGGCCAGGCATTATCATGTCACATCACTGGTAATCACGTATTACAATCGCTTGTAGTCGCATATAATCAAAAATACAAATCAACTACTGTCTGTTTATGTGTTTAACTATCTGAAGCTGGCTTTGCATGGTGAAACATCCCCACAACAATGTGCATGTAGCTGTGTGAAAATTCCCATGCTACTTGACAATAGAAGTTGAGTGCAACATTTCATTGTTTCACCAGATAGATATAGTTAGATCTAGTTAGATCTAGATCTAGTTTCACCAGTTTCATCTAGTTAGATTAGAAGCTGGTCTTTTCTTGTGATATATTAATTAGCGTGCATTTGCATCTTTGTAAGTCAGGAGAGGAGGAAATTAATAACCTAGCTATGTAGATAACATGGGATGTTATTAGTATCTTGACTGGCCGTTTCATGGAACTCTTTTAAGATGGATGCAGGAAGCTTCATGTAATGAAACACAAGTGAAATTAAGTTTCATGTTAGTTTTAGGCCACTGCAGTTACATGGACGTTTCACCATGTAAAGCTAGTCTTTACAGTCCTTTGTACAAGAGATGAGACATCCAGCGACCCTGTAACAAAGCAATGAAAACACCCATCAGCACATGGTCAGTGGTGGGGGGCGTGATAAGGGAGACACAAAGGAAGAAAAAAGAAAGCGTGCATTATAAGCAAGCCCTGTGGTAGTAATATCTGACTCTGCGGGCCTGTAAACCTTAAGCAGGCATGCGGTCAGCTGACGGGTCCGTAATGAGAACCATATTCGCTTTATATTTCGCTAAGTGGCTGCCGTCAATTTCAGTGCTGTAACAGTACGGTGTAATGACTCCAGAGCTGTCCAGGCCCGGGTGCTCGGCTGGCTTTTATAGTCAATTGTTTCAGGCCTAAGCCACTGCTTAGCACATGTAGATGTCAGATAGAGTTATTGGATTACAGGCTGATGAAGCATGCTGAGCCCCATCTCCCCGTGGCCGGTCACATGACCTGCAGAAATCACAAATGCCCTCACAGACTCTCTCTCTCTTACACACACACATACACACACTTTCGCTAATAGCTCATTTGGGACGTAGCGGCGCTGTGCTGAGGCAGTGTATTTTGAGAGGAGAGGAGTGTGTGACTGAGCAGAGGTAAGAGTGTGTTTATAGTGCTTTTAGGTGCTGTTGGCTGTGTAATGCTCTCACTCTCACTCTTCTTGTCCTCCTCCTCACGGATCACTGCACGTCACAGCCAATCCTTTTTAACTGCCACGGGGGAGAAAGACTTCGCAGACTGCTCAGATCATCTTTACACTAGTCTCTCTCTCTCTCTCTCTCTTTCTCTCTCCCCCCCACCCCATCTTTCTTTCTCTGCCTCTTTTCTTTCCTTTTATACAGGTTTGGTGATGTGATATCCTCATTTAATACCTCATTTATTGTGTCCAGAATAGATGAAGTAGTTGTAGAGATGCAGCTGTTGAACTGGGCTGGTTGAATGCGCTTAGTGCTGCTGACGGACATACCTTTAAAAAAGCCGTCAATACTACAGTGTTTGTTCCTCCCATCATTGCACTGGGTGTCACGCATAAAAAAAAACAGCTTCAGAAAAACACTGTCATATCTCAACACGTGCACAGTCAGACTGACCTAAGACCATGGCATCTGATGGTCAACATCATGTGACATTCAGAATTCCATTCTTTTGTACTAGAGTAATTCCTATTACATGACCAAATTGAAGATGACAAAATACTACAACCACGAATTTTTGTGCCCTTTTATTAGCTTCAACTCACGCTACCACCCTGCTCATTCCCACGTCCACTTTAGTGTGCTTTTAAAAAAATACACATGGTTAAAAACTGGTGCTGTTTTCAGAAGTATTTAGAACAGCACCTAATGCTTTTGACAAAAAAAGAAATTGCAGAATTTTGAGCTTTCATAAACAGTAACTACCACTCTGGCACCTTTTTCTCTACTCATGGATTCTTCCTGTGAACTGTAGAATACAGTAATTCTTTCTTTCAAACAGTGTGTCTTTTCTTTCTCATTATTTTTTGATAAGCTGATGTATCAGCTGGAACTTAAGTTGTGGGGACTGCTGTGACCTGGCAGTGTGGTACTGAAGAAGTTGAATATTTACAGGGCTGTCGTCAGTAGAGATTTGCATGATGTTGCCGGTTTGGTGACACTGATCCATACCTGAAACTCAATACCTCAAGCTTAGTGCAGAGTGTCTGTCTGTATAATGCTGAATAAGTGAAAGAGTCACACAATGCAAAGTCATACAGTGAAATGTCTAGCTGTCAGAAAGAAAGGCCAGATGTTATGTGTTGTCAGGGATGAGCTGCAGGAGTGATTTAGGAGTGTGCGTGTTTGTGTGTGGCCATTCTGTGGTCCTCTGTTACTGAGAGGCCTTGCTCTGGTTGTGGGAAAGAAAAAATGTTAAGCTCTTAACTGCAGTTTTTTGTGTTTGTGCTTGTCTTTTAAGGGTGTCTGTTGAAGCACAGTGGCCTGACTTTGACCTCACAGTGTGTCATAGGTGTGTACGGTACCTTTTCAGAGGGAAGTTTCAACTCTTTGTGTGTCATCACAGTTTGTGTAGTTGAACAGAATGTGCAAAAACTTTCATTCCAAAACGCTTCTCATCCGGTTGTACCAGTGTTACTTGTAAATAGGTTTAAAACAGATGTCATTTTGTGCAAATTCATTTTTATAAAGATTGTATCACTTTATGTAATTGTATGTGTAAAGCCCACACCCAACAACGTATTGTGGTAAAAAAGAAAATAATGAAAATAGATTTTAGTGCATTTGGACTGAAACCCTTCACTTGCTTTCCTCTTTAGTATGTAATTTAACAGAAATATTGATTGTTATACTGGCCTTTGCGATAGTGGCATTGCAGGAGTCTGCAACATGCAGTTGAACCTATAACCAATAACTGAATGTTTTATTATGTGCTGTGACCATTCTAACCAACCACATGTGTTGTTTGGGTGTTAGGATGAGTTTTCCAGCAAATGCAAGTCATTTTGGTAAATATAATGAAAGACAAGTCAACCATATTAGAGCGTATACGTGGCATATTGTAATATGAGGCAATATATTCGCAGCATTGCATTTGGTCCGTTTCATGCAGTCCTGGGGTGTAGCTAGTTTACTGTCTTTGTAGGGTGTTGAAGTGTGTCATGTAGGGTTCTGTTGAAATGCTGTCAGGGCCTCAGTGAACAGCTAGATATGTGGGAGTCAGAACTAATGACAAACAGATGCGGTGGTGTTGAAATTTCAGTGCTGACAGTGTTTCAAATTAAATCTATGCTTTCTGGCTGCTCCATATTGAATCATCAGTGCTGTCTTCATAGTGCCGAGCTGTGAGAACTGAACCCTAATGCAGTGTCCCTCCTATTGCCTTTATTAACTGGTGTTGACTGGAGCGAGTTAGCTTTTATTTATGACCTGACGTCTGGTCAAATAGGCCTGAACGTGTGCAATTAATCATCGACCCAGAATTGGAAAAGGCCTTTGTGTAACATTGGACGCTGTGTATGCTGAAAAATGGTGGAAAATTAATTACAAATTCTCTAAAATTACTTGGAAAACTATTTTTACATTAATGTCTGTTATAAGTTAAGAATATTATTTTCTTATTCTTGTAAAATTGTGATTTTGGAGATAAAAGATTTTATGCTTTGGCTGTGACGGTATGGTCATTCACCATAGATAGCAATTTCAATGCAATCCCTCTACCTAGCATGAGAACTGAAAATCAATTTACTACAAACACATGTACTATAGAATCCAATGCACAGGTGGTGAAGCAACAGAAATAGCACTGTGTGTCTTTTATCGCTGTACGGGCAACAGTTTGAATGGCTACAGCAGCAGACAGTGTACAGAAGTTCTATTTCCAGGTTATTAGTAGACTAATCTCAATAGATAGATAGATAGATAGGTAGGTAGATAGGTAGATAGATAGGTCGCTTGCACAAAGGCATCTCATAACAACAGCTTAACACAAGTCATTGA
>JBBPCZ010000115.1:31991846-32005599 GCA_037974445.1 Brycinus macrolepidotus | reverse complement strand
ACATACAAAGATATCTAAATACCTTTGCAAGTCACACGTCACACACACACGTGTGTGTGTGTGTGTGTGTGTGTGTGTGTGTTGTGTGTCTTGCAAAGGTATTTAGGTATCTTTTATGAGGTAATGACATTTAAGAATTGGGAACCCTATATTCTGATCTGGCTTCCTGTTTCAGGTTGTGTGTGTGTGTGTGTGACTGGCACTGACTCATCAGAAGCTGATTTATAGAAGACTTGGAGATCTGTTTCTCATTGTGCTTGAGTGTTCCATTTCTCTCAGTCCTCGGGCCCTGGTTGCACTGTCAGACTGGCTACAGCAGATCCACAGGGGCTCCAGGATGTACCTTATGTTGCACTCATTACAGCTGGGTCAGCTTTTATGGCCGTAGCCAGGGATGGCACAGTTACAGGTTAATAATGTGTATCACAGCATAAAATGCAGTGATATTAATCATTTCATATGAAGATGTAAAAACTCTCATAATCATGTAGGATATGTTTACTGTCTTCAGGACAAAGGCTTCATGTCAGTGCTGTCTTCAGTATTTAAGTGCCATATTCTGTTTAGCAGTGTAGCACCGTGGTAACAGTGGAAGGGCAGAGAAGATTGTGTGTTACTCTGCATTGTGTGTATGTGTTTCTCTGGATCAGTTGATCCAGATAGATATTGGGATAGTGGCCTTGGATTATCATAGTCAATGTCTAAAAAAAGACATTGGCGATGCCAGTGCTTGCAGTGATATGTTAAAATGCCCTTGCCTGTACTTGCAGTGATATTAATCTGTGTGGCATTTTACACACAGACCCAGAATCATCAAATTGATCAATTTAATGTTTAAATTATGTCTAAATTACATCTAAATTAATATCTTGATTAAAAACCTACATTATATCTACATTAGACACATGTATATCTACATGTAACATGTTTACACAATACTTCATACAAGAAATTCACCCTCTAGTGCTTCAGCATGAACTCAAGAGATCATGGCAATCATTTACAGAGTGGTATTCTGCTTTACATATCCAAGCAAAAGTCTTCAAACTTTTTTGAAGCCAGCATCTGTTAAAGCAGATAAATGGAGCTATAGACTGTGGTCTTTTGATTTAAGCGGGGTGTGTGTGGGTGTGTGCCTGCGTTATCACTAGACACAGGGATATACTGCCAGTTTGTGTTCTGTTATCAAGTGAATTATTGCTGTGTGTGTGTGTGTGTGTGTGTGTGTATGTGTGTGTGTGTGTGTGTGTGTGTGTGTAAATGGAGCTTCCCTCAGTGGAACTTGGACTGCTGTTCTTTTTCACTTTCACTCTGTTGGCGGCAGACGCCACCATGACTCATTGTTAATGTGTGTAAACATCCACACTGATTAACTTAGAGGAAGATAGCTTCTCTTAGGCATCTCCCCTCTGAAGCATTACAGCTCAAAGTGTCTGTTTTCATTCATTCATCTGCTTCTGGATGTGACTTATCTCTGAGTGCATGTAAACCATATGTTTAATGCACAAGTAAGGGTGCAGTCATTAAGATAATTAGATTGCTTATGGGAAATGTACAAAATTGGTGCTTTCTTTTAAAATAGACATTTTTTTCACTGTTAAGTAAAGAAATGTGCTTAGTTTTGTTAACATGAACACTTAATGATAAACTATTGTTAAAGTCACATTTTGACACACATTTGGCAATTAGTGCTCTCCTGCAAGTATATTGAGCTGTTCAATAATGTTGCATTACTGACAGTTAAAAAAAGATGCAGTGGTGTTCTACATGACAGTGGTGCTATACATGAAAGCATGTGCTAGCCTTCTGCCTCCTGGTCTCAGTAGCATTGTGTGATAGAGGGAGATCTAGCTAGTGGGTGGGTATTGGCAATGAGGTCAAAACATTTATTTGCAGAGGTAAAATAAGGAACGTGCAGCCGTTTTAGCACAGTAACCCTAGGTGTTATGGACTTTCAGAGTAGAATAAATATGTCATCAGGCATCGTTTTGAAAAATTCTCTGTCTTTATTATGTTTTTGCAATATGACAAGCAAATCAATTGCAATCAAAACATTTTGATAGTCTGGATGTCTCCAAATTTTGGACCGAAAGTTCAGTTAGTCATTGTTTAAATTTACTGAATATCTTTCCTCATTTCAGCTGGTCCACATCGTCTTCATCACTTGAGACAGAGGAGGCAGATGAAGAGAAGGGAAGTGAAAAACTGACGCAGATAGAAGAGAAAATGTCCTGGATGGTAAAGGAGGAAGAGGAATTCGGAGAGGAGGTGAGAATTTACACCAGATACGTCTAACTAGATACCACAGGACAATAGGCCTCTTCTGTATAGAGACTGATGATGCTGCGGCCTGCCACATAAATCCTTTGTACATCAGCAGCACTCCTTTGGCAAGACTACTAATGTGACATTCTCCTACAGCTGTGCCATGTTTATAATTGTAAGTTACACTCAACACACCACATCCAGTGGAAAACTAAACTTTGGACTCTTTTGAGTAAATTACTTTTCATAAATTATTCTTTTCCATGGTAGTGACCTTTTCATGTCAGCCAGTGGTACATGGAACAAGCTCCATGAATTGAGGTTGATGTAGAGGCAAGAGGCATTGTTAATTTCTTTCATCAGCACTGACTTACAGTGGCTTCAGGCCTCCTTTAAATCCCTTAAGGGGAACTGGACTGTTTCTGCAACAAAACAGACCACCAGACCAACCACCTCCCTACACCGCCCCCCCCTTTCTTATTGTTTCACTCCCTCTCTCTATGGATCACAGTGCCCCAGCATTCCTCGCTCTACTCAGAGTGTGTGCAAGGTGGTGCTGCTGATAAAACAGACCACCGGCCCTCCTTGGCTCTGTCCCTCGTTCTCCCACTCTGGCCAGTGCAGAGGGCAAGATGGGGAATTTGGGGGCCATTGAAGGGAGGAAATGAAAGAGTGTCGGAGGGAGGGCTGTGCTTCTGAAGGATTACACTCTTTTGCCTTACTGGAAGGAGTGAAATGGAGGTTTTGTTTTTTGTCCTGCTGGAACTTTTATAGCAAGATCACAGGAAGATTTTCAGCCAGGCTTTCAATGTACAGAACCAGTAGAGACAGCAGATGTGCAGTGAGGCTTAGAGAGACAAAACGACCTGAAAACAAGTAGAAAGTAGAAAACAAGTAGACAATAGTCCTGAGGAATGAAGATCAAAACACAGCATTTGAAACTGGCCTGGGGGTATAACATTCCAGAAGCCCCCTCAGGAGAATGAACCGTATTTACTTATCTTAGCATGCCGTTTATACCTTTCAGTCCATGTTGCCATGAGTCCACTGCATGTTACAAGCTCTTGTTTCCTCTTTCCTGTTGCTGTATCAAAGGTTTGCAATCCCAGTGGGGTTTAAGATTTAAACTGGCCAAATGAAAAAATACTCAGGAATGGCATGTCGCCAGAGTACCCTTGCCATTGTTACTAGAAGTGTAATGACACATTTTTATGTTAAATGTCATTTTTTTTTTATCTAAAGTTTGATTTTTGTATTTTCTTTGGTAGAATGTTTCACATTGATTTTAGTCAGAAAAAAATGAATTTTATTTCAAAACAAAAAATTTCAAACAAAAGTAGAATGTGCTTGTGCAAAATAATGATCTTACAAAACCGTGCAACCAAGCTATAAACAATACAAAAACCTGAACCGTTTCTTACACATATTAAAAAGAGAAAGTGACAGCTTGAAGAATGACAGCTGCTGTGTAATGACCAGTTATAAAAACAGATAAGCTTGTTGTGAAAGCAGGGTGACCCCTCAAGAATTTCTTTTGCCCACTTACCTTATTAACAGGGGTGTAAATATATTTGTAAATTTCAACTTCACTGTGATATGTTTAGATTTGATGATTTTTTGAATGAATCAGAATTTTCTTTAAAAATACACTGACTACACAAATATGACTTTGGGTATATTTACTGGGTAGTTAAAAACCCAAGAATTTTATTTTGGCCTGAAGATAAGCGCATATTATCATTTTATATTATATATAGAGCACATTATACTTGATATAGTGGACTGTAATGATTGTAACAGAGGCTGGAATTCTAAAGTTGATACAGCTGAATTGCCACATTTAGATCAATGCATTTATTTTTACACCCATTCTCTGATTAGTCCTGTTGCCAGGCCTGCTTCTGAGAAAGTTCACAGCTGCAAAAATTGCCACTGAAGTTGTTGTTTTTTTCAGTTTGCTGCTTTGCTCGTTTCTCCAGGACACCCACTCAGGTCCTGAGACTCTGAAGGTGGAAAAGGATTCGAAGCCTCCAGCTGCGGTCCTGCAGAGACAGGACTCTGGCCAGCGAAGCCTCAGAGGCATCCTGAAGAAGAGCCGCTCAGCCAGTCTGGAGGCCGAGCCAGCAGAGCCAACACCAGAGAGAAACGGAACACCTGTCACCAAGGAGACAACTGTCATGGACAAACAAGAGGAGAAGCTGGAGGAGAGAGAAGAGGAGATGGAGGAGCAGGATGAAGACAGAGTGGATGAAGGAAGGAGGAGGGTTCAGAGGGAGAGGAGCAGCTCCAGTGACCTGCCTCCCTCACCGTCCTCAGACTGTTTGGAGAAAACCCCGTCTGTGTGTGCTTCTGAGGAGAGCGAGGAGCTGGACAGCAGCCTGGACAGCAGCATGAGCTCCTCACTCAAAGAGAAGTATGATGCTGGGCATGTGAAGTGTAGTGTGCACAGTGAAACACCATCTGAGAAAATTACATTTGTAGCTATTTATCTGGACAGAAAGTGATAATTGGAACAAAATGCCACTAAAATGAGAATAAATGCAAATAAGGTTTAAATGCAAATAAGCTTTGAAATAACCATTTCTAAACCTCTCCTCAAGATAGCCCAGTATTTCTAGTTACCAATACTTATATCTGGTTATACCACACCCACGTTTGGTTTGTAGTTTAAAAAAAGGATAAGAAAAATCCTGCGGTCCACTTATAACATTTTATGTACCAAAAGGTCATAATTAATTTGATATGACCCACAAATATTAACCAATTTAACATGACAATTTTCCAGCCTTTCAGTCCCTTCAAATTAAACAGTTTTTTGTTAGTGTTTTTTTTTTTGTTATAACCTTTAAGACTGATAAATGTAGATTACCCCTGTTCTGAATCTCAGATATCACAAAAAAAAATAATTTAAAACGGGCTGTTTTTGCAGCTTCATTTCCATGTTTGTTTTGGGTTTTTTTTTCTTTCAGTGGAAAGAAAAAACTTAACGTTTAATATGTTCATGTGATTTTTCCTCCAAAAATTTGAATTATTTCTATTGGTGGATTCATCCTGAAAATATCACACGGTGAAAAAGACAGCTATGTATAAAAAAAATGCCAGTGTCAGTAATATCTCTGTCTCTGTCTCTCCCTCTCTCTCTCAGCAGGTTCACCGAGCTGATAAACAGTGAAGATGACTGGAGGAATAAACTAAAGAAAACCAAGGCCAGCGATACGGTCCAAGTGTCCCTGGCTGACCGTTTCAGCCAGCTGCAGGACTCTGAGAATGCCTGGAAGAAGAAGGTAGATACACATGTGTGTGTACAATCACACACAGATAAACCCCATTCACACGCACACACATACTGAACCAGCTGAGAATGTCTATGAGAGCTTGAGAAAAAACTGGGTCAGATTAACCTAGTGGAGCTAATGTCACCATGAACAAAACACACACACACACTGTATAAATTTCTAGGCTAAAATATCACAGTGATAATGATATCACTGCCTTCATGTACTATATCTGTGATGTTGCCGTTCATTTCAGTGAAGCCACAGTGTACTGAAAGATTAGTTGGTTCTGCAGGCACGCACACACACACACACGCACCCCACAAAATACATACACATACTGTTCTTGTTTTTCCATGTTATACACTTTTTTCATGGTTAAACAGTCACAAAGGCATTATCACATAGCCTAAATGTGTTACTCAGAATATCCTGCTACAGCTCTGTGCTTCGTTATTGTTGTTGGTGTAGGATGGGTAAAGGAACGCTCAAGTAACCATTCTCAGTGCCTGAGTATGGAAATCATTATTTGAGCCTTATGTTTCATTATGGGAAGAAAATGTTCAGGCCAGCTATAATTTACTCTAATTGTATATTTTAACAGGACTGTAAAGTTTGGCTCTTTTTCCTTGTATTTGCGATGGATGTGTTTACGTAAACATGAGAACACTGCCAGCAGCAAGGATATTGTCAAGGACGTAGCTTAGAAGGTCGATGGAGTGCAGCTGTATACATATGAGAAAGTTTTGGCACCCTTGTTTAAGAACCTTTTTTTATTTTTAGAAGTGAAAAGGAGTTATTACAATATCTGCATGGAAAAAAACTTAGGTATGCCAAATATCTGCAATTTTGATGCATGCTTACCAATTGTTTGCTGAATTATCAGAATCAGAAAAATGTGCCACTTTTAACCTCTCAGGGTGTTGTACTTACACTCAGCAGTCACTGGCTCATTTAAGTGGCTGACTGCGGATCTGAAAATAAAGATAACTGACAGTTTACCATGTCTGTGTATTCTGAAGAACTACATTTATCTCATAAAAAGATTGCATTACAGTTTATCATGCTTTTTATGACTCAGTATCGGCCATGTGTCTGTTTGTCTCATTTTATGGATTTTCATGAATAATCAAATGCTCTAATAAGTAACTTTTATGAATAACTGAAAATCAGAATGAGTTAGAATAGGGCGTGTGGTTGGAGTGTGCCTGAGGAGAGAAGCTGTAAGAGGGGGAGGGAGGATAGAGCTCAGGGTGGGGCTGCAGGCCTCAGGGCCAGTGCTGAATCAGCATGCCGTCCTGCAAAAGACCGTCCTGCAAGGGGGCTGGGAGGATTTCATCCCGGCAGAGAGAGCTTAGCGCAGGCAGTAAGCTTGAGTTTCACAAACATATACACACACTCCCACATGCGGACTTATAAAAGTGCATTTCCACTCCGAATGCCTCCCACGCGTGTTGGCCAGCTTTCACTCTTCATCACACAGACTGCTACAAATCAGGGAATGTTCATACTTGCTAGACAAGGCTGTCTGATGAATCTTTTACTCCAGCATGCATTATGGCCATCAAACCAGATTTAGCCCTGCCCAGACTCTTTGATCCAGGCCTGCAGTGTTCAGCTTTTTGGCTTAGTGGCAGCGTTCCACCGAGGATGAGATGACTTAGGGACAAATCCACTCCCAGCCTGAAAATACACAGCTTTAAACGTCCTCCACCCCAAACTTGTTCGTGACTCCGGAAAGACGAAAAGACGAACTTCATCCTGAATGTTGGTGGATTTTCTCCCAGTAATCCTTCTTAGGCATTTAGGTTCTTTGCTGCTGTCTGGGCCCCATACTGAGGGCATCTCTGACTGTCTGAAGAAGAAGCCAGAGTAAAATTGTGCATAAGGGATGAACCTCATGTCTTGTTGAAACACTGGTTCGGATATGGAGTCTATGGAGGTCTTACCTTGTTGAGTGATGGCTGGTGGTTTGGCAGTTGTGGAAATCCGGATAATAATCAGGTCCAGTATTCCACATGCTGAATACTTCCAGGTCAAGCATGAATAAGTCAGTGATTTGTGTAAACTCTGTAGTCCCTCTTGGGATTTTGTTGTCTGGGTGGACTCCAAAAAGCATGTCAATTGGAAGAGACTGAAAGAGACAGATCGGTTGCTAAATCTGGGAGTGAGACCAGATAGGTGGTATGTTGAAAAAAAAAAGTGTGCCAAAAGAAGTAAACTGAAAGTGGTTGTGTTGATGTGTTTTATTTATTGGCAACCAAGTGATACAATTGAATTAAATTAAATTAAATTTGAAGCAGCATTTATTCAGTGTTTTCTGGAAATTATGAAACTGGTGAAAACCTTATGTTCATGTAGGTATGCCTAACATCAGCATGGTTTGTACCATACCTGTACCATTCATGACCAACAATGGTCATAACACGCCAGGTGGATCCACCTTTTTTGGTATTGTAAACATGTATTTGAAACAATGATTAGGTATTGTTTCCGAAACAAGAAAAAAACACAGGAGAACACTCAAACATCATGAATGTGATGATGCACGAATCAAGCTGTGATAACACATTCTCATGTTCTGTTGCTCAAGGATGAAGCATTTTGAAATTGTTGAAGAACCCACTTCATGGGTTAAGAGTTGGTAGAAAGTGTGATGGAGACATTTAGGTGTTTGGGTGAAATCAGAGCCTTGCTATCTGACCTGTAACTGAGCTGAAGCACATGTTGAAAGAGTAAGTATAGAAACCTGTGGTGTCCCCTCTGAAGCCATCCTTTACTGCTAGCAGCAGCTGTGTCCTGTTAGCATGGATGTGCTATGGCTCTGTTGGTTAGAAAGATATAAAATGGATTGTCATTGCTAATTAATGCAAGACACTATGGAAAATCAAGATCTGCAAGGGTCTGTAGCTTTGGCAGTGGTTTACATGGATGGCTTCATGGTGAGTGACTCACAGAAATGATGCATCACCATACTGAAGTCTTGTCTCTCAAGGATTATCGTGTTTCAGGGCATCAAATGAATCAAGTTACTGGGAAAGTCTCAAACCCAGGAGGTCTGAGACACGTTTTCTCCAACACTTTCCTTCTTCATCCTCTCAATCCGTCTTTCATTCCACACAAATCTTTCTCTCTCTGCATCTGTCTCTCTCTCTCTCTCTCTCTCTGTCCTTTCTCTGTAATACATTCTATCTCTCTTCTCCCTCTTTTTCTCCCACTGTCTCACTTTCTCTCTGACGCTTGCTCTATATTTTTCTTTGCTCTGTCTCACTCCCTCACCTCATCATCATTCCTTTTTAAAATCTGTCTCACTTTAACTTTCACTCTTTCTTTTTCATTTGTCTGAGTTTCTCTTTTTCTCTCTCTTTCTTTTTTCTCTTCCTCTCTTCCCTCGCTTCCCTTCTTTCTCTCTCTCTCTCTCTCTCTCTCTCTCTCTCTCTCTCTCTCTCTTTCTGTCTCTGGAGGGGTAATTGAGAAGTGTGAGCTCAGTTAAAACAGAGGAGGGTGAAAGTACAGAAGTAATACCATCTTATGGGAAAGTGGCTCCAGAACCATAACATGCTGGGGGTTTAACTCCTCTTTAGTAGTGGGTCTGGAATTCACATGCACCTGTTTTTGAAATCCTCCATTTGTCCTGGAGTCTCAATGACAGGGACTATGAATGGTTTACTTGGTACTCATTAGGGGTGGATGGTATGGCAAACATATATTATACAGTAACAGATTATTAACACCTAATTGTGGCCAGTACCAACATCACAGACTGATATAATAACTGAAGTAGTTATTTTCAGTACTAAAACAATTATGTTCAAGATCATCATTATCTAATACTGACCCTGATACTAGGGTGTAAAAGATTGTCATACCCATGTAGCTAAAGGCTGCACACAAAAAAACACTCCAGTTACAGCATAGCAGATCGTTCTGTATTTTGAAGGAGTAAAGATAAGTTAGTGGAAAAATATCAAAATGACAGGAAGGAAACTAGATCCTGCAAGGCTGTTTTGGGGTTACATACTTCAATGTGTGCATGTGCTAAAAACAGGATGGCAAATTATTCGTTGTAACAATGTATTTATTGGCAAATAATGTATTGCGCCTCTGGTATATTGTGCATCCCTAATTTTAATGATACAAAATGTATCATGATATTTAGATTTCTGAAAATGTAGTAAGTTGGAACGGTCACAGTGCTGCTATGGCACCACTTTTGCCAAATGCTATTATAACTGTGATTTCTCTTTTTTCCACATTCTGTGCACCCCTTAAAAAGAAATATCAGCCTTGCTGATATCTTAAAATACCCAGAAAGGTTGAAACATTTTATCATAAGAATGGCATCATATTATTGTAATGTCCATTGCTAGTGGTCAGAAGCTGATCAGTCCAGCGCATTACTTTTAGACTTTCTGAAGATGCGAATTAAATATAACTCAAGTCGAATGGTTTTTGAATGGTGCTGTTGCTTTTATTTGCTTTATTTGCCTTTCAAACTGTATTCCAACTGACATTTTATTCTCTCTCTTTTGCTTCTGCCGTCTGTTTTCCTTCCTTCCTTACCTTAGGCACCTATCCTGTCCTCTCCCTCTTCCCTCTGTGCCTCTGCCTAGCCTCTAGTCTTTTACCCTCAGGTGAGTGGCTGTTTAACTTTCTGTGGTATTGTTTTGAAGTGTGGGAGGAGCTTTAGCGTGCATGTGTTTGCAAGTGTGTGGTGCTTTCCAGTCTAACCAAACCTGTGCTTTTGAGCGGACCTGCCATGTCAGCAGTGGTTGGAAACCATTTATTTATTCCTCTCATTTTCTTTCTTTCTTTCTTTATTTTGGTAATTCATGCTTTAAGGATTGGCTCAGGCTTGTTTGTTTGGAGAGCTATTGTTCTGAGAGTGTTGGCCACCCTTCAAGAGCTTTCTTATGCTTTTTAATGCTTCTCTTTGAATATGACTGCACCCCTGGGAATGTGAATGGAATATCGTTTGGCAGTGCTTCAGCACGACCAGTTCTAGAGAAAACGGCGTCTTCCTGTGAGGCTTCGAGGCTACAGGTCCGGTGTTTCCCCTTAATAATTGGCTCCAGCACCAAGACTCTTGGCACAACTTTGCATGTGTGTATGTGTACACAAATAAAGGTTCCTGTTTCTCGGCTTGGAAATGCATTTCTTGGAAAAACCTCTAAAGAATATAGCACCTTTGCATCATGTGAAGGTTCTCTAAACTCATGGTGTCCACAACCACATATCTCATTTAGAAAAATTAATTTTTAAAGAAACCATTGAAAAGGTTCTTCAGGGGACCAAAAGTGGTTCTTATGAGCAACTGTGTGCCAGTGCATGTGTGTTTGAGTTTCCATTTAGGGAACCAAAACTTCATCATAATTCAAAATTCAAAATATAATTCATCCCCAGACTCTGACCATTAAAGACAGGAATTTACAAGCTCAACAGCTTTTTTCACTCAGGCATGGCAGGGACACCTGCAATTACTGCATGTTCCAAAAGTTCCAGATGTTGAGGGACACGGTTGAGGGGGCTTTGTTTCTGGGTCTTCGGGGGTTCCAGCCTCCTTCCTCCTCCCTCCCCTGGCCCGTTCTCACAGTTTTAGGGCGAGCGGTCAGCTCCAGGGGTGCTTTACCTGTGATTATTACATTCCATACGGACCTCATTTATGAAGTTTGTGATTCATAACATGCCGGTGGATGACTAACGATGACAGCCTGGTGATTTATTCCTGCTGAGGCTTTGTGGAGTTTGATGGAGTTTCTTTGGGGCTTTTGGGACCTGAACTGAATAGAATTGTTTTATGCTTTCCTGCCGAGTCCCCCTTCAGACTTGTAATCACATGGTTTTCCTCATAGGGGCCAAAATGAAGTAATCTGTTTATTTTTATGCAGTTTCAGGACAAAAATGTCCTGACTTTGCAGGTCCACCAAACAGGGTTTACCTACAGTGACCAGGATCTTAGGGTTAGACTTATTTGTAAAATTCTTTTGACCCATAAGTACTTTTAAATTGCCATTGTCATATCAAATTTTCGTCTTTTATTTTATCACTCCATTTGAAAATGCCAGCTGCTCTTTACACAAAGTAATGAACGGATCTGCAGAAACCGTTCACAATTGCTTGTAAAATTTTGTTACATTAATATACAATTTAGAAACCTTTTAAATAAGATACCATTTCAGAGAGTCGGGATTTAGGATGGCAGCAGCAGTTTACACATCATGTATGACCTCATGTCTTGACAAAGTATAAAAACGTGTGTGTGTGCGTACTGGAATGGAAAATCAGTTCATTCTGTCCAGACTGAAAATCCTCTCGTCTTTGGCAGACATGGTAGATTGAAGCATTGGAAGAGTGCAGTAGTGACAGTCCCTTTTTCTGCACCTCACTCACATCTTGCTTGCCCTAAAAGTCCCGTGCAGTTTGTCTGCTGCTAATTAAAATTCCCTCTGGAACATGTCAGCTGAATGAATAAAAGGGCTTGTGTTGTTTTCCACCCTAATGGGTCCAGACGCTGCCATGTTAGGGCCCATGAATTCCTTGGAAAGACATTTATTATAGGATGTCAACGCCACAGAACTTTACGACCGAGAAGCAGGGACAGCAAAAGTAAAGGAAAGATGGATGCCTTGCTGTGTTTTAGCAGGACCTTGGGTCTGTTGGTCTGGCCAGTATAAGACAGGTCGTACCGAGAATTCACATGAATAATCAACCCAAAATGCCTGGCAGTTCTCATGAAGCAGTTAGGTAGACTGTATATCTGTGGTAATTCATTTAAATGGCAGACTTTTGCTGTGGCAGAAGGCTTCCCATAAATCTAAAACCTCTCTCCAGTCACAGAGCTCTGTGTGAGCCGTTTTCATAAACACGCATTAGTCCACGCATAAATGAGCTGGATATTTATTTTTCACGCCTGCAAGTTTTGTGGGGGGAACACAGTTTGTGTGTCCACCTTCACTCTGCAGCTTCATGAGAACTGCCAGGCATTTTGGGTTGATTATTCATGTGAATTCTCGGTACGACCTGTCTTATACTGGCCAGACCAACAGACCCAAGGTCCTGCTAAAACACAGGAAGTTTATGAGTGTAAGGAGAGTCTCTCTGGTGGAGAAAGCCTAATGTAGTGTTAGATACTTGTTTGCCAGGAAGAGATTAGTAATAGGCAGCACAGACTTGCACTGCATGGCCTCTAAGTATACACTCAAAAAGATCTATTTATTACTCATTACCTGCTCTTTGAAACAAGAAATGTGAAACAAAACTTTCTGTCTACATTTATGCTTGTCAGAGAAGAGTTTTATTATGGTGGCTTTATTAATGAGAGTACTCTGCCTTTTGATGGCTCCCTATCCCAACTTTTGAACTTTTGAACTGATGGGACATTACTAACAGATAAGTACAGATTTGAACTGTTGAATAAAATAAAAACTACAAATGTGACACACGAAGATAAAGTTTTGATATTTTATAATTATGTTTTACATAGATACATATAGACAGGCCATGCTATAGTTATAAAAGTCTAAAATTGGCCTAGAAATGTGATGTAAAAACACAAGCTATGGTAAACTAAATAATCATAATGTACTACAGCCATAGTAACGCTATGAAAATAGTATTTATTCATTTTCTAAACGTTCATCCATTTATGTGTAAAATGTGAAAAAAAGGAGAATTCCATGGATTTAAAAAAAGTAACTAAAAAAAGTATTTTACTACCTCTACTACTGCTTACAGTAAAATAAAAAAAGGGAAAAAAAAACTTTATAACATAACTATTCTTTATATTTTTTCGAACTGAAAACGATGACGGAACCTGGTGAATATTTTTTTAGTAGTGTGATCCTTGCTATATTCCTTAAAATGCAGTGGTAGTGGTATTAACGTTTGGTTCATAAAACTGTCGTAAATCACTGTGTCAGGTATTGTATTCATTATTATTTAGGTAGTTTTTAGATGCATAATAACTCTTCAGACCTTGGCAGTTGGTGGCCTAGTGGTTAGGGTGTTACCCCTTCAATCTGAAGGTTGTGGGTTCGAATCCCAAGACTGCGAGTGGTATCACTGAGGTGCCCTTGAGCAAGGTACCGTCCCCACACACTGCTTCCTGGGTGCCCCTCGTTGGTGGCAGCCCACTGTTTCACTTGGTGAATGGGTTAAATTCAGAGAAAGAATTTCACATTGTTCACACTGTGTGCTGTGGTGTGTTCACGCGT
>JBBPCZ010000115.1:31935146-31961292 GCA_037974445.1 Brycinus macrolepidotus | reverse complement strand
GTGTAGGAATTTAACAGACACTGGCATGGAATGGTTGTCATACTCATAGAGATGCTGATTTAAAAATAAATTGCAGTAGGCTCTCATTTTTTTCCAGAGCTGTATATATGTACATGGAGCCTGCTCTTTGCTTTTGTAAGTGATGGTTTTTCCGTGCCACATATGCAGAAAAAAAATGTATGTGTAACCTTTGGCAAGAAGAATTCGACAAGAAGGTAAAGGGGGCATTTGGCTGATGCTCTTGTCCAGAGCGACTTACAGTCATTAGCTACAGGAACAGTCCCCCTGGAGCAACTGAGGGTTAAGTGTCTCGCTCAAGGGCAAAGTGGTAGAAAGTGGGGGTTTGAACCTGCGACTTTGTGGTTATTGGGTTCACAGGCAAGTGTTTTACCCACTAGGCTAGACTAGGAAGGTGTAGGTCATTGTAGTGAATCAACCCTAAACGTCCTACTGTAAACCAATGGCTTAGAGAGATATTTAAAGTTATACCAATGGAGTGACTGAGTGCAGTCTTGAAGGGTGATGAGTGTTCCTTTGACGGTCTTTACATGTCGGACATCATACAAAGAGAGTGTCTTGCCTTAGTCTGGAGTCCTTCTAGTGGCCTCCAGAGTGGGCATGTTGCTAAAGACTGTCTCCCTTTGTTTTTATTTGTGTTTTCATATTCCTCTTTCCATTCTACCCCCTATTCCAGAATATCTTATTTGTTATATTGATCCATGATGCTACTTTTTAATGTGGTGCTGGGTGTTGCCATTTTTGTTAATTGGTTTTATTGTTTGCCTTTTGATGGTTGTTTTATGCTGAAAATCTATAAAGTACTGGAGAAAAAAATACCATACAAGTATACTGTGTAGACCATTACCGATTAGTAGTCCGTCTGCTGCCACACGATTTATTACCCCCCACCCCTCACCCCTCACACCGTCTATCAATACAAAGGAGCCACCGTAAGACCAAAGCTGTCCAGATATTATTTGCTGATACATTATTCTAGGCTCAGCAGTGATACGTGGCTTTGGCGAAGCCTGTATGAAAAATGACAAATGAAAGGTTTTTTTCCCTAGACTAGATAGCTGGTGGACTGACTGAAAATAGATCTCAGGCTGCTTTACGATGGCCTGTATTTTTTCTGAGGCTGTGATGGCTCATTTTTCTCTTCTTTCACATTAAGCTCAATTTTATCCAGTTGACGTGACAGCAGGCATTCGTTTCAATAGTAGCTGTCTGTTTAATTAGGTTTCTCCTTCGGCCTTGGCTCTGGCATGGCGGCTCAGCTGAATGTAATGATTTACAAACTTCCTGTTGGACATAACACTGGAACAAGATTAGCACATGATGATTGGTCGGCCCTGGCACAATGAGAGTGAGTCAGAAGGACTTCACAGCAGATTTGATCTGGATGATTGATACTTGATTGTATGACTGTATGATTGTATGTGGTAACAAATATTTGGTCAAAAATTAAATGAATAAATTTAAGAGATCTTATTATTGCCTGTCTTGCTATGATATTTAAATGTGTTTCCTAATTGCACAGTTATTTACAGAATGAATTTAAATTTCCTTCACAGTCTGTTTTAACAGGATCAAGTTTGCACTTTTTTTATTTGTTTTTGATGTCAAGAAATGAGCTGTGGAAAAAAAATATTTCTTAGAAATTACAGTCATGGCCAAAAGTTTTGAGAATGACAAAAATATTAATTTTTACAAAGTTTGCTGTTTCAGTTTTCATGATGGCAATTTGCATATACTACAGAATGTTATGAAGAGTGATCAGATGAATTGCAATTAATTGCAAAGTCCATTTGCCACAATAAAAGGAACTTACGTAATCCCAAAAAAAACATTTGCACTGCATTTCAGCCAAAGGACCTGCTGACATCATTTCAGTGATCCTTTCGTTAACACAGGTGAGAGTCTTGACGAGGACGAGGCTGGAGATCACTCTGTCATGCTGATTGAGTTAGAATAGCAGACTGGGCGCTTTAAAAGGAGGGTGGTGCTTGAAATCATTGTTCTTCCTCTGTTAACCATGGTTACCTGCAAGGAAACACATGCAGTCATCATTGCTTTGCCTAAAAAGGCTTCACAGGTAAGGATATTGCTGCTAGTAAGATTGCCCCTAAATCAGTCATTTATCAAATCCTCAAGAACTTCAAGGAGAGAGGCTCAATTGTTGTGAAGGCTTCAGGTCGCCCGAGACAGTCCAGCCAGCACCAGGACTGTCTCCTAAAGGTGATTCAGCTGCGGGATCGGGGCACCACCAGTGCAGAGCTTGCTCAGGAATGGCAGCAGACTGGTGTGAGTGCATCTGCATGCACAGTGAGGTGAAGACTTTTGGAGGATGGCCTGGTGAGAAGCAGGGCAGCAAAGAAGCCACTTTTCTCTAAGAAAAACATCAAGGACAGAATGATATTCTGCAAAAATTACAGGATTGGAATGCTGAGGACTGTGGTAAAGTAATTTTCTCTGATGAAGCCCCTTTCCGATTGTTTGGGGCATCTGGAAAAATGATTGTCCAGAGAATGACCATGACCACTATGGTCACATGACCATGACCATCAGTCCTGTATCATGCCAACAGAAAAGCATCCCCAGACCGTTCATGTGTGGGGTTGCTTCTCATCCAAGGGAGTGGGCTCACTCTCAATTTTCCCTAAGAACACAGCCATGTACAAAGAATGGTACCAAAACATCCTCCAAGAGCAACTTCTCCCAAACATCCACCAACAGTTTGGTGAAGATCCTTTTCCAGCATGATGGAGCACTGTGCCATAAAGCAAAAGTGATAACTAAGTGGCTTGGGGAACAAAATAATCGAAATTTTGGGTCCATGGCCAGGAAACTCCACAGACCTTAATCCCATTGAGGACTTGGTCAATCTTCAAGAGGCAGGTGGACAAACAAAAACCCACAATTCCTGACAAACTCCTAGCATTGATATGCAATAATGGGTTGCCATCAGTCAAAGTGGCCCAGAAGTTGATTTGCCAGGGCAAATTGCAGAGGTCTTGAAAAAGAAGGGCCGACACTGCAAATATTGACTCTTTGCATAAACTTGATGTATTTGTTAATTAAAGCCTTTGGAATTTATGAAATGCTTGTAATTATACTTCAGTACACCACAAACATCTGACAAAAAGATCTAAAAACACTGAATCAGCAAACGTTGTGAAAACAAATATTTGTGTCATTCTCTCAACTTTTGGCCACACACAATACCTTTTCAAGAAATTCTGAACAAATTAAGCATCACCAACTCTAATAATACAAAATGTTCTGAAGTTTTTGCATAGACCAAATTTTATTTTATTTGACTTTTTCCATTATGTTAAATTCAGCAAGTGGGCATGAATTATGCATTTAAATGTGAAGTGTTTCTTCTGTAGAGGATGTGTACGTATTTGACCGGAGGTGCCCAAACTTTTGCATATGACTGCACACAACCACAGATGTGCTACTGTTTGAAAGTTTAGCATCTGCTTTTTCCACCATGTTCCGTGTTTGAGCTATAGATGAGAAATAACATCAAATGATGCCATGCTTCTCGTGCAACTTCTAACACACAACTACTTACTCACTTCCTTTAGACCTCTCTCTGTTCACCTTGATCTCACTTTGATCCACTGTCTGCAGCTGGCACACAGCACTTCCAATGAGTAAAGGAGGCCAGACTGATGGGAAGGCTCCACATTTTTGCAGTGAGCTGCCAAGAAAATTTTGTTCATGGCCAGGTGGGCCTCAAACCTGATTTCACTGCTAATACTTTTTGTGCTGCAAGTCAGTGTTTTATGTGCTGCATCCTCTGACACACAAGAGCAGAGTGAGACTATATGGCAGAATGGGCACTAGAAAGGCAAGTTACTATGCAGGACCAAAACTGATCATGCACTTTCTCAGTAGAGCACATTCATGTCACAAACATGGTGAAAAAGACATCGATAAGAAGGTGGCAATTTAACTGAATCTATCAATCAATTATAATGAAATTCAATGTAGTAGCACAAATGAAATCCTCTGGCAAATATTACAGGTCGCTCACACGATCACTATTAACCAAAGAGCTGCTGAGTCTCTTGGCTTCTTCATATTTTGCTTTGAATCACCTTGATGGTGCAAAAATACTATTCTACGACAGCGAAACTGTCTTATCTTTGGTATATTAAGTAGATTAAATTAAAGAAATATATAAAATATATAGATGTATAAAGTGCAGATTTCCATATATATAATGGAAGTCTTTACTTTTTAAAAATATTTAACTGATCATTTTTAAATAATTCTGAATCCTATCAAAATAATCAAATCAAATTTTGATGAAAATTGAAATTTTGTCAGGAATTAAATAATTTCATAAAGAATCCTAATCAAATTGTATTAAAGGTGATTTAATACAAGTTTAATATGAAGAGAATATATTTTACTCTCCTGCCATTTCTATCAATTTTGTTTTATTATTCAATGTAAACAAAGAACTATTTGTGCATCCCTCCTGCTGTTATTGCCAGCCTGAGGAAGAAAAACAATGCTGTGTGTGACACTTTCTCCCTCAACATCTGTCGTGCCTGGAGAGAAAGTGAGGAATGCAGGTAAACACAGATCCCTGCTCTGTTGTATGCCATAAACAACCTCACACCCACCATCTCCTGCCTGTTTTCAGAAAAAGCCACCTTCACGGGCTGGGTTATCAATGTGTTTGATCCTGAATGTTTGGGGTTCATTATAAATTTATGAGCATCTGGGCATCCGATCTAAACAGCATGGAGAGCATGACTGTGGGCATTTTCTGCACGCCATACACGAGGCAAGGACTTGACCCGACCAGTTGGAGTGTCCCGAACGTGATAGTATCAGTGCACCAGCGCACAACTACAGCATGTAGTCATGTGCTAACTTTGGCACACCCTTGTTAACCCTGTAAACTATACAATGAAAAAAGTGATGCATAGAACTGACTTGATAAAAATGTATATCTTTCTCCAACAAACATTTGTCATTCAGTTTTCCTTACTTCTGCGAAGGTAATAACTTTATCAGTGTGAGTTAATAAGTTCGCCAGTTTATTAGGTTTGCTGAAATCTGCTCCAAAACATGCTTTTGTTTCGCTGTCTATAGACGGACCACGGGTTAATGGTAGAAAAGTCATGTTTGTTCCAAAAAGATGCTGTGTAAATGCATATTTAATAAAACTAATGTATTTGCTGTTAACCTCTGCATTTGAGAATGTCAAAAGTGCAGTAAATGCTGTTTCAGCACAAAACACACTGTAGCACTTATTTCGCTATGGACATTATTAAACAGGCTACTCCTGTACTATGCCTCAAAACATGTCTATAACTGAAATGAAACCTTTTCAGTGAAAAAGAAAAGTGTGCTCTAATGGTGAGAAAATGAAACTGTCCTTATATGTAGCTTTAATGCAGTAGAGAAGCATTTGTGTACACCTGGAAAGCAATTTGTGCTGTTTTAATGCAAAACACATCATTTTCTTTTATTTCAGTGTTTCCAGTCCAATATGTGGTTTACTATGGGTGTTTCCACTGCACAAAGTACCAGAGCATTTGGCACCAGAAACCTAAAACAGTGCTTTTTCCTTTGGCCTTCAGTGCATTTACATACTGAACTGTTCTGTCTTAAACAAAAACAACTTACATTCCATTATTATTTATTACATATTGTACATTCTTCGTCCTGTTGCTGCTATTATTTGTACAATAATTTATTTATTGCTGTTTACCTCTATAATTGCATTTTTCACACACGTTCTTGATAGACAGACCTGCTAAAATCAAGAATGATTTAACAAATTCTTCACAGTTCCGGGTAAAGATAAAGTTACTAAGCACTATTAGATGACCAGTAAGAGCACCAGAATGTAAACTAGTTTGTGTAAATGTAGACATATGTGTGTGTGCAGAAGAGTGCATTATATCGTTTCAAGCCTGCCTGTAAGTACAGCTAATTAGTGAGCAAGGTAAACTTTAGAGTGAGCAAGGTAAAATTAGATACTTTAGGCTGGCATAAAATGACCAAAAAAAACAACGAAATTGTTCATTGTTATGATGGTTAGTATGCAGTAGGTTGAAATTAAACTAAAACCAGAACCACAAGTTATGTTGGTTCCTGTTCGAGTCAGTTCTCGTTTTTGTCATGATTGTGCTGGGAGTAAAGCAGAGTAGACACACTCACACGAGACATTACTAATATTTTCAATAATCCTGGGAAATAGAACAAAGGGGGATGAGATGACAAACACGCAGCTCTGACTTACGACAAGGTGGATACAGTTCAGTGTAGGCTGTTAGGCTGTAGAGCTGTAGTGATCCAAAAACAATCAGAGCTTAAAAGGAGTGAATATGGAACAGACACACTCACAGCAGCACACTGAACACAATGGTAAATGGACAATCTCGGGTTGAGATTGACTTAAAAAAACAGAGGAAAACAAGGAGCAGGTGAAACAAATTTGAAGAAACCAAACAGGAAGGTAAGAAGGGAGAAGGCACAGGCTTAACACTCAGGGTACCAGGACAGCCAGGGGCGTGGCCGTTACAGTTTTAGAATGTTTGGTGGAAAAACACCTTATGAGAGTCTGTTGCTCTAAGAACTAACTTATTTATAAGCTTTACAGTAGTTATTGAATAATGAGGCTTAAGATTAAAAATGGAATAATAAGGCTAGGATTTAAGGGGTATACCTAGAAGGTTTCAGTTTCTTACTGGAAATCGATTACAGACACTGCAGTCTCCTGAAACAGTACACTGCAATAGATTGCAATGTCTGCTACACAGACAGCTGAGACCAGGAAGACTTCTTGTTCTTTATTCCATTTGGAATTTGGAAAATTCCAGTCCTGCTACACAGTTTGTGTATTAGCCACTTAGACACGATTGACTCAACTCAGCAGCCGATTGCCAGGTTTCGTGAATATGTTCGAGTAGGCACACTCTGTCTGACTCGGTCCTCAGGTTCCCACCCCGGCTTTTTTCTTGTAGTCTGCTCATAACTCCACATTTTCTCCTGCATGCATTTCTCTGAACGCTGCTGCATCACTGAGGCAATGCGGTAGGCAAGCCAAGATTATTCAGATGTAACATTTGTCCCGGACCATATGACGACATCCAGAAATCGATATGATGTCTCAGATAGGCCTTTGAATGCAGGGAAATAACTTTGTCCTTCATGTCATGGTTAGCTACACCCCACCCCTCCGTAAAAAGAAAGCACTCTTTAACTCATCTGCTGGTCCACAGTTGTGGGTCGGCATGTTCTCGATTTATGACCACCATCTGAACATTTTTTTATGCTCTGCACAGTGGTCATGTTTTATGTTCCCTGCTGGCGTAGTATCATAAGAGGATACTACAGTTGCAAAGATGTCACTCCTAGCATGGAAAACACCAACGATGCCATCAAAATGCTTGAATATTTGCTCAAGGGCTGATGAGTGTATATCCATGGCAAAACAACTCCTGGAGGGCTACATGAAATGGATTTATTACATCTCTTACTGAGTTATGGTGTCTTCGCTTCCACACTTGCATCAACAAAGCTCCCCAGTCAGAAACGCTGGTGTGCTCGGTGTATGTCCGAGGACAGTAAGAGTGCAGCAGGCCAGTGTCCCTGAGTCATACTGATCAGCTCTGGCCGAAACATACCAAATTGCTCTTGTAATGAAGGATGCCAGAAGAGTTCCTATTTTACGGCTGCAATTAAGAGTAATGAAGTTGTGTTCTGCACGGTAAATGCCTACATGATTGATGCCCTGCTAGACGCTAACTGAATTTCTTTCACCTCCTTTCAAGGCCTGAAGTGAGAGCCAAGGGCTTGTCACAGCATTTGTAATGAACAGTAGCTGTCTGATGTTCACGTGCAGATCACTTGCCCCTATATGCTGATGACACCTGGCTCAGATGTCATGTTTAAGTATAATAAGCCAATTGGATGGCCACTTCAGAGCTCTATTCACTGACACAGCTACTTGCTGCAAGGTACACATAACAAGTGGTGGGTGTCAATTAACACAACATCAAATTAACACTTCCCAAATAATTTATTTGAACCTTTAAATAGATTAAAATATTATTCAAACGAATTCCATGTAGAAGCAAATGCATATATCCAGTTTACATTGTGCCAGTGTCCTGCGTTCTATATTGCAGTTCTATATTGCAAAGACTATAAGCGTTTCAAAGTCCATATGTTTGCCTCATGAGGTCTGCTAGGTATAATTCATCTTCAGACTAACAACCTGTCAGTAGCACAGTTATATGGACATTTCAGTCACCTCTTATTGAAAGACAATTACACATGACAAGCCTTTACATACAAAAATGCATACTTCTAAATAAGTAATTTCTAAAGGTATAGGGTAGTATATTATAGTCCTAAATAAAAGACAATATGATTTAGTTTGATCAGTCAAGAGTAAATTAATACATATAATAGTGTGACAGACGTGTATATTTTTGTACTGCAGTAATAAAGGTGCACATGTTGTCTCAGCTCTGTAAAATATGAAGCTTAGAATTCAAACAGAAACTTCGGGTGCCAGGGTCACTGGCAAAGAATTCTTAAAAAAGCAGTGCAAGACATGGCTGTTTCCTTAGTGTAATTGTTTAAAACAATGGTTCCCAAATCTGGTCCTGGAGTACCTCTGCCATGCATCTTTTGGTATTCTCCCTGCCCTAGTACATGTAATCCAAATAATCAGCTAATAACCAAGCCCAAGTTCAAGTGGGTGTGTTAGGATAGGGATGCATAAAAAATTGGCAGGGCCAATGTGCAGTCACTACTGGTATACTCCTCAGTGTCACACAACTACAAATGTCATTGTCTGTAAGCGTCATTTTAATGAAAGAACAGTTCAAATACAACTGTGCTAAATAGTAAGTTTAAATAAATGGTAAGTACTCTGAAGTAAATTTGACAGATTACATGCTTTTCATAAATGCCACTAAGAACTAAGAGATACATTCTGCAAGTGAATGCCCTCATTTCTCTCAAGAACAAAAGTATTCTTTCTCATAACACAATATAAATCAATGATGAAAAAATAAAGTTCTAAATATGTTAATTTATAGGGTAAAAAGCATGGATTTATAGAGTAGAAAGCATGGATTTATAGGGTAGAAAGCATGGATTTATTAACTTTACGAATGCAAATTCAAACATGATCTGATATTGTATATTTGTAGAACATTGTGGTATTAACTTTTATTGATAGCACTAGGCAAGGATACTCTAGGACCAGGGTGAGTAACCACAGATTTAAATAAACACAGTATAGTCCCGTTTAGGTACATATTAAACTCGTACTTTAGGACAAGCTCTAAACTTCTGAAGCCTCTCTGCTTTCTGTCCGAGTCTTGAGTCCATGGCTAGAAGTCAACAGTGTTCTGGCTTGTGCATCAGCGGTCTACGTTCATCCTGCGGAGTTTGGCGGGCAGATTGTCCTCTGGCCGGCTGCCGGCCATGGGGAGGGGGTTTAGATTTGGCCCAGGAATAGGCGGAGGCAGTGGAGTCAGTCTGTGGTGCTCTAATTCTCCTGCTGATTGGGTGTGTGCCTCAGAGTCCAGCTTCAGAGGCTTCAGCTGGAGCTGCTGGTTCCCCCCTGGTTCTTCTGGGCTGGCAAAGGAGCCCAGGCGCTGGACCCTCAGCGGCAGGTCACCAGTGCTTGATGCTTTCTCACTGGCCTGCTGTGTTCCTGGACCACTGCTGGCTTTCAAGGCCTCTTTGCCATTTCTGGAGCTCATGCGCTGGAGCTTGCTGGGAAGCCTGGAGGTGGGCTCCTCCAGTGGGACGCCATCCAGAGAGAAGATTCGCTCCCTCCGGCTGGTCCTGGAGTCACCTGGGGTGGGAGTGAGGGGAGGGGCTGGGGAAGGCAGGCAGGAAGTCTCTTCTTGTTCCTTGACGCTATAGGGGGGTGTAGGTACCTCAAAGGTGCTGTGAAACTGCGAGTAGTCAACCCTGAAGAAGCCCTCCTCCAGAGACATTACAGGCAGGAAGCGGTGACCCCACAAAACCTCGTCCTCAGTGTAAGAAGTACGAGCTTGGCAGGTCATACCTTTGAAGAACAGAGAGTGAAACAAAGAGGAATGACAAGGCGTTATTTGAAGAAATTTTAAGGGTCCATATTTTGTACACTTCTAACATTTGTCTGGTTTTATGTAGCAAAAACACTCATATTTGCATGGTCATTTTTTAATTTCTCTTAAAACCAGTTTTCTGGAGCATGTGGGACATGTGACACATATGTCACATATGACTGCGTGACACTACATTTCCCATAATGCTCCAGTGTCTTGGCAAAATTGTCCTTTAGAGTGACAAAAAAAGTTCTTTGACTAGTGCAATCTTTTGTGGTGCTATACAATGTGGAAAAGATTAAAAGATTAAAAAGTATTTTTCTAAATAACTACTTATAACAGATTTTCCATTATATTGTACAGCCATTTACCAATACAAATAATCATTTATAAACCCAAATAAATATTCTATACTAAAGAACCCTTCGTTTAACAGGATATGAATGTTTTTTCTATATTTAATAGCAACGGCTACACTTATGTTATAGGTAATGCTATTAGAGGCTTAGCACTTGTAATGTACCAAAATGCATATTATACAGCTAAATCGAAGGCATTAGTTAAGTTACCAACTTGTGTAGTGTGATTGAATTTAATACACCAATAATACTGTATTTCATTTTCAATTAAAAAGGGGCATGAAAGGTGCAGATAACATCTGTTTTTTGTCTCAGATGTACAGCTTAATTTATTTAACATTGAAGTAGTGAGAAGAATGGGGAAATAAAGTCATCCGTTCAAAATAACTATGACTGTTTCAGTGGCCACATCAGTACTTTGGCACTTTTCATTGAGGACTTTTTATTGTGCCTGTTCCTGGCTCTCTTTGTGTTTTAATGCAGATTGTTCATTTTCAGTGACTGACAAGTAAAAAGTTTAGGCTGTGCCCTCCCTAATTTAGAGCAGTCTTCTTCAATCATATCCACAAAGGGCCATTGTTGCTGTAGGTTTTCACTGTAATCAAGCAGAAGCATACCTTGTTTCCACTTGTTTAATCAGCTGGTCTCAGTTTTCAAACAGTTTGAGAGTTATATTAAGCTGAGTTCCTGCTTGGTTAGAATGAAAACCTGTAGCCATGCAAACCCTTTGTGAATAAAATTGGTGACTCCTGTTTTAGAGTGTGCTCCAGTACAACCACCAGTCTAAAAAACTCCTGCAGTGCCTTTAAGACTAGTATATGTGGTATATCCCATTGGTCACCCTGTATTGTTCCTCATTCAATAAGCAATCCTGGCTAAAATGTGGAACAAATAATTCATTTTTAACTAAAATCCTCAGAGATATGAAAAAATAAGCCAAATTTCAGCCACTGCTGTTGTCATTTGCAAGACTGCAGTAATACTCTGCCAAATATGCAAATGCAAATGTAAATGTAAAACAATACATTTGCTTCCTGACAGATTGGAGCAGCCGCACAACATTTTCCCGTTTTTTACAAAACTGTTGTTCAAATCATTTTCCTCTCCAATAACTCCTCCAGCACCTTCAGCAGAAACAGGCAGGCTAGACTGCTCTGTGCTGGATGAGGGGTCAAATGCAAATGTGTTCATGGTTATGATGTCTTTTTGCTTGTCAGTTACATAGAGCCCTGATCCACACGTGGGTCTGTTAATCTCAGAGTGATGTTAACCTGTGGTTTCTACGATGCCCTCTAGAATGACAACAATCTCGAACTGCTCGCTCATGAGAGAGCGCTGGGAGAGGTCGAAAAAGGGGCTTTTGGGGTTTATCTCGTGGCAGATGGTGAGAGGAGAGACGAGGAAGAGCTGATCGGCGCCCGTCCCAAAACCAACGTCCAACTCTCTCTGGTCCAGAGGCAGAAACTCTCCCTCAGGCGTCTGACGAGACTACAGAGAGAAAGAGAGAGAGAGAGAGACAGAGAGAAAGTGAGAGTGACTAAAAGAGAGAGAGGGAGGGAGAGAGATTTCCACAGCACAGAAAAACTGCCCTACATACTAGAAGAGAGGAGCAGCCTGATTATACAAGCAGTGAGATTAGTCTGTGAGGGCTAATAAGTAATTCATTATTCAGTGCCAGGAAAAAAAGCAAAAAAAAAAAAAAACCCAAACAAACAAAACAGAACAAAATAATATATATATATTTAACAGACAATTCCACAGCAACCTCAACAACCCAAAAAAATTTCAGATCTCCACTTTACTTTTCTGCATCTACTGCCACTTTAACTCTTCCATCCTTCCAATTTTAATATCAATAGTTACACCTGTGTCCTATCAACAAAAGTTGCTCCCAAAGCTGCTCTCAGCGACATCATGTTCAACTCCAGAGTGACACAAAAAGGGTCGTCCCTATCATCAGGAGTTCAATTTTCGATTTTGGCTGCGAGTGGGTGGGTAGCATCAGCCAACTCCCCATCATTCAGCTTGATTTTGGCCAGCATGGGTGCCTCTTATCTGATGAGGCAAGTGCTAGCCTTCAACCTGCCAGATTTGGTAGTACTGTGTGATTATGGGGACTCCTAGCAGATGGAATTGGACATGACTACACTGGGGAGAAAACTGGGTAAAAAAAAGAGACACTGACATTCACACAAGCAGCTACCTAAATACACATGGGTGCCGGAAGTATTTATAATGTGGGGGGGAGACGCAGCGCTCTACGTCTTGGCTGTAGTCCGGGAGGGAAAAAGTGGGGGGGGATGCGCGCTGCTCTCTACGTCTCGACTGATGTCCAGGAGGGGAAAAGTGGGGGGGACGAAACGAATGATTATGTAAATACACCTTAGCTGCCTTTTACATTTCTCTCTCACGTAATCTAAAATCTGGACAAAGGAGATATTTTTGATTAGATTAAATTGAAGATAATATGAAGTCAAATGAACATAAGCGGAAAAAGCAAGGATTTCCAAAACTGGAATGGTTAAAATGTACAGAGAGAAAATGAGACTCCTAATAATCGCGCAAGACCTTCTAAACCTGCGGTCCCCAACCGTTTTTGCGCCACAGACCGGTACCATGTAAAACAATATTTTCACGGACTGGTATAGATACAACTAAAAACAAAATGCGTAAAAATACAACTCACCATTCCGCTGAATTAGTGGGAGCCCTGCGCATGTTTCCCTGCTACGAGCTGAGGACCGAGACGAGCGTTTTTTCAATATAAAAGATCTTTCAGACTCTGATAACTAATGAAATATTTTTATTCTGTCTTTCTGTGCGGCCCAGTACCAAATGACTCACAGACCGGTACCGGTCCGCGGCCCGGAGGTTGGGGACCTCTGTTCTAGACCACCAAAACTGTCCTCATCAGATAACCTTTCTTCACATTTCAGAGAGAGAAGAAAATCAAGCTCCACTTTTTTTCTTCAGATCTGATTAAATCCACAGATGTCTCTGTCCATTCTTCCACCATGAGAAGAAAACTTGCGTCAGGTCTAAAAGGATGCGTAGCAGCTCAAAAAGGAAATTCTATTTAGTTGTTAAGGCTTCTGTGAAATTTTCTGTTAAATATATTTTCTGCTTTTTTCCTTGCGCTGAAAAGTGGATAACTTAATAAATGAAAGAGTGGTCTGGCTTTTGCCTAAAGAGCCTTAATCCTTTTGGCAATTATGTGACATTCATGCCAATAAGGCACCATTCTACTGAAGTAAAGGCGTGAAAAAGAAAGACAGAGAACAAAAACAGAATGAGAGATGGAGAAAAAAAAAAGAAAGACAGCATCACGGTTTGAGAGTGTGCGAAAAATAGAGCAAGAAAAGAACAGTGTTAGAGTAAAAGAGACTGAGAGAGAAAGAAAGAGAGAGACAGAAAGAGAGAGAAAGAAACAGAGTAATATACAAAGAGAGTGTGTGTAAGATAATTTAGAAATGAAGAGCTTACAGAACCTGG
Source organism: Brycinus macrolepidotus (assembly GCA_037974445.1). Lineage (NCBI taxonomy): Eukaryota > Metazoa > Chordata > Actinopteri > Characiformes > Alestidae > Brycinus > Brycinus macrolepidotus. Next base: position 31,947,350 of record JBBPCZ010000115.1, on the reverse strand, counting down.
TCTGAAGTGATGCATTAACTCTTAAAGCGAAGGCAGAAATTACAAATAAAAGTGTCCGTTCATGTCCACCAGGAGCGGGAAAGTGTTTCTGCCTCAGCAGCTGCACATGAGCAAGCTTGTCTGGTTTTGTTAACTAACCATAAAGATGTCAAATCCATATAACATGCTGAAATGATGAGCATTCTGTAGTTCGGATTAGAGCTGGCAACATCCCACCATCTGCTTTACAGCCAGTCTTGGCTGTCACTCCAGACTTCCTGATGAAACTTCTCCTCATTTAAACAGTGCACCAGAGATACCCTTATGTATGGAGACCTCTAAAGTAAAGGCCCGTGGGCTTTTTCATTAAAGACCCAGAGAACCTAAATTTGTCATTGCTTTCTAATTAGGTTAATGTTTGGCTTATGGGAATAGAATATGCATGTTTAAAGTGGGACCTGTGAATAAGTTTATAATGTGTACATACACAGCACTAGAGCTGCACGATGTGGACAGATTTTGTGATGTCACAAAATTAACACATTTAAATATAACTCCTTATTCTGGCTACAGCAATTTACCCCCACCTATTCATGCACCAATTCATCAACAACTTTAATGGTTAAAAATTAGACTTTTAATATCGTGGTTAGAAAAATACAAAAATACTTTTTGCTGTTGCCCTCCAGTCATTGCATGGATTGGTTACATTTTATCAGAAGCACCTGATTAAATTATTGTGAGATTAATCATCTGAACTATGTATTGTAAATACTGGGATTCTTCAAGGAAATGTTTGGGAATGATTCATCAAGCACAAATATAAAATCACAATGTATAGTAATATTAATTTGTTTTTTTTTTCCAAACAAATAAATGCTTACTAACTAAAGGAACAGCTTTACATATTTTACACATTTTTAAATATCAAGACTTTTGCACAGGATCGTACAGGTCATCAGAATTTCTGCGCTTTTTATGTAAACTGGGTCCTAATCATGGGTAAAGACTGCGTAAGCTTTAAGATCACTACTCACAGGGCAAATGTTGTTTGTCATTCCAGCAGATTTTATCAAACAGTGTGTTCCTCACTCTGTTCAAGTCTGAGCTACTGCTAAAAAGTGAAAGCTATCTAAAGAGCAAACGATAACAAATGAGCAGAAGCTAACTAACAAGTGGAAGCTAACTAAAGAGTGGAAGTTAACTGAAGAGCACAAGTAAACTAACAAGCAGAAGCTAACTAAAAAACAATAGCTAACGAAAATGCGAAAGCTAACTTACAAGAGTAAGTTAACTAACAGGGGTAAGCTAACTAAAGAACGAGAACTAACGAGCATGCAGAAGCTAAATAAAGGCCATAAGCTATGAATGGAAGCTACTTAATGAGTAAAAGCAAACTCATGGGCTAAAGTTAATTAATAAGCAGAGGTTAGCTAATGAGTTAAAGGAAATTAAAGAGAAGAAGCCAGCAGAAGAAGCCTAGCTAATGAGAAAAAGCTAAGCAAGCCTGGCATACTGTGATCACACTGTCTCCCCCCATAAACGCGAGCTATCTGGTGGTGGAAATCTGATTCACAAAAGTATCTGTAGCTCCGTACGTCTAGGGTTACTAAAAAAAAATCTCCATTTTAAAACTGTCATAGTGTATTGTCATAGTTCTGCTCATGCTGTGTAGCAGGCTGGAAGCTTTGGCCAGAGGGATGTCAAGCAAACATGTTCATTAGAATATAAGGCCATATGCCCAGCTTGTGCTGTTCAGTGTTTTATCATATTCTTTCTTGCTTTTTTAAATTAAAATGTTGCTGGATTTTTAACATGAAACTAAAATGTATTAGCATGCAAACATTTTTCATTTTGTAAATCCACTTATAATGTTTGTGTGTGTTTTTTGTACAACAAACAATCATGATTCATTTTTCGATGGAGGCGGCAAAACTGAAGATGAAAAATGAGACTATGGCATTGCAAAAAGATTAAATTACTTTAAAAAAAATACACTTTACACACTAACCCTGCCACTAACCTGCAAGACCCTGTTTACAGGCCCACGTACAGTGCTGGTTCATCAGAGCCAGATTGCATAAGAGCTTGCGTCAAAACAAGAAAAACAAGAAAAAAAAACCAAGAAAAAAAATATATTCAGTAAAACTCTGCATGCTGGAGTTACTACTACATGGAGTGTATAGCCAATTTATAAAGTGTATGAGTGGATGGATGGATTCCTTTGTTAGTTTGTCCAATAAGTGCTCATGTATTTTGCATATGAACATAAGGGGCTGGCTGGAGAGTGGCTGTGAGCTGGCTGCCTGTGCTGCCGGCTCCAGATGGTGAACAGACTGAGTTCCTCTCACGGTGGTGTACCCAGAGCAAGGGGTGAGACTTTTCACAGGATAGAAGCCGTTCCCACACGTCGCTCTCTATGCTTTCAAAGAATGTGCACTTACATATACACATGCACACTCACACAGGTATGTAAGCAGGTCACACAGACAGACAAGCACAATTTTCAACAGATGATTGCGCCAGAAACAAAAAATTGTTAATACTAAACACCCACAGAGAAACAAAGTGGAAACCATCCCTTGGAGACACAAAAACAGAAAGATTTCTGCTGTCACCCCTGATTATTACTGTCAGAATGATTGAGTTCCTGTGGTTCTACACCTGCAAATCAAAGTTAACTTGACTTTGATTACTGTGCTTCTGCCTAGTTCAGTCACTTCAAATGAAAAGGTGAAAAGCCCTAATTTAAAAAAAAAAAAAAGGTTCTACATAAATCCAGGGCTTTTTAAAACCAATAAACACTTTATTTGCCTCATATTCTCAACAGAAATCAAGTAAAATTCCTCTGCACCGCTCCATTTTTGGACCATTCTTCTTGTTAGAGAGAACACAAATGGTTGTCTAAAGCCTGGCTGGCACATTTCACACTGTTCTTCTGCAAGAAAGCCCACAGAGGGACTTGAGACAGCCCTGAGGTCTTGGTTCCCCTGAGCTGGGAGGTGATGTGAGGAGAAGAGGAGCGGGGATGGTGGGGGGTGTTTAACAATAATGCTAATGTTTAGGCCTGCGGTCCTTGTTCCCAGTGTGGAGTCTCAGGTGATGTTTAATAATGGCAGCGTTGGAGGCACTGGCCTGTCTGATCCAGCACACAGGAGATGCAGCATTAAAGCCCTGCTATTCTGACCGTGAAGCCCCCATTTTCATGCTGTATCTCACTGCTTTCTTCACAAACCCATGAGCATGCACACACACACACACACGCACAAACACACATGCACGCACACACATGCACACACACACAGACGCGCACAAACACACATGCACGCACACATATGCACACACACACACACATGCACACACATGCACGCACACACATGCGCACACACACACACACACACACACAAAGTTTGTATTTGTACACTGTCAGGATGTTGGGTCAAATCTATGTTTATGTATTATATAACAACCTCCATTTAACATGTCCTATATGTCCTTTATGTTTAGTCCTATCCCACCGAAGAGCTGTAGCATAAATTGCTTAAAAAGTAGAAAGGTGTTCGAACACACAGTGCATCACAGCTTGCTGCATAAGGGGCTGCACTGCCACAGACCTGAGTATCCCTGCTGAACCCTGTCCACCGCCTGAAGTACAACTGGCATGTATGCATCAGCCCAGGACCAAGGAGCAATGGAAGAAGGTGGCCTGGCCTGAAGAATCACATTTACATCCTTTGGATGGCCTGATGTGTGTGTCTCACTTACCTGGAGGAAAAGACCCAGAATGCACTATGGCAAGAAGGTAAGCTGGTAGAAGCAGTGTGATTCTCTAGACAATGGTTTTTTTCTGGGAAACCTTCGGTTCATGTGGACACCTACCACCTACCTAAACATGGCTGCAGACCAAGTACACCCCTTCACTGCAACGTTATTCTCTAATGGCAGTGGCCTCTTTCAGCAGGATAATGCATCCTGTCACACTGCAAACATTGTTCAGGAATGGTTTGAAGAGCATGACAAAGAGTTCAGGGTGTTGACTTGGCCTCCAAAATCCCCAGACCTCAATCTGATCAAACATCTCTGGGATGTGCTGGACAAACTAGCCCCATTCATGAAAGCGCCACCTCGCAACTTACAGGATCTGCTGCTAATGTCTTGGTGCCAGATACCACAGCACACCTTCAGAGGTCTTACAGAGTCAATGCCTCAACAAGTTAGGGCTGTTTTGACGGCACAAGGCGGGTTATACAATAGGCAGGTGATGTTATGGCTGACTGGTGTATATATTAAGTAATAGTACATCATATTTTATTTGTTTCTAATATGTTAAACTGAACAGTTAAACAAATTGTGCATGTAAATTTGCAGATTATTTTTACAGCTGTTCATGGTGAACAGATCAAAAAAATTGCCCAAAATGACTAGGAATAAAATCTTGTTAAATTGTGAAGTTAGTTTTTATACTAAACCTAACCCTAACCTCAGTAACTTCTTTTAGTTTTCAAAAAATTATACAGATTGTATTTTTTTTTGTAAAAGAACACTTTACAAAGTCAGGACCATTTTAGATGGCTTTTCCTAGACATTTGTAAAGAGTTTTGTTCCTAAAAATGTACAAAAATTAACATGTGGGTTTTTGCACTAGTGTCTGTCTTGAAAACGCTTTGAGGGGGGACAATGAATTAATAATTGCTCAGTTTTAAAACTGCAGGACATCTGTTTGTTAGTTAGTGCTTTACATGATACAGTGTGCTCTGTCCTGAGGTTGCTTCTTCAAAAATGAACAGTTATCAAATAGCCAAATTCTGTACCCTGTAAAAAACAGTATGAGAACAACACAGTGGGAAGCTTAAAAGGGTGTGTCACTGTTAATCATACAACTTACAGCCATACACTCAACCACAAGGTAGGTTTAAGCTCTAAGTTAGTGGTCACCAGACCTCCCAGTGGTCTATCATTCTGCAGAATTCAGCTTCAGCCGTGACTTAACATCTCACCAAAATGATCAAGATTTTATTAGGAGAGTGACTGGTTGGAGCACATTTTAAGTGATTCTTTTGAGAAAAAGTTTTAACTGTAATAATAGTACTTGTAATTGTATCCTTTAATATTATGTTTGATCTTACAATTATGATTTGAAACAATTACCATCAGGCACTTTGTTTTAGCTAACAATGGAACTCTAGAACATTGGTATAGAATTCAGGAGGGACGGGGAAAAAACTCCCTCTCCAGGGCACGGCATTGTATTAAAGAACTCACTTACTTAAAGATTCTTCACACTCACGTATCTCATTTAAAAAATGGGTTCTTTAAATCTCCCGGAATAATTCTTTAACAGGACACTTTGGTCACAATGAAAAGCTTAACTATCATTACATCTTAAACATGCCTACTCACCTCCTACAGCAGCGCTGCAGTGCTCTCTAGAGTGAGATTTTCTATTTTACAAAAACACCCTTCTAATGATGTGTATTGAAGCAAGAGGATTTTTTTAAAACTACAAATGGTTTGGCAAGGTGGGCTGTTGAGCCAAACCTCTTTTTTTCTTCTTTTTGATTCCTGAAAGGGTAAAAACCTGTCTCTGCTGTCCATTATATGATAAACAAAGACAAATGGTTGTTTTGGCCATTTTGCTCAGTAGGTAGGAGGTACACTAATTGGTTGGTTATAATAGCCTGGTTGTATTTGTTATTAGTTAATAAAGTTGGATACTACAGGAATTCCCCATTTTAGTATTATGTATTTGGGTATTGAAGTGAGAGAACAATGATGAATGAAAACAATATAAAATTGTATTAAAGTAATGAGGCTGCGGGATAAAGATATACACCACCGAATACTGCATAACATGACAAATAACACATTACATTCTGGTTTTAGGCTAAAATGTCCTTTTAAGGACAGGGATCTGTGGCATTGTTCCAAAGAGCCCATTTTGGCACTTTTGCTTTTAAGAGTGCAGGTGTACCAGATTAAGAGTCCAACTGCATTCTACAAGAAGGCAGAGGAGGTGACCCCTGCTCTAAAATCAGCCATTAATGCAAGATTGTCTGCTTAAGATCAACTTTGTTTTTTCTTTTTTGGTTAATGCGTTTTGTGGTTAATGTAAAACTATATTTGCTGATGAAATTGCCTCTTGGGAACAAAGAGTTTTTAGTGATTGCTAATGTTAGACTTCTCTTTAGAGGTTTTATTACAGTTGTCATGGGGAGGGTGCGCTTTTTTGTGGGTGTTTTAGTGTCACGTCAGTCGTTAATATACAACTATGTCTGCTAATGAAACTGATTAACTGAGAACTGACTGACTGCCATGGGGGCTCAACTAAATCTAGACTCTAATCTGAGCTGTGTACAGTTTGTTTCCACCTCTGTCGTAGCTCAGCCGGTGTAAATGTTAAAAGAGCTGGGTTGTGCAGGTGTAAATCTCTGAGGTGGGACAGAGTGCTTACTCCGCACACTGATGTGGAGGAGAGATGTGCTGCTGCTGCTGTGGAGGCTTGTTCTTTGGACGTTTTTTCTATCTATTGCTCTGTGCTGGACTACACCAGATGGAGAGAGAGAGAGAGAGAGACAGAGAGACAAAGAGAGTAAGAGAAAAGGATAAAAGAACCTCTCCGCAATGCGCCTGCTCACATGTAGTCCTCTCAGCACGAGGCGAGACATTGGCTGTCAATCAATTACTCCTTTTCTCAAACTCTGGGGTATAGCCCTCCCCCTACCCCTCACACACACACACACGCACACACAAACACACACACACACACACACACACACACACACACACACACACACACACACACACAATCTGAATGTTCTAGTCCTCCTTGCTGTGATCACGTCTGCCCTTCATGTCTTTACTCGTCTTTCTTCTCTCCTCACATTCTCCTCTTATGTTCCTCTAATCCTGTCTCGCCTCTCGTTCCTTCTCTCCGGCTCTAACTTCGCCTCGCTCTCCGCCGAAAAGACGATTAAGAAGCCACCAAAGTATATCACAGAGAATATTTCAGTCCAAACTGGTGCTGCATTCTTCTGATAAAAGGGAGGTCTGGTAACAGATCACTCTGAGAAATGTTCATGCAGCTCCGCCTCATAGAAAATTAATCTGAGAGCAGAGCAGAAAGAAAAGGCCAGAGGCAGCGATAAATAAAACTCAATTATTCCAAATGCGTGTAAATAGCACAAGCATTTATTTATTTTATTATCTGCTCATGAATATTAAATGCCATCCTGTGCCATTTTGGCGAGTATCGAAGAAGATACTCGCCATTTCGTTTTTTAGAAACGAAATGATTCATGTTTGGTCCTCAGCAACGCGTGCAGTGTCACCATGAGTGTGAGTGACCTTGGACAGAGAGCCTCACTGTTAAGTCTTTTTCTCTCTTTCACTCAGCCTCTGTCTCTAGGCTACATTTCAAAGGTGCAATGATCCACATACTTGGCTTTTACACCCAAACCCCTTCAGCATTTTCTGACAGCTAGTCAAGAACAGAAGCAAAAATCTGCCCCATGTCAGAGATATACGAACTGTCATGCAATGCTTCTGAGGATGTGTCCATTTGACTAGCTCCTTTATCTTTGTCCTTAAGGGCAAACCATGAGCACTCAGGAAACGAGTGCCTGTTCCTAAACTTCCTTGGTTTAGTATAATCCAATTGAGTGGCAATCATGTAACGTTTAACCTTGTAGCCGACCATGAGCTCTTGAAGATCAATAAAGGTGGCCAGGGCATAGTTCTGCCGTCCTGTTCCCTCCTCTGTTCAGTGGTGATGTTACTTAAATCACTAAGGAGAAATCGAGGGTATACACTATGGTTATCTTCCTCTTAGACTGAGACAGATTTTACCCCTCCATTTGGAGAGGTAAGCACCCTGGTTGAGCACCAAAAAAGGTTCCACTATTGTTAAATAACCTTTTCTGGTACTATATAGAAACATTTACAACTCAACACCAATAACTTAATCTGTTACGGAATAATCAGTAGTATCCAAGTGACACATAACTTTTCTTGAACACACTGGTGAAATCAGTTCCCATCTTCTTTCAGAGAGAGAAAGGGAGAGAAGCTGGACACACACTATTACCCACATTTTGGTGCTCATTCATCACTCACACTAAAAATCCCAAAGTAAATATGAGAATAATGCTGATTGAACTAGTCAGTGTGAATTTAGGAACATTTCTCTGCACTTTTGGCGTTAAACTCTTAGCAAAAAGGGTTCTGACTCATACGAAGAGTGAAACTCTTTTTGGTGCTATAGAACTATTTTGATACAAGAGGTTCTCAATAATGGAGATGAACCATTAGGTTCTACATATAATCACTGTCTTTACTGAAGAACCCTTGAAGAACTATTGAAGGATATCAATATATTGGTGCTGCTGAAGGGTGAACACACACTCTTAACAAAAAGGGCTTTAAATAGTACTTAAAAGGTTTCTTTGACTCATAACTCAAGTGTAAGCCATTAGTGTGTTAAAACCATTTTAAAAGGTTCTTCAGAGCAGTGTTTCCCAGCTCCAGGTCCTGAACACACACTGCCCAGGAGATTTGAGTGCTTTCACTGCTCCTAACACACCCGATCTAACTCATCAGCTCAGTAACAATCCCTTTACCGAGTAGGCGTGTTAAAGTAGGAAAAGCACTCAAATGTGCAGCGCGGTGTCTCCCCGTGACCAGGGCTGTAAAACAGTGCTTTGGAGAGCCATTTGACAGGTTTGCCATCATCCATCATGGAGAACCGTGTAAAAATGCAAATAACCAGGAAAGCATTTGAATGGTTCTTTTGTGGAGGAACCCTTTTTAAAGGTGCCTTCAAGGTTTTACTACACAGCAGTAACCTAAATGTGTGCCAACTAGTGACCAAACCACAATATATGCATCTGTAATAGGTACAGATATGCATCAATTTTTGCGTGCTTTTGATTAATTTATTTCTTTTTTATTATTTTAATTTCACAAGCCCACCAGATATATTCTGCGTGATACATGGCCCCCAAAAAATACCAAGCCCACCGCATGTGCGCATGCATGTTTGTGATTAATGGCTCAGTGTTTGTTTCTAACTTTTTGTGCGCTCCACACAGTGTGAAAACCACAGACTGCAGGGCAGAGTGAAGCTTACCTTGATGAGTTTGCACCTGATCTGAGCAGACACCATGTGGCTGTTCCTCAGGTTGCCCACGCGGAACATGAGGCAGAGTTTCCCGTCCCGCTGGGAGATGACCGCGTCCTGGCTGAACATGAGCGTCTCGGCGCGCTTCTTGGGCTGCGACATCTTGATGAACATGCAGCCGATGAGGAAGGCGTCCACGATGGAGCCCAGCAGAGACTGGAAGAGGAAGAGGATGATGCCCTCGGGACACTTCTCTGTGATGTAGCGGTAGCCGTATCCGATGGTGGCCTCGGTCTCGATGAAGAAGAGGAAGGCGGAGGGGAAGTTGTACACGTTGGCCACGCAGGGGGTGTACGAGTCGTCGTGGCCGCGGCCGAGGTCCCCCCTGATGTAGGCGATCACCCACCACATGGAGGCCATGATGAGCCACGCCACGGTGTAGGTGAGCAGGAAGATGAGCAGGTTCCAGCGCCACTTCAGGTCCACCAGCGTGGTGAAGAGGTCGGACAGGTAGCGGCTGGTCTCCCCGCCCAGGTTTCCGTGCTGCACGTTGCACCGGCCGTTCTTCTCCACGAAGCGCTGCCGCTTCCTCTTGGCGGGCGCAGGGAAAGAGGAGCCCCCTCCGGTGTTGACCACCTGGTAGTCGTCGCCAAATTTCCTTCTGATCGCAGACATGGTCGAGCGGGCAGAGCGCGCGCACAAGTACTGCAGAAGTTTACCGCGGGACGCTCCCCTTTACGCACAGCATGGGTCACGCGCCTCGGCTGGGCTCCATGGGTGGGTGATCGATCGCAAGCACTTTACGTCTTCCTGGAAGGGTCTCAGAATAGCAATCCATAGATAGTGAAACCTGACGAGAGGTCGGTCCGAGTGGCTTTCCAAACTGTAAACGCGTCTCCGGATCCAGAACTTCACACCACCATCATCTTCTTGCCCTTCTTCACAGCCCTTCAGTCTCTCGCGTAACTCTAAGATGTAAAAGAAACACTAACACTAGGACAAAACTCTTTTACTGAATGGGCTTCTCTTCTGGATTGCCATCCATGCAGCCTGGTGGCCCTGTTTGGCACCTGGAGACCTCCAGCATGCAGTAGTAATGACTAACCCACCCCAAAGCACGCACCAACTACAGCACTCGTGCTGGTGATGCTTATGTTGAGAAGAGAGGGAGGCTGTGCATGTGCGCCTTCAAACCAATCCGGTATCTCAGTAGCTGATGGGGATTTGGTGGAAGTTGGGCCGAGAACCCGAGATCTAGTGTTGCCATCTGCTGTCCAAAAGGTGCACTCGCCTGGAGAACTGGAGAACTCCACAGAGAGAACTGGGTTCACTGCAAAATAAACATGTGCCCTGTTCAGGGACTTTTCAAATTAGTCCTTTAATGTCTGTCTTAAATTTTTTGGACTTTGGTCCTTGTATCTTCTGAGCTTGCCTGAGCACAAACATGAAGAAAAACATCAAACTGATCCATCCGTATAGCTAAAGGTGAGTTTTATTATCACTTAATTTATAATATCAAATCCAGTCTAATGGGAGCTACTGCTTTTTGAACAAAACTCAAATTTACTTCTGAATAAAATTATGAAAATGACAAAATAAGAAAAAAAAAACAAACAAAAAAAAACAAAAAATCCAATTCTAACACTGTAAACTGTAACGTTGCTTTTACGTGCCTGAAAGCAGTCGCCTAATATTAAAGTAATATTAAAGTAAATACATGAAGTAAAGTGTACATAATTTTCTTTGAAGATTTTTATTCTTTTTTTATTCTTTATTCTAAATTATTAAATAAAAATATAGTAACTTTACAAAAATAACTTTGTAAAATACTCCAAAATATTGTAGAAAACAACCTAGTTATACTGACAAATAAAATTAGTAAACTTGGTGACAACTTTAGTAAAATATAATATTACCATTTTCAGTGTACTATTAGATGTTCATGCAAAGTATAACTATCCAAAATACCATAATTTAAAAAATTCTATGGCACTTGCCCTATTACACTAAATTTAGCTGCATGTGTTATTTAGCTGAATGGGTTAAGAATGCAGATCTAGGAACTGCCACTCAGTACAATCATATTAACTGATGAAACCTGATCCTAGATCAGCATTCTTAATCAGAGAAGCTAAATATATATGGTGACCGGTGGTCAGTTTTCAAAGAAAGTTGTTTAAATATGCAATTCACACAGAAACATGTTTTGCATTATAGAAAGGTAAGTGACATAAATATAGATCTACTATTCATAGAGGACAAACATTTTCTCTTTTGCTGGCCAGTCAGCATATAGCATCACTGTATGGATCAAACAAAAGGCTTGAGATTGACTGCTGCATGCTATTCATGCTACATTAAACATTAAAATGATACCAGGCCTAAAGGCTAATGATTGGACCAAACCGTGAAATGGGTCTGAATTGAATTTAGGCCTGTAATAATCTACTGTGTAATAGTCCACTTAGTAAAAGGAGGAGCCAGTAAACCAGGGAAAGCTCATACCTTTGGGAAGCTCCTACATTATTCAACTTACATTTTATTGACTTTGCATGCAAAAGGAAATTGAAGTAATGCGCCAATGCTCAAAATCAGTTTTTTTCAGTGTCAGCAGAGCAACAGCTTGGTGAGGTTTTACACTTCCCATCATTACTCATCTCTGTGTGCTCTTCTGTGAGGAGGTTCCACCTTCTGATTAGAGTTGGCTGGTTCTGAGACAGTTTTTGAATGATTCAGGCCCTCCGTTCCTCAAAGTTCACTCTCCTGGTGAGATATTTTCTTGGATGTGCCCCATTAACTGCCAGATATAGGGGAGTTCCACTTTCTAAATTTAATTAAAGGTGAATTCAATCCATTTTTTTTTTACATTTCTGCATAATTACATGGTTAGAGTGTATACAAGTCATTTCATGATGTGAAATTATTCGTTTGAGAGAAACTCAGTGTTCATGGAGCAATCAGAATGGTAAACATCCAAAGTGTTTAATGCCTCTGAAATCTTCATCCCTGAAAGTTATTACATAAGATAAGAAGAAGATAAGAAAGAACTTTATTTATCCCGAGGGAAATTCTTTTGTCATAAACATGCACACTGCAGCAAGAGGAGAAAA
>JBBPCZ010000115.1:31917765-31930098 GCA_037974445.1 Brycinus macrolepidotus | reverse complement strand
AGCACTGGAGAAGTCAAAAAACATGACCCTCACAGTGTTCCCAACAATGTCCAAATGAGAATAAGCCTGGTTCAGCAAGTAGATGATGGCGTCCTCCACGCCGATACAGGGCTGAAATGAAATGGTTAGGAATATTCTGCCTGATGCCTCAGATATGGTTTTAATGACATTTTTGGTATAAGGTTTTGTCCTAAAACATATTATCAACAGTTATCAACAATTAATCTAGTAGACTTTTAAATGCCAAACAATAAAAAGGGACAGTGGTGTTCACTTCTAACCCAGGGTTTAATACTACAGAGGTCAGTTCTATAGTAACATGGGCATTTGAGACATTTGAAGCTTCTAACATACTAAACTCAAGTAGCATTTTCTTAACTGTATGCTGTTTTACAGGGAATCCTCCAAAATCAAACACTGAATATTACTTGAGGAGGCTGTTCGCCTGCTAACTGTCTGTCGATTTGTTCAAACAACTACAAATGTGCAAACATTGTGCTGGTGCGGGTTTCCTCCCTTTCGGTGATGCACACAAAAGCCACTTGTGAGCTAATAACTCTGCTTGAGGAGAATCTTCAGCTTGCCAACAAGGCTTTATAATGACCTCCTGATACTCTCTAAATGTTCTTATTGCTGGTTTCTAAACTGATTCACCAAAGATGTAAATTTAATATTTATTTAAAATTGCGTAATTGGTTTTAATTAAGTAACAACTGTGTGTGTGAAAGAGCAGGTTATTTGTATTACTGAACACACTGTATAAAATTAACTTGATCTGACTTGTTCTGGTGAGTCGGCTAAAATCCAAACAATCATGATTTGGAAAGGTAGACATGAATGCTACAGCCCGGATTCCCAGGCCCAGATTAAGTCTAAGACTAGGCTAAAAAAAGAATTTTCCATGGTATTTCTCCATTGACATTGAAATATAGTAATAAAAAGTAATAAATAGTAAGAGATGAGACTTAATCCAGACAACCGGCACTTTACTTGCAAATGGTACTTTAAAACACATTTAGTGGATGCAAGTTTCTTTTTCACTTCTTTATTGTTTAATAAACCATACAACTGTAAACCACTCCGAATATTTAGATTCAATGCTTGTGACCTTCGTGGGATAGTAGCTCTGCATGGTACTCCGCAGGGACAACATATAAAATATAAACATTTTAATTTTATTTAGTTTATGTAAAACACAAATGAATTAATATGTCTCGGATCTACTGTGTAATCGGATGTGCCCCTTTTGTGTCCCTCTAACAATGAGCTCCACAATGGGCTGTTAACAACACACAAAAATAAGAAAAGAAAAAACAAAAAAATGACAAATGCATGAAATAACAAACAACAACAACAATAACAAGAGGCTTAATTCAGGAACCTGCTATCTGCTTGTAAATGGTACGTTAAAACGCATTTAGTGGATACGAATTTCTTCTTCACTTCTTTGTTTAATAAACCATACAATTCAAATATTGAGATTCTTGTATAATGCCTGTGATCTTCATGGGATATTAGCTGTGGATGATAATCAACAACATCAACAACTCTGTTCTTGGCCAAAAAACCCAGTCAGTCCTGGATGAGAGGGTGTCCCTGATTCACGTGTGTCCTGACCACGACTCGTCTGTGACTCTTCTCACGACCCGTCGTGGTGGACCCATAATTCCCCGCGTCGAGACAAGATGGAAGAGGGCAACAGCTGCGAGAGAACAATGTTTTGGCAGTGAAAGGCTGAGAGGAGCGAACGGGGGTCTTCATTCGGACGAAGCGGATCAGGCGTGGGCATGCTCAGGTACCCTCACCTGCACTCTTTATTACTGCGCTCGCGATCGAACGTTGGGGAGATTCTAAACCGCGTCGCAATGGAGATCAGAGGCGCTCGCGCGGCTGCAGCCCGAGAGATGCTGCAGCTTTGTTTTCCACTCAGTCTTAAATGGGGGGGCTCAGGGATGCTGAGTGGAGACCCCACTCGAAAATACCGTCCTGGAACACCACCAGACCCACCATTTGTCAAGTAAACGATCAAATTCGCTCCAAGCTAAACGTGACCCGCACAGAAATGTGTTTTCACTCCTTTAGCTCCATTTAAATCGTAAAATAATTGAACTGCTTTTCGTGTCTGCTTTGCTCCTTATTTATTTACCCACTATACAGCGTTTTCTTATAAAAGCAGCCCTCCGGAAAGCAGGCTAACGTTAAACCAGGATAGTGGCTTTTATAATGCAGCCATTTGGCAAAAACAAGCCATAATTAGCCTGTTGTTGCTAGCTAACGCTAGCCGTAGCCTCTTTTCATTGAGAGTCAAACGAGCTAGCGTGCTAGTTGGTTAGCTTTGTTGCTAGTTAGTCTCAGCACACATTACACGGCCAGTTAGCCGAGCAGGCTGGTTAATGTGCTGCATGCTAATGCTGCCCCAACGTCTGGACAATGTTTTTGGCGAGCCCTGTTGAGAGAGATGCCTCCATGTTTGATTATTAGCTAGCGCTAGCTAGGCCCAGGGAAACCATTAGCTACTAGCATTTTTCTTCTCTTTTTCTTTATTTTTTTCTACTTTATTTTAAGAGTTTTGTGCTGTTGTTTTCATTTGGTAAACATTAGGCTGTTGTACTGAAACATTAGATAACAAAATGAGTTACCAGTCCCCCCACTGAGCTGGCTGGGTAGTAATTCAAATGGAGATTTATTTGTTCATTAACGTTAGCTGGATTTAAAGGTTTTATTGCTATTTTTGACCAACGGTCTCCAAACCTGGTTGTGCTGTGACCCTATTAAGAGTACAAGGCCAGTTGAATGTTTGTTTACTCTCGATATCAACAAGGATGTGTGCTCTTCATTAATTATAGAAAGGTCGATAGAGAAGCTAAATTAAATGGGAATGCTAACATGGAGAGCTAGCCATTCAACACAGCTAACCAGATTAGCTGTTTGGTCCTCACTTGCTAATTTCAGCCTCGCCACAATACTAGAAAAGTTGGAAATCAATTAATGGACGAACAGGACAATGAACCGGTCAGTTGATTTGATCTGAATAAGCAGAGCTACACGACTAAAGTTAAATCGCAGTTTGGGATTAAATGCCACCTGGCTAACCAGTTGTGTAGTTCATCCAAAGGCACTGCATAAAAACACAAAAGGTACGTTTTCTATCTTTTCGGTATCTGATTTTCTGTAAGTGTTCTGTACTGGTTTCAGTGACTTGTCTAGTAAGTAGAGGTTGATCATGGCTGTCTGAAGTAGGCTTTAACCTTAAATGACCTGTAGAGAGTAATTACAAAAGATCACTAAAATCAAGGCCATAAATTAGAGTAATGTTAACTACTTTAATTTATGGCCTTGATTTTAGTGATCTTTTGTAATCTGTGATGACCCATACACAACTTTTCTACTTGCACTGAAGGTAATTTAAAAAGAGAAGCACACTTCCATTATACTACTGAATCTCTGCAATTAATTTTTATGTAAAATGTAACATTTACTGGTGTGAGTACCAAATGCAGACACTTTATTTCCAAGACCAGTAGTCACTTTCCCAGGGTTGTAGCATTTTTGTTTGGTAAAATCCAATTAATCCAGCAGTTAAACACTGATTCCAGAATAATTTATCAGACTAGAACCAGTCTAGATATGTTAATCATCTCTATATCTTTTATTTCACATGACTTGTTTGAAGGTTGTTTCATAGGATCTGATTGTATGTAAATACTTTTTGTAGTATTTTCTGTTGCATAGTTTTTTTTGGAATGCAGAATTAACGATTGTTTTGTACCTTTACAGCATATCCCATGTTCTAAGCTGAATGAAGTTTGCCCTCTTGAGGAACCAACCATGAGTATTATTCAGGACAAGTTAGGCAATGAGTTTCTGCGTAATGGCGGCATGGACCCCAACTTTCCCACCAGCATGATCATGTTCAGCCATTTACCTCCAGTCACCAGCTTTACACGGCTCACCTCCCAGCCCGTGGTGACAGACCTGCCCCAGGAGATGATCCTGAAGAAGGAGAGGGATTCACCAGAACATGGCGGTGGGTTTCTCCACAGCATGGGCATAAAGCAGGAGAAGATGAGTGAACTTGACTACCGCCTCCCACTATATGGAACAAGCCCAGGAACCGGAGGAAAGAGTACAGATATGCTGGACATTTCATCTAGCAACCACCAGAACATGCTTCTACATGATCTCAGCCTTAGCCATGTAAGCTTTAATGGGTAGTGGATGGTGTGGTCATTGTACTTTTGCAAATTTTGTGTGTGTCTCTCTCTCCAGCGGTTGAGTGCTTTTTTTTATGGGTTTGGTGAATGTTTCTTGGCATACATAATTGATCTGTTGGTATACATAGTGTCCTTTTGATGTTCATAGTGTTTGTGTTGTGGAATTTGTGCTAGTCCATCTATCATGTCCTCATCAAACTTATTTTTTTTGTTTTGTTTTGTTTTATTTTTTTCATTGACAGCAGTTCCCTGGAAGATTAGGGAAAGAGCCAAAAGACTCCACTCATAGAAGAGGAAGGAGGACAAATGGAGAAGGACCAGAGGGCAAAGGCAGAAGGAAGCGGGGCGATTCTACAAAGGTACTCATGTTGTTCTAATTCATTTTTTCACGGTCTGAGGTCTGTTAGTAAATATGGAAGGGAATTCTGTTATATTACATTAATGGACTGTGTTCCTTTTGTTCTCTCATCCTTTGCTCAGTCACTGATGCTGGATGGTGAAGGAGGACCCCTCTCTCCTAGCTCCAAACCGCACATATGTGAACACTGTAATGCTGCCTTCCGTAGCTCCTACCATTTGCGAAGACATGTGCTTATTCACACAGGTGAGAGATTTTCACTGCCAGCTGATGCAGTTATACCTCCAAAAACATAATTTTTGGGCATATTTAATGGTATATTTCATTAATGTGGACGGTGGACCATTTGCATTTCTGACTGTACAGGTGAGAGGCCTTTCAGGTGCAGTCAGTGTAACATGAGCTTCATCCAGAAGTATTTGCTGCAGAGACATGAGAAGATTCACAGTGGTGAGTCCCACACTGGTGCACGTAGAGGTTTACAGTTTTGTTTGCAGTTTTGGGATCTTTAAGCAAAATGCTTTTAGCTTAGGGAATGTGTACAGAGTGCGATGGTTGAAATTTTGGATAAATTATTGTTGTTTTGACCTGTAAATGCATGTTGTCATCCCTGCATAAGCTCTGATTTGGTCTTTACACACACAGAATTTCAGTTTTAAAACATGACTGAAGGGTCCTCAAAATTGTTGTAAGGTATGTGTGGGGAACATGTTCAAGCTGTAGCCCCCTCCTATACACAGTTTTGTGCAAAGGTCTTAGGCTCTTGTGCAAAATGTTTAAAGCCTGAGCAGTAAGGGACTTTCTGCCAGCAAATACACAGGTTAACATGAGAATAAATGCAAACAAACATTTATTCTCAAACGTTGCTTGTAAAAAGTACTCAAAGTTTTGTGAGCAGGTTAGAAGAACAGTTTCGGTTCCAAATTTCATCTTGATGCTTATAGCCTTTGCATGGATTTGTGAAACTCAACCAGCAGCTCCTGATTTAATTTAATGAAGTATCATTTGATCTGAACCAGGTATTTAAGGTATTTGTTAACAAATAAAATGTAATACTGGGCTTCCATGAGGAGAAGTCTGGGAATGATAAAGGAAATGCATAGATATACGTAAAATTACTTGTTACATTTTATTTGTATACGTTATTAGTTTTTAAAAACATATACTGCTGAGCTAAACAGATTTGTTTACTTGTTTATATTTAAATATAATTTAAATATTATTTCTAAGAGTTTTGCACCATACTGTATATATACCAGCACCATCAAGGTTTAAGGTAAGTGCTAAACCATGTAAAAATTAACCTCTGTCTTCCAAACAGGGGAAAAGCCATTCAGCTGTGACCAGTGTAACATGCGCTTCATTCAGAAGTACCACATGGAGCGACACAAGCGGACACACAGTGGAGAAAAGCCATATAAATGTGATACCTGCCAACAGGTGAGAATTACCTTATTTGTAGCACCTCTGAAAATTTGGTAAAATATGTTGTTTTTCCAGCCTCCATTCAGGAAAAACTGAGAGTATGTTTTCCCCCTAACTCCTTCTGTTCTTCTCCTTCACCTGCAGTATTTCTCTCGTACCGATCGTTTATTGAAGCACAAGAGAACCTGTGGAGAAGCCATAAAGAAGGGTCTGGACCCGGGGATGCTGGACCTCGGAGATGAGGACTTGGGACAAGGCAGCTATTTACACACTCAGGGAAACACCAGCGCACCACCACGCAAGAGGGGCAAGTCCAGGAATACTGGGGAGGGGGGAGAACGGCGCAGGAAAAAGGCAGCAGCTGCAGGAGCTGGGGCTGGACAGATGCTCGGCCTGCAGGACTATGCTGTTGACATCCCCACTGGCTCTGCCACATCCTCTTCGGGTGTTGGGTCCCTCGCCAACACCAGCATGCAGAACCAGCATGTTCGCGCTCCTAAGCTTGTCTTCAAGAAAGGTGGACGCAAGGGAGGAGACAAGAGCTTGCTCTCCATGGATGAGCATAGCTCTAGTTCAGGTCTCCATGATCAGAAGCTGCTGGCCTCTAAGTCCATGGACCTCCCAGGTTCAGGAGGTATGGACAGTCTGGGACTCCTCCATAATTCCTCAGGATCCAAGCAAGGTGGGACCAGCAGCAACTATGATGATGCCATGCAGTTTTTGAAGAAGAGGAGGTACTTGCATGCTGCAAATAGCAGTGGAGGTGGGGGTGACTATAGCTCAGTTCACCTGCCGCCTCAGCAGACTGTCATCCAGGGTGGTTTAGGAGAGCCCACACTGGCCTTGTTGGACACTTCCCCTCTGGTCAGTGTTGACAGCAAGCATGACAAATCCGGCATCCCAGATGAGGTGTTGCAGAGCTTGCTGGATCACTACTCCCACAAACATGATGGTTCCCATCACGATGTGACCTTTGATCTTTCAGACCAGCATCATGTGGACCTGCATCCTGCTTCCGCCACCCCTGAACTGGGAGCAGAAGAGAACTCCTCAAACGGTTCTGGGGACAAGAGTGGGGTCATGACTGAGTACTCCAAGTTCTTGCTGCAGACGCTGGAAAGAACCAGCCATGGTGGCAGCTTCACACTCGGCCCCAGTGGCCCCTTCCCGAGCATGCTGTCATCTGGCAGCAGCCCGGCCAGTAGCCTCTTCCCTGACAAACACATTTACACCACCTCACCTTTGGAGTGTAGTTTCGGGCAGTCTGTCGCCTCTCCATTAGCTCCTTCCTCCTCGTCGGCTCTACCAAAGTCCCACTTCAGCATGCTGGTGGGCTCCCCCTCATCCTCCCATGCCTCCCCTTCTTCCCAGCAGGCCTTCCACCTGAGTAGCTTGGAGGCCTCTGGCCATCAGCAGCTCACCCCCTCTCAAGAGCTCACAGAGCAGCTGGACAAGCCACACACGCCTCCCTATTCACTTGCCACTCAGGAGCTCACCAACGGTAATGGGCAAAAAGAGCAATTGAAGAATGGAAGTGTCACAGCCAGTGGTGCCAGCGGTGCGAACGGCACTGGCAGCAGCTCTTCCACCACCTCTGTCTACCCCCTGGCTCCAGCTCCTGATCTTGCAGCCTTGGAGCCATCCAAGGATGTGGAAATGCGTTCCACATACCAGATTGAGAACTTTGCCCAGGCCTTTGGCTCTCAATTCAAATCCGGTCGCCGGACCCCACTAGCGTACAGCGCTGACCCCCAGGTTGGAGTCGGAGAGGTTGACCACCGAATAACACGGACTCCCGTGCCGGAATTCTCAGGGTATACTAGTCTGTTAGCTGAAGTTGGCGAGCCGGCTAGCTCAGGAACCAAAACCCCCACGAGCCAAAGCTTCAGGTAAAGGTTTTGGTGGCCAGCTTAAGCCCATAGTTTGGGATGAGAACTCTCCCCAATACCCACCCCCAGCCTTTTTTTTTTTTTTTTTTTTTTTTTTTTAAAGCAAGATAAAATATGAATTATTACACTGCCGGTTAAATGTTAATACAAGACTCTACCAGGGAAGGTCTTCAAGACCTCAAATGCAATTTTTTGATATTCTTCTTTTTAAATATGTATTTTAGTCATTTGTTTTTAGTGTAGAGGGTTTCCATAAGTAGATTTCTGTGTAATTTTCGGCAAAGATAGATGGTAGGTAATGACTGGCTTGACTTTTTATGAGCCCTGTGTTTTTAGCAATGATAATAGAATTGTAAAATAATTGAAGATGATTTATAGTAATAACAGTTGTCAGGGTTTGGCCCAGTATTCAGTGGCAAAATGTCAGCCTATTGTCTGTTACAATAATTAAAAGTATTACTCAGGAAAATGAATTTTTAAAAAAAAATAATTAGGTGCAACTAGCACTCTGTGTTTTTACATACATACTTTGAAACTACAGTGAATCTTTGTTTCTGAAATTCCTTGAGGAGAAAGCCTACCCCATTTTTCAGTCTACCTGTTCCTCTGATCACACTGGTGACTCTTTCCACTACTTGTACATATGCAGAGATTATGGTACTTCAATGTCAATGTGAAAACACTCGCATACTTCAATCACTAAGAGCCAGGTGTAAGATGTAGACACGTTAGCAGACATACATATACACATTCATACACAAATTCTCATTATACCTATGTGCATGCATGTAAATATTTTTAAGTAGCATCTTTGCAGCTACTGAGATATGGCCTCAGGGTGCGTTGAACGTTGATTCATACCCCCTTTGTTAAACCTCTTCAGCTGTCATCTATTTTTGTTTTATTTCTCAAGGAATCAATTAGCACTTTTAACCATTGAAGACAAAAACTGTCAGATTACAGATACAGACAGGCTTTTTTTTATTGAAAAAGCTGTGATTTTTTTTTTTTTTTTTTTTTAAGTGGAGTTGTTTCTTGTTGGGGCATTTGAATTTTTTTAATGGATAGGTGGGTGGGTAGGGAGGGTTATTAGCATGATCTTTTGGGGGATATTAATGCTGTTGAAACAGATGCCATACCAATTTTTTGTGCTGTGGAACCTTGGGTGTAAACTCAGGGCCTCTTCGTATTGAAAGTGTATTTAAGTATTAAATATGTTTGAGTGAATAGTTGCAATTGGAGTTCTACCTCTGCAAAATTACAAATCTGATGCCTGATGGACGAAAAAAAAAATGCAAACTTCCCTTTCAAATTCTTGCTTGGAGAAGCATCCGAGTTGACCTTTTGAAAACATGCAAATCCAAATTGTTGGACCTGTTTTAACGAGCAAGAAAACGCGAATGATGCTGAGTAAGGAGAGACTTTTGGATTCTAGACGAGGTTAAAAAGTGTCTTTCTCCACTAATGCAATTTTTGAGGTGCCCTTGAATGGAGCAGTGGTCCGCTGTGTCTTCCTCTGTTCCACGTCCACTGCTCCCATCCAGCGCAAATCGGACCCGGCTGTGGCCTCGGTTCCTTCTCCCTGACCTCTCGGGGAATTTTGTCACACACCGACTCTGCACCAGTGTTGGGAGTCAAAGCCTAAACGCTGCACTCCAAACTCGCCCCATGCTTTTAAAGGAAAAAAAAAACTTAAAGGAAAAAGTAGTGGCAAAAATAATACAATTAAATATACCTCATATCACTGTACAAATGAGAAAACCAGGGACATACGTTTCATGTAGCCTATGTAGTGGTAATGTAGTATGTCAACCATATTGTATAATCATATTTTGCCACCTGTGTTTACAATTAGAGTTCATGTTCTGTTAATTTTATTTTGTCTGTTCAACATTCATGCCAAGCAGTGTTTCATTTTAGACCCCCCCCCCCCTTAGGAGTTCATGAATTTGTTTTATACCCCCCTCTTGTTTTTGTTACTTGCCATAATGTGTTTTGATATGATCTCTAGAAAGACTTTGTTTACAATAATGTACAAAACACTAAAAATGTGTTTGTTTGTTTTTTCTTTTTGATTTTGTTGTCTGAAATGCATGATATGAAGTTTTTTGTATGGCTTTTTTCTGATCACCACGATTGCACCAAATCTTTTGTAGCAGATGCATCCTCATTTTCAGTCTCTTTTTTGTGACTCTACAGGGCTGTACATGTCAGATGACTTTATATGATTAGATAAGCCAATAAAACCTTTTGTTATGAAACCTTGTCAACTTAAATGATTCTGCATTGACAGCTGGTACTTTAGAATCCTGATTTTCTTTATTTTTTTCTGATTATTGGTTAATAGTTGGCTCTGTCGGGCAACAATCTTTTGAAGGTAATTCTTTTTTTTTTATTATTACTCATTGACCTAATAGTGCCTGTTATGCTGCAGTTGTTTAGGTCTAACTTTATTTTGGAAGCATTCATTATGGAGGTAATAATCTTTTTTTCATGTATAGACCTTGGTGTATATACCTGGTGCCAGCACTTTTAGGAATGAATGAAATGCAGACATTTTAGCACAGCAGCCCAGCAGTGCCTAAATTGGCCAGCTCTACGCATACTGATTTTTATTTTCCTGTTAGCGCAGTGGAGTAGTTCTGTGTGGAGGTGGGTTTTCTCCCAGCACTGAGACCTGCATGGAAGGATTAGTACGTCAGTGACCTTGACCTCGTGTTGGTCCTTGGACATCGGTGGCTGCCCACTGCTCCTAGCTCATTGAGTGTGCGTGCTCACCGGATATGTTAAATACAGAGTCTGCATTTCACTGGTAAGTGTGGGCATGACAAAGTACTTCAGTTCCTATGCGCTGACAGATTGTTCTAGGTTTCTTCTGAGGCCACAGTGGTGTGTTTAAACTCATTTTCTGGCTTGCAGTTTTTTGTTTCATAAGTTTTTGCGTTAATCCATAACTAATATTGCGCAGATCCTTTAAATTCTGTAAATTATGAGGTGGGGCCTCAATGGATTGGATTAGTCTGGGGAATTAGAAGGCCATTCCTGAAAAAAAGAATTGCGGTGTGGCAGGACACATTATCCTGCTGAAAGAAGCCACTGTCATTGGGGAATCCTCTTGACATAACTCAGGGTTTTCCAGCAAAACATTGCCTACTGCATCACACTGCCTCTGCTGGTTTGCGTATTTCCCATAGTGCATCATGGTGCCATTTCTTCCCAAGGTAAGCACAAACCCAGCTGTCCACATGATCTATAATAAAACTTGATCATCAATCCAGACCACTTCCAATACGCCGTGTCCAGTTCTGATGCTCTCGTTCTCATTGAAGGTACACTGAGCTTTTTATGGGATCAGCTTGGGCACTCTGACCAGTCTGCAGCTACGTAGCCCCATACTCAGCAAGCTGTGTTGCTCTGTGTTTAGACATCTGCCTTGCCAGCATTAACTTTTGCAGCAGTTTGTGCTGTAGTAGCTGTTCTGTGGGATCAGACCAGGCAGCTTTCAGCACATCAGCTTAAACAACTGGCCGTTCCTTTCCTGCATAATATATCCCACCCCTTAACAGATGCCATTGTAACAAGATAATCAGTGTTATTCTCTTTACCTGTCAGTGATTTTACGTTGTGGCTGATCATTTTTCTAACTCAAAATGATTAATGACAAAACATGCAATTTGCTGATATTTGAATGAGTTTCAAATTTCTGTATCTTTCCATATGCAGATGAAAAAATATTATAAGGACATAATTGATATCTACCTGTTAATCATAAAATAATTGCCACATTTTCCAGGTTAAAGTTGAATGTGAGTCGAATCTCTAGACAGGTCATGAACATGAAGGAAAAGTGCCAGGATAAAAACTAAAGAGCATACTACAGGAGTTAGAAATAAAGTCATACTACAAAGGTAACAATCAGAAAGAAGCCACTATCTGTGGTACAAACTTAACACTGCCTATGCCTCAAGATATACGCTGAAGTATAGTGGTGACAGTAGAATGTTCCCTCTTTAACAGGACAGTGATGCCAAGCACACTCCTGAACTTGATCCACTCGACAATCTCTGGTACTGTTAAATCAAAGTTTTTGCTAGTGGTATCCATCCAACTTGAAGAACCTGCAACAAATCTGACCAACAGGAAAAATTTTCCCCTAAGTCAGGCACGGGCAGGTTTCATACGGCCTGCAGCTTTGGTCTCATAATGTGTTATTTATGGCTCGCTAGCTGTCAGAATAAATAAATCATAAAACTTTAAAAATATAATTCTTCCTTTCACCACATGGTGGCAGCACCATTCTAATGCTATCTGGCTCTGCATCCGTGCCGCAAACCTTTCTCCACTCATTTCTGCCACGGCACTTATTTTACTAAACTCTTGAATAAGATTTGGTTATAACTGTTGATGTTATGTACCTGTAGATGTGACACAAACTATTGCTTTCTGA
>JBBPCZ010000115.1:31880331-31917665 GCA_037974445.1 Brycinus macrolepidotus | reverse complement strand
AGCTGCTATACAAACACTACTGCACTTACAGCACATATGGAGGCATTTCTTATTTTTTACACAGCTCACACTCCAATTGTTCATAAAAGAATAGCAACCTGTGCATTTTGCACACACACACACTGCTGCAAATTGTACAAACAGTGAACAGAAAAAAAGGGAAAAGTGGTCTCTTATTTTTTCCATGGCTGTATATTGCATCAATATTATAGAAGAAAAAAAATGCATAGGTTATCTGTTGGACACGAGTGTGATATTACATTTTATGGCTCTTGAGAAAGGGTTAAAGACCCTCACATGTTATAAAGGTTCTATAATCACTTTTCCTATAACCATATGACAAATCCAAAAAGAAGATAACGAAAATGCTGTAAAGCTAAAACATCTGATCTTGATGACATTTGGAGCAAAGGTGCTTCAAGATGTACAGAAATACACCTGATCAAGAACATGGATATGTGCATGTTAATGAACTGGCAAGAATAGTTTGCTAGCAAATGTTAGTGGATGGTCACCATTATATTTTTCACACTCTACAGAAGTAACCCAAGCAACATAAGCTAACTTGATGTTGAATGTTAAATGACAAGATTAAGCTAGCCACATGCTTTAAAGTCTTAATTAGAGGAATTTGTCCCACCCCAGCCCCAACTGCTGCTGTTCACCTGTGGTCTTGTGTCTTTTCCTTGAAACTAACCTTGTCATTACAGCAGCACAGTGATTCAATTGCCAGATGGATGTCAAGAGTAGTTGTGGTAAATAGTTGGGCCTTCTATGGTTGTTTGAGCAAGAAAAAAAAACCTTTAAGAAGAGCTGGGATGAAAAGCAGTGATGAAGTATTGATTATAGATGCCATGGGGATTTGGGAGACTTCCTCTAAGGAGTGTATACAACTTATCAGATTTCTCCTGACTTCACACATTGTGTTGTCCACATTCATGCTGACCATTAGAACGGCATCTCGCTCCCAGAAAATGAGCCTAAGTCTGATTTAAAGACCTGTGTTAGATCAATTTTCCAATCTTGTATCATTGCTACTTTAATTTGCTTTCTTAATTTAATCAGTTCTTTCTTTCTTTCTTTCTTTCTTTCTTTCAGTATTACACTGATCCCAAAAACACCACATTAGGGCTGTCAAATGCATGATTTCTCTCAGTTAAAAAGATGACCAAATAACATTCACCTTCTCAATAAACTGAATGGCAATCTGCTGTGATGATGCATATTTTTAATTCCTCTCAGAAATGAGTCTTTTACTGGTTTCTTGTTGATCTTTTACCAATAAAATATGGATTTAAAAAAAAAAAAAAGGCAATTGGTGGATGTAAAAAAATCAATGAGAACCCATTTATTAATATATTTTACAGCAGTGTTTAAAAACTGTCAGAAGGACTATTTTTCTGCTCTCGTGACTGGCAGGGCTGGCAGATGTGGCAGTTCTCTGAGTGAAGCTAAAAGTAGCTTGTCTGTGTTCCTGCCTGTCTTGTGCTCTAATGAAAGGAGCCATGCCAGTCCTGTCTGCAAGTACAGGTAAGATCATACTACTCGTGTTGCATTTAGGCCACTTTCCTTGCTGCTTTTCTTGGAAATGAATTTCACTCATAGTCATGTTAATGCTCTATTTCTGAATAAATGTGTTAAACAGTAGAGGAGATATGCTAATCTATCTTCTCGCCCTGCATCCAGGCCTGCACGAAATGCTAGCCCTGCTGACATCCCAGCTGTACCCTGACGCCAACCACAAAGAGGATCTGGTCTTCCTCCGAGAGGTCTTCAGCGAGAGGAGCCTAAGCTACCTGATGAGAGTGTGTATACCTTCAGACTTGTTCCACAATTGCCATCTTGACATGCTTTCTGATTTTAAAAAGAAACTAAGAGGTGGTTCTACCAAGAGTCCCTAGAATCCTTTATTTGATTTATGAAGGAGTCCACAAAACTTCAGGCAGTGCCTTATCTTAAGATACATTTTGCTTTTCTGAAGAGTGATTATAAACCACAAAAGATCAGGAAGAGAAGAGTAAAGAAGAGTTGCTCACATGCACACATGCGATACACTTATGTTTAGCCACTGTTTTTGTTGTTTTTATCCAGTCTATTCATTTAAGGGAAACAAAGAAGTGATGAATATTCCAACAAGACAATGTGAGATGCCACACAGGTCAAGTGAAATTTTGGCACAATTTAAAAGTTGTGGAGATCTTGAGGAAAAGAATGGAAAAGAAAAATCCAACCACCATGGCGGTATCTAGAAAACAGTGAGGAATGTGAGGGAAGCAGTTCCTTTTAAAAAATTACTTATGCTCAAAATAGTACCAAATGTGCTCAAGAATAATGTATTGTAAGGTGTAATTCGATAACTTTCCACATCTGCTTTCAAACACCCTAATAGTGTTTAATTAGTGAATAATTTGTCACCCTTTATGCTGACTGCAAATTATTTAATTCAGTCACAACCTCTGGAAACGGATGAAAACACTAGCTGACACTGATTATTGTTAGCTTACCTTGCCCTGGGTAATGTTAGCGGAGCAGTCTTCAGGTTAGCTAGATCCAGCTTGGCTGAAAACTGAGTGCAGTCCACTCAGTAGCCAGCATAAATTTGTCCTGACACCACCTTCACAAGTGTTGAAGGGGGTTAGTTTTCCAGCACTTAATGGACCCTACATTGTCTTCAGAAAGTGAGCACTCATGTAAATATACTCCAATCAGCCATAACATTAAAACCACTGACAGATGAAGTGAGTAATATTGATTACCTTGGTACAAGAGCACCAATCATGGGTGCCCAGGGCTCACTGATGCACATAGGGAGCAAAGGCTAAGATTTCTGCTCTAGTCCCACAGAAGCACAAATTATGTAGCAATAATTGCTGAAAAGGTAAATTCTGGCTATGAAAGAAAGGTGTCAGAACACACAGTGTATGGCAACATTGAGTCCTGGCATTCATGTGGATTTTACTTTGACAAGTATCACCTACCTTAACATTTTTGCAGACCACATACACCCCTTTATGGCAACAGCATTCCCTAAAGGCAGTGGGCTCTTTCAGAAGGATAATGCATTCTGCCACTCTGCAAAAGTTGTTGGTTTGAGGAACATGACAAAGAGTCCAAAGTGTTGATCTGGCCTACAAGTTCCCTATATCTCAATCTGATAGAACATCTGTGGAATGTGCTGGACAAAACACTCCAATGCATGCTATTTCCAGGACTTAAAGGATCTGCTGCTAACTTCTGGTGGCAGATACCACAGCACACCTTCGGAGGTCTTGTGGAGATCTTGTCTCGACAGGACAAAACTGTTTTAGTGGCACGATGAGAATCTACACATTATTAGGCAGTTGGTGTTAATGTTATGGCTGATTGGTTTTGGTGGAGAGAAAACTGAGGAAGAGACATATAAATAGATGAAAAAAAATGGAATTTGGGGAAAAAGATCCACACCTTACATGTTCCTTTTTGTGTCAGTGGGTCATGGTGATCATTAAATGGTTGCTTTTGTCACAGATCCATGAGCGTCTCCGGCAGTATGAGCATCAGAGTCCAACTCCAGTGCTCCATAGTGCCGCCTGCCTGGCAGAGGACGTAAGTGTGTATCCTCAGGCTTTCTAACATGATTCAGTAATAAGACTTCTTGAATAAGGCAGACCCCATATGGCCTCAGTTGTTAACATGTGGCTGTGACTGAAAGGTGGCTGAGGAGCTGCAGAATGGACCACTAGAAGGAGATGAGAAAGAGCTGCTTAGGCTTCTGACGACCCCACATGTAAAGGTACACACACACACCATCACATACCCTTAGCTCTCATTCTAATTTAGATGTGTGCAATTAATCACAAAGGAGTACCTCTTTTGACCCACAGAGAGCTTTTAATGCCAACGTTAAAACCATTCCTGTATAATCACTGTTATTAAAGGGATTAAAAATGATTAAACTGAATTATATTTAGTTTTATGGAGTGTGGTATTAAGGAATGGCATTTAAAGACATATTTATAAGCTCCTAATTAGGCTCATTTACTGAGCCTAAGGCATCTTATCCCTTTTTATTTCGTATTCCCTCATTCACTCACTCACTCTCTCTAAATCTGTCTCTATCATTCTCTCCAGCTGTTTCTCTCCTTCTCTCTCATTTCTCGCCTCCAGTCTACCAACATTCTCCCTCTCTCATTCTTCCCCTTCCTTTCTCCTACGCTCTCTCGCTTTCTTCCCCCTCTCTTTCTTTATCTCTCTCCCCCACTCTCTTTCTTTCCTTCTTTTCCTTCTTTACTTTAGCTCTCTCCCTCTTTGTCTTTCCCTTCCTTACATTATCTTGCTCCCTCTGTCTTTCTCTCTTTCCCTTCATTTCTTTATCTCTCTCCCTCTCTGTATCATCTTCTCTTTCTCTTTCTGTCTCTTCCCTCTCCTCTTACTTTCTTTCTCTTTCTTTCTTTTCTTTCTCTCTCTCTCTCTCTCATCATCTCATCTTTGGCAACAATCAGGCATGTCATATTTGATTCTGAACCTCCATTTTGCTCCTCTCCCCCGTGTGTGTGTGTGTGTGTGTGTGTGTGTCCGTGCACCAGGCTGTACTAACAGTGCATGACACGGTGGCACAGAAAAACTTTGACCCTGTGCTGCCCCCACTGCCAGATGACCTGGACGATGAGCTGGAGGAGGAGTCAGTCAAGATTGTCCGTCTGGTGAAGAATAAAGAGCCTCTGGTGAGTCTCTGAAAGACACAGCGTCCCTCTGACCACACCATCACATTGCATTCAGTGGTCAACCACTAAATGTCAGTGATGGAATAAGACAGTCTTTATATCCATTGATATGCAATATGGCAGGGACACAGCAAATCCTCTTATCTCTCTGTACAACAACCATATAATGCAGCCTTACATGCAATCATATAAAAGGCATATTAGTTTGCAGTACTGTTTTAAAGGGCCCATTTCACTTTTTTAATGAATTGGATATAGTATGTACATGTGGTTTATTATTTATTCACCAGTCTGTCGATGTAAATTAAGCTGCAAAATGAATATTGAATAAATTGTTTTTATGATGTCACACAAATCAACACATTTACTTATATCCACCTATTCAGGCTACATCAACTGAAGTTTTAGTTCACACTGAAGGAGTATGTTTTCTAGACTGCATTTAAATAAGGCTGTATAGAGGGCAGCCAGTAAGAACAGAGCTCATTTACATACACTGATCAACCAAAACATTAAAACCGCTGAATGTTCAATTGCCATCTATTATATCCCACCCCATGACAGGTGAATTGAATAACATTGATTATTTCATTACAGCACAGCTGTGAAGAGGTGGGATATAACAGGGATTACATTACATTACGTTCATTTGGCAGACATTTTTATCTAAAGCGATTTACGATTTGAGGAAACACTCAAGGTAGTGTGAGAACCAGAGGAGAGTTATAAGTGCTAAAACCTTTATGTAGGGAGTAGTGCGAGAAGATGGAGTGCATCAGGAAAAGAGATGCACTCTGAATAAATGAGTTTTCAGGAGGTTTTAAAGATTTTAAAGGCAGTAATTGAACAGTCAGTTCTTGACGTTGATGTGTTGGAAGCAGGACAAACGTAAAGATATGAGTGACTTTGATAAGGGCCAAATTGTGATGGCTAGACAGAAGGGACAGAGTATTTCCAAAACAGCGGGTCTTGTGGAACTTTCTCAGTGTGCGGTGATTAGTATCTACCAAAAATGGTCCAAGGAAGAACAACCAGTGAACCAGCGACAGGATCATGGGCACCCAAGGCACACTGATGCGCATAGGGACTGCAGGCTAGCACATCTGGTCCGAGCCCACAGTATGTAGCATACATTTTTGAAAAGGTTAAGGCTGTCTGTGACAGAAAGGCGTCAGAACACACAGTGCATTACTGCTTGCTGCATATGGGGCTGTGGATGGTTGAGTGTGTATGGGAAGAAGGTAAGCCAGCAGGAGCAGTATAGTGGTCTGTACAATATTCTGCTTGGAAACTTTGGGTCTTGGCATGCGGAAGTTACTTTTACCACCCATCTAAACATTGCTGTAGATCAAGTACACCTTTCGTGCCAGCAGTATTCCCTAATGGCACTGGCCTCTTTCAGCAGGATAATGCACCATACCACACTGCAAAAAATTGTTCAGGAATGGTTTGAAGAATGTGACAAAGAGTTTTACAAATTCCCCATATCTCACTCTGACAGAGCATCTGTGGAACCAGCCCAATCCATGGAGGTCCCACCTCACATATTGGTGCCAGATACCACCGCACACCTTCAGAGGTTTTGTGGACTCCATGTCTCAATGAGTCAGGGGTGTCTTTGTGGCAAAAGGGGCACACACACAATATTAGGTGGCTTTAATGTTACGGCTGATTGGTGTAAATCAGTTTTAAAGGGAGCGTAACAAAACCAGTCTTTTTCATTTAAAAAAAAAATTAAAAATGAATTCTGACTGTTTTTGTTACACACAAACGTCACCAGTGGACCCCTGGGAAAAAAAATGTAAAAATGTAGCATATGGGCCCTTGAATACACATCAATACTCTGTCATTAAAACTTCAGAACCTCCACTATTTTTTAACTTTTTGACACCTGAATTGTTTATGTTTATGAAAGGGCCAATGTAAATATAAAATGACTAGGAATAAAATCTTTAATATACATTAAAGTCAAGAGAATGTAAAGTTCTGGAACCATTTCAGAAACACAGTGTTTGGTATTGACTGTTCTATCTACGGTAGCACTGCTGCATCCTCTGCACACTGAGATTTTAACGTGATGCTACGTGACCTGATTTGTGCTTTCGGCATTCAGGGGGCGACCATTCGCAGGGATGAGGTAACCGGGGCAGTGGTGGTTGCTAGGATCATGAGGGGCGGTGCTGCCGACCGCAGTGGTGAGTGACTGCTTGCCTCCTTTACTTCTCTACGTGATGATGCCATTATTTTCTCCCTACTCTCGCTTTTTTCTCTGCACAAAGGCCAGGAGGCAAAAGTAGTGAAAAAATCAGCCTTTAGAAAATTTCATGAAAGAAAAATCCTTGCTTATTATGTTTGGAGGACAAGCAGAAGCAAAGAACATGCCGTGCTCAGTTTTATTTGCCGTGAAGTGGATTGAATAAGTGTGAAAACTGAAAGACAGGGAACATTTTCATGTACATGCTATATAAAAACTGCATGCAATCGAAACAGGATTAGAATGAATTTTGAACAAATAATCTAATGCAGAGTACAACTTTCCAAGTGACAGATGGAGTTTAGTGACAACAAGCCAAATACTGACCAAAATTCTTCAAATTATGGCCATTCCCTGTGATTTCCAGATTAAACTGATGATATGTGGAACTTGTCAATAGCATAGAAATTCTCTTAATTATAAGAGATAATGATGAAATGATTTGTCCTGAGCAATGAATAAGAAATCTCACTTAAACTGCGCATGGTGTCCTCTTTACCAGATGGCTGATTGCTCTTTAAACATTAAAGGTCATGGCCAGTCTGAGTTTCATTGTGTGTGTAGTGAGTGTGTGTTGCAGTGGCTATACTTGACTGAATGTGCCCACAGGACTGGTGCATGTGGGGGACGAGCTAAGGGAAGTCAATGGAAACCTAATCATCCACAAACGGCCCGATGAGATCAGTCAGATTTTGGTGTGTATTCTTGCATGCTAGCTCTTACTACTCCAACGTTTATTTACACACAGTTGCTTTAATGAAGCACATGGGTCACTTTTGTATCCTTTTTGCTTAAAGAAAAATCAAGATTACATTTTTACACACCTTCTGCATTACATATGATTATTTATGATTCATAGCTGTAAAGTATGTATTTCAGTAGGTATCTGGTTAAGATATAAACAAATTTTTTCTGTGTATATAAAGTAAAAAGTGAAAATCTGTTCTTGAGTCACATCTGTTTCACAGTGGTGGTGAAAGGAACCAGACGTCTAAAAAAAACTAATGCTTCTAAAAGTTACAAAGGGCTATGAATAGACTGGTTCACTGGAGGTTTTGGTTAGTAAATAAAATGTCAGTTTCTCTGTAATCATTATACTCTGAATGACAATGCAATGACTTAATTATGCGAAAAGATTTTAAGATTTAATAACTTTGCATTGTTTGAGACAAATGTGGTATACAAGGTTGCATTACAAGTTAGTTGCATTAGCCAGTGCAAAACTTCACACACCATCTCTATTTGGGATATGGGGAAAATTATATAAACTGGATTTTTTTCCCTCAAACTGACACTGACCTTGCTCTGTGTTTGTCTGTGGCCACAGTCCCAGTCTCAAGGCTCTATCACTCTGAAGATAATCCCTGCCATCAAGGAGGAGGACAAACTCAAGGAGAGTACGGTGAATGACATCATTGTTTTCAGTCCACATAACCACTTGCAACAACTCAAGGTCAAAAAGGTCATCATCAAAAATAGTCAGTGGACACAAGAGCAAGTTTAATTAAACTTCCTCCTTAGAAAGTGTTAGATTTCTTACAATCCCTCTGGAACATGCTGAAGACATGCTCATGTCTTCTGATTCCTGTGCAAGGTCTATCTGAGGGCCCTGTTTGACTACACGCCATTCGATGACAAGGCCACGCCATGCCAGGAGGCAGGACTTCCTTTCCTGCGAGGTGACATCCTGCAGGTGGTCAGTCAGGATGACTCCACGTGGTGGCAGGCCAAACGCGTGGGTGACAGCAACCTGCGGGCCGGCCTTATCCCTTCCAGACAGTTCCAGGAGAAGTATGCCCTTTCATACTGGCACTATACTGATAACTATCATCCAGGTAGCGAATACAGCTGCAAGAGGGAAAATAATATTTAAAGATTTAGATATAGGATATATTTTTGTTCATTTTTATAAATTATAGCAAGTCATACAGTGTCATGCACAGGTCTGTTTGAGGCAAGTGTGTAATTTAAATGTGCAGTATGCATGATGCTAATTCAAATGTGTGTAAATTTGAGTTTTGCTGTACTTTTCATTTTCATTGCAAATGTAACTTCAGGAATCAAATTTAGCAAAGATATTATATCAAGACAGTAAATCTGACATAGGGAGCTTTGTGTTTTCCACTAATGTTTTTGTGCAGGAGGCTGGCACATAGGATGAAAATGGGCACCTATCAGAGTCCTAAATCGCCAAAAGCACCACCCTGTACGTCATCTAAGTGAGACAAACTGACAGCTTTACCACCAATCCTATCTATCAACTCATGTTGCTCCAGTCTAAACGGCAGAGCTGACATTTCTGTATAAATCTTTTTTCAGTTCCTCTAATCTGACAGCAGCATGCTCAGGCCAGTTCAGAGTGCAAACAGGGCTTTAGGAACATGGCAGACATCCTGCTGCTGCCAAACGAGAAGGAAGCCAAAACATTCTCAGATTAATCCCCTTCTGTCCAGCCCCCCAACCATATTCACCCCTCCTTTTCCTGGCGTCTGTTATTCGACCCAGACTAGACATGCCATTTTTCCCCCATGCCTTTTTCATTTATTGAAAAAATGATGTAAGGACACACACATACCGAAAGCATATATGCATCAGTTAATCTTATTATGGTTACATTTACTTTACTCTGCAATGGCAATGATGCTTCTAGTCTTGTCCAGTTGCAAATGCTTCACTTTTGCTGTTTGTTTTTTTCCAATCTGCTTGCCACAGATGAACAGGCTTGTGATAAAGGTACGTTATCTAGGATGAAAAAACACAGTAGGGGGTCATATTTATAGTATAATGTTTAAAAAAAAGGCCTAGGCAGAAATTGTGTGTGTCATAAATTACATTTCTCTTTCTATTTATGGGAACAGAAAAGCCTGCTTTTATCTTTAAACCATGGCAAAATATATATTTATTTATAATTTAGTGTTTTTTCTAGACTTTATTTGACCATTCAGATACTGTTAGGAACCTACATGAAGACATATTCTCTTCTTGTGTGCTTGTTTCTGGAAGTACACTCTGTCAAAAGTATGGGGACACTTCATTTTTCCAGTTTATTTGTATTTTCCAATTAATTACCTTTTTTTTGTTAAAAACACATATTTGCTATATTTTGGGCATATTTTGCAACACTCAGATTCATTTTCATCATGATTTGATTTGGCCTAAATAACGATGTGATAGCACTAAACCTATCAATGAGTGCTTACAATTATTCATGAGTGCTTACAAGGGGATAAAATGCAAGGGGTATTGCTTCATTTCCACAACAGTACTTTTCTAAACTGTTCTATTGGTTTTTGCAAAAAGAAATGGTAAGACATTCCCATGCTTCTATTTAATAAGTTCTGTGAATTTTGTAAAACCAAATCTTCATCCTTTTTTGGAAATAAAAATCACAGTACGAAAACACTGATGAAGTTTCAAACATGCAGTCCATACATGGACATAAAGCTGCAAAAAACAAAATCTATTTTGGATGTAATATTTGTGTTTGGTTATTAAAACCAGCGCACATATATATCCTCCTATTAGCCACCTACAGCGGTTTGGCCTCCTCACGCTGAAGTTATAGAGTTTCAGCCCGGACTGCTTTCTGAATGGGGCATCGTGCAGAGAAGCCAGCCAGAACAGAGGTCATTTGCATTTTGAGTTAGGTTAGAGCATAAAAATACACCATCAGGCGAGTACTAAGAATTGGTTTAAAGACCACCAACTCTAAGGGTGATGAGATATTGGAAAACAGCCATATAAAATTCATGAATGGTATGTGAACCCTCATTAATGTGTAAAAAATACAAGAAAATAAGAAAATTAAGAAAAGTGGTGAAAACATGAATATTGTACAAAATATAGAATATACAATATACAAAGTATATGTTGAAAAGCCGAGAGTCTCAATACATTTGAGAGATAGTGTAACTTTAGTGAATGTGCACCATCTCTGCGCCTCAGTCCCTTTTCCTGCAGCCTGACCCACTAATTGATTCCATTAAATTGCTTCCGTTTCTTTGTACGTGTTCCACCTTCTCATTGATTCTCCCTCTCCTCTCCTCTTCTCCTCTTCTCTTCTCTTCTCCTTTCTTCCCCTCTGCTTTCCTCTCTTCTCCATTGCTCTCCTCTACTTTCTACTCATTTCTTTTCATCATTCCTCTACTCTCCTCTCCTCGCTCCTTTCCCTGTAGAGGATTGTGACAGTGAAGGCAGTGACAACGGACAGCATGTAGGTGAGGCAAAGCAACTAAATACACACACACACACACACACACACACACACTGAATGTGGCTTTGGCATTTGATGCTTTGTGGTGTGACAGTGGAGCACAATGAATGTACTATTCACCTTGTATGCATGGTGGCTATTTTGCCAATTACATTACACACATCAGTCGGCAACAGGGTAATTAGCTTGCCAGCAGCTGTGGAGGGTGGAGCAAAAAGTTGGATATGTCCTCCAAGCCTCAAAAAATGTGCAAATGATACTTCCCTCTAGCTGCTGACCAACTAATACCCGGTTTCCTGTGTGTGAAGTATTAAAGGACCTCTCCAGTTTTTAGTTTCTGCTCCTGTCATGAAATACAACAAATCCCTCCCTCTGGAAAACTAGGCCGATCTCTGAAAAAATGAATTAAACATATCTACATCCTAATTTACCAAGACCTTTTCACTGAAGATTTAATGAAAGTGTTCTACAAAAATACACGGTTTGCATTACTGTTTACTAAGATTCAGCAACTCCCCAGTGCTTGGAGGCAACAGGTTTTCTGGTCTTGCGTTAGTACGGGGAAAAAATATTGTCCCTGGTAATTATACTTCAGATGCTGCAGATAGAAATTAGGCTGGAAAAATGCTACTCTATGTTTTGAAGCATTGCAGGTTGCTGTGTGAACAAGGTGAATAGCTCATGCACTTTGAGGCTTAACTGTAGTGTGTCTCCTGGCATACTCCCACACTGTGAGCTTAGCCTGAGTTCCTCTAGAACTCCCTGCCCTGCTGTGTGAATCTGGACGCCTTGTTGTCTGCTTGGGCTGTTGCCTCTCAGTGTCAGTGTGTGTGCTGTGTGTGTGTGTGTGCTGTGTGTGTGTGTGTGTGTGTGTGTGTGTGTGGAGGACGCTTTCTGTCACTTTGTGCTTTGGGGAGCAGGCTGCTTTAGCTAGAAGGAGTTTGGCTTTGGAACTTGTGACAGTTTCTGGCATGGCTGTTAGCTTCTGCTACTGGTCCAAATATTGCTGGATGTGTGATGGTCTAACACTAGTTGTAGTTTCTCCAAAGTGTAAGGCAGTGGCGCCCACCTGTGGCCAAGCCTTTTCCTGGGAGTTCTATTCAGGTACCACTCCCCATTTCTTCAGCCTGAGTGGTGTTTTTGATGTGTGGGCAGTTTAGCCTATTGAATGCAGTAACTTTTTGAAAGTAAATGCAGTTATTCTGATGCTGTGTGAGAAAACATTGCCAGCAATCAAGCGTTAGTTCAAAGTAGTGGTCAGAATAGATTGGTGATACTTTTATACTGATCTGATTGCCTTTTATCTTCACATTCCTCTGATACCCACCCTTCACATTCGTCTTTTGACCCTTATGTTTTTGTGTTTTTCTTATAAGCCTATGTGATTTTGCAAAGCAATCCAAATAAGTGTCCTTATCACACTGTACTGTAATGGATTTCAGCTGGTCTCAGGAGAAGTTTCCGTTTGAGCCGCAAGGACCGGAGTTCCCCTGGAGAGTCTCGTCCTGCAGAGTCTGAAGAGCCTGAGTTTCTCACCTATGAGGAAGTGACGCGCTACCAGCAGAAGCCCTCAGAAAAACCCAGACTGGTAGTGTTAATCGGTAAGGCAGTCTCATTCTTAGCCATGTCATTAATAGTGCCTCAGTCTGTTAGTACACTAATACTGACAGTGTAAGATGTTGGTAGGTCTGTATGCCAAATTTGAACATATTGCTCTATTCTGGAAGTGATGAAGTGATGTTGCTATGCCAACACACAATGTCAAGCTGTGACGGGAAATTTCGAACTACCACTGAGTTTGAAGAATGGTTTTGTCACAGACTTTTTAGTTAATATTACGAGCAGCGAACACAGTTTAATATTTAGTCGTTATGAGGTCACCAAGTCTATTGTTGGTATGGACAAAAAAAGCAGATGTGATTTTGAACCTTTTGCTCCAATGCACTTTTTATTAAATAAGGAAGATTAAGTTATCAAGCAGCACCGGCAGTGAATTTATCATAATTCTTTTAGGTAGTGCGACTTAAAGCCATATTCACTGGACAACAGACCACTCTGTAAAATAAGTTCATCCCAAGCTCAAACAGGAGCTGTGTGTGTGATTGAGTCTGAGCTCTGAGTATTAAAAGCAGCAAACAAATCAGAAGTGTAACAATGACCTCTGCCCCCCCCCCCCCTTGTCTTACTGTCTTAGAAATACAGAATATGCTACTTTAAAGGAAAATATGAACATGTATTGATAATTTTGTCCTGATTTATCAGTTTTTAATAATCTCTTATTGTCTCAGCATTAATACAATATATTTAAAAACAGAATTACTGTTCAAATAATAAACACACTATAGAGACACAGTACAGTATCTCTCTCTCTCTCTCTCTCTCTCCCTCTCTCTCTCTCTCTCTCTCTCTCTCTCCCTCTCTCTCTCTCTAGGGTCTCTGGGGGCTCGGATCAATGAACTGAAACAAAAGGTGATCGCTGAGAACCCTCATCGATATGGGGTAGCTGTTCCACGTGAGTCCACTTTTTGCGTTTCCTACTCAGAAAAGCCTCTGCGCCTGGGCTGGGTGCACTAAAGAGCTAGACAGATGAGAGCCATTCTCTGGGCAGAATGGCGGAGTATAATCCACACTGCTGTAATTCATGAACTGAGTGGGAATGTCTTCCATGTGAACTCTAGTGATAAGAGATGAACCCCAAATGTGACGGCTCACTGAGGCTTATTGTTCAAATTTATTCTGACAGACACCACCCGGCCAAGGAAGAGCCATGAAAAAGAGGGCGTGGAGTACCATTTCATCTCCAAGCAAGCCTTCGAGGCAGATGTTCAGAATAACAAGTGTGTTCCCCTGATATTTTGAACTTTCGGTCCATCTTAATTTAACTTGTAAACCTTACACAAGAGATAACGTGAGTAAATGTCAATGTAAATTAAGTATTCATTACAGCTTCCATTTGCTTCATTATTTCAGATTCATTGAGTATGGAGAGTATAAGGAAAATCAGTATGGGACGAGCCTGGAGTCCATTCGCTGTGTATTGGCCAAAAACAAAATGTGTCTGGTGGATGTACAACCTGAGGTAAGAATTATTATTAATATTTAATTCTTTTCCCCTCCAAGTCATACCCCCTCACACACACCTTGTGTTATGACAGTTCAATTTGTTATGTTTGCCATCTCAAACTCTTTGGGTATAAAGGTAAAATGAGGCTTATTCACTTGAAATTTAGTGGCATTTTGGTCTTTACTGATTTTGGTACTACAACATTTTCTGCACCCAGACCCCATTTTGGTTGCATATACATACTGGGACAGTAGCCTGGATTATGGTATTATCTGAACTGGTCAGATAATTTGAATGATATTGACTGAACACAAACAATTTAGCTGCTTACAAAATGACTCCAACAGGCCCCCTAACTCAGTCCCTTTAAAATGTTTTGAATGTCATTTAAATGCTCCTGAATCTTGACTGTAAATCTGAGATAAGTGTAACCATAGTCTGGGTGTTAAATGGACATTAATGATATTATAGCATCATGTACAATTTAAGACATCATGGCCATGATTCATTAATTCCTAATTGAGAATATTTCATTCCATAATGTTCCATACTAATCTGCATCAACTGGATTTTACAATTTTTTGAAAAGCATATATATTAGTAAAACACATTTTTATTTCTTTAATAAAAATGTGATTAATCATGTCGTTGATTTTCTGTGTATATAAACTCCCAACATCACATATCATAGAACAGATATCATCAAAAAATGTATTCATCACACATGGTTTGCAAGTCAAACTTCACACCAACCTGGAAAGCCCAAAAATGTGTTAATAAGGGCTGACAATGTCTCTCAGCCATGCACATTTTAGAAGAATTTATGTTTTAAGAATAGCTTAGCCTAGACTCTGCAGAGGCACTATCTGCCTGTTATCTGTGTTATGCTGCACATGTTACACATCAGTTACATGCAAGGGCTTTCCAATGCCCCATGAACAACCATAGTTTATCACAATGTCCTTGTCCTATTTCGTCTATCAGGCCCTGAAGATCCTGCGTACAGCCGAGTTTAAGCCCTATGTGATATTTGTGAAGCCGCATCTACCTGAGGTTCATCCCCATCGCAGCACAGCGTCGTCGCCAGGAGGTGGTGACAACGGCCAACTCACGGTCAGACTCTTTTCATTTAACTCCCCAGTATCTCTCAACCATGGACCATGAGTACCTGTGCTTGTTAATCATTAGTTGTATCAGGTTACAGCTGTAAAAATAATATATTAAAAATATATAACTATATAATCTATTTTTATTGTAGAATACTCTGATGTAGAATAAATTACATTTTAAAAGGAGGAAACAGCAAAATATGCTGGGCTGGGGTACAAGGATTGGCTTTTATATACACTTTAACTTTTTTGTAATCGAACATATTGTAAGTGATACATTCGGAAAGTTTTTTTTGACTCATTGTAAACTGCCAGGGAGCAGCTGTGTTACAAAGCTTTCTGTGTGCTATTGGGTTTTCTGTCACTATATAAAAGAAGCACAATGCTGCCTTTCTTGCTGGATGTACTCTAACAGAGTAAGCTTGTGAGCACATTCGGACTGCAAATCCGTACTGAATCAGTAATTATTGATTTGTTTTATCAGAGCAATGATGTTCTTTCCCTATCTAAATAAATGTGACAACATTTATCTATAGTTATATTTTTATTCAGTATTGCTTTTTTATTTAACAGTGAGTGTGTATGTATGTGACTGATTACAGGAATGGGTGTTTGTGACAGTGTGGTAGAATATGAAATTCAATTGTCAGCTACCAAATACTGTGAGCTGCTGTGTAAATATAGACAAATTCCCTGTATGTGCAAAAATATTTTGTCCTATAAAGCCTGATTCTGATTCTAATGGCACTAAGAAATCATGGGAGTGAAGGAAAGGAGTAGATTAAAAGGCAGACATTGGTTCTTTTTGGGCTTAACAGCTACAGGAATCTGCTTTGTCTCTTTTGTTTACAACATGACTAACTGACCTCTCTCTCATACTGTGTAAAGGATGAAGACCTGGCAGAGATGCATCTCTCAGCAGAACAGATGGAGCAGCAGTACGGTCACCTGGTGGACCGGGTCCTGGTGAAAGAGGATTCGACGAGTGCCTGTGTGGAATTGAGGAATATTCTGGAGCGTCTTGAGAGGGAACCGCAGTGGGTGCCGGTCAGCTGGGTCCAGCCCTGACTCTCTTATCACCCCACATCCTTTAGCGGCATGTAGGGACGGTCCTTGTAAACTCAAAGTCATCCGTTTCTGAGGTCAAACAAGGAAGCTGCGCTCTGGCAGCCGGCACAGTAAAGACAAGTGGTAAACTCAAGCAAGTTCCACAATTATAAGAGTTATGACATATAACCAACCAGTGGACCACATAAACACAGCAGATCAAGCTAGCAAACAATGCACCAGTGGTAAATATATCAATAACACTTCAATCAGTGTGTCATCATGTTCATAAATGATTGTAACATTAAGCCTACCTCTGGTGAAAAGACATTAGTAATCTAACAACATAATGTTCGCCAACTCCCGTCTTTCCCATCAAGACATTTTCATGTCTTGTCTGCACCTCAGTCATATCATAACTTAAGATCAAGTCCTTTTGGAACTGAATCAGGTGGATGTGAGCAGAAAACATGAAAAAACTGCACTGCAAGTTCCACTACAGTGGTGTGTATACACCTCTAATGACAGTGATTTTGCCTACACATACCTAAACATGGTCAGAGATGCATTTATGTCTGTGTACTGATACAATAATATAAAGCTAACTAGCTAACTGCAGCTAGACACTAGTGTAGGAATGAAGTCTTATTAAAATATTATATTCTTATTTATTTTTATGACATAATGTAACACTAAAGCAACACCCAAACCATGCATTAGTCCAGCAAATCAGTTCTGAGAACCCTAATTTATTCTCTCAATCTATTTCATTCTTTTGATGAGTTTTCAACTTTCATGCTTGTTATAATCTAGTAACCTTATAAAATAACCTATTGTTATTTCTGCACAAATATACTAGTTTATATAGTGCATTAAGTTTATACTGACATCATTTCAGCAAGTCATTTCGTTATAGAGTGGATGAAGAAATGGTGTTTGCTCACATAATGTGGATGGATGCACTCTTGTTGTGGTGGGGATTCAGAAGAAGACTCAGTATACCCACCTGTCCAAAGACAACCTACACCACTGACTACAGGACTGGGGTTGGCAAACATTACAAAACAACCTCTAACTGAAATCTGACACCCACACCTGTCTGCGTCTGTTCCAAACACCTTGTTGCAGAGATGGAGACTCCATTAATGCCCTTAACTGACTCGTTACTGAACTCGGACTCCTGAAATTTCAGCCTGAGAAATAAAGTAATTCAGTTAGGACCACCTACCATCCTGCAGCTCGCAGTGGAATCGAGTTTGACAGGGTTTAAATAACAGCCTTTCATTGAAGAAAATTAAAGGAGGGAAAGTAAACAAAACTGGCAATAGCTAATTTAGCTTATGTTACCAGGTTATCCAGTGGTTCTCAAACTGGTCTTCAGAGTCCACATTTGCCAACCCAGACTCTCAACATCAGTTTGATAAGCACTGAGGTAATCTAGGTGAAATTTCAGTAAATTACAGTTTACATTCATCCAAACATAAACTGGATTAGCTACATACACGCTATACGGACGATGTTACAGAACACCTGTTAGCTGTTTACTGCGTTTACTGCATGAAGGCCTTCAGTTTGATCCTTCCAATTGAATGGTTTTCTATGAGGAAAGGCTCATTATTTGAAGCCATGTCAATCCTGACAGTTTTTTTATTAGTTGTATAACACAATACCTGCAGCTAATAACGAGACAGTTCAATTAGATGCAGTCTCACATCAGCTTGTGAACTTCGTATCTTCGGCGAAGCAACAGAAGTGTAGAAGTGGAGTGAAATTTGAACATCTTGGTTATTAGGCCTTGCATGAATTACCACCTGTACAGTTTGCCTCTGTGGAGACACAAAAGGCACTCTTGAATAGGTCATTGGCAGATTTATGTTTCAAAAAGCATCATGGTAAACTCCATGGTAAATGTGTGCTGATTACTGCATATCATCCCAGGTCAGTTCATTGTAATGGTCTCTGCTCACATTTTGTACGTCTTTCTGTGGTGGCTGTTTATATTTAGCTAAACGTAAATGGTGGTGTTAGCCTATATACACAGATCAGTCTCCACATTAAAACCACTGGCAGGTGAAGTGAATGACAATGATTATCTTGTCACAATGGCGCCTGTCAAGTAGGAAATATTAGGCAGAAAGTGAACAGTCATTTCTTGAAGATAATATATTAGAAGCA
Source organism: Brycinus macrolepidotus (assembly GCA_037974445.1). Taxonomy (NCBI): domain Eukaryota; kingdom Metazoa; phylum Chordata; class Actinopteri; order Characiformes; family Alestidae; genus Brycinus; species Brycinus macrolepidotus. Next base: position 31,899,100 of record JBBPCZ010000115.1, on the reverse strand, counting down.
GGAAAAATGGGCAAGCGTAAAGATCTGAGCAACTTTGACAAGGGCCAAACTGTGATGGCTAAATGGATCTTATTCTGAAACATGCCACCCACCTAAACATTGTTGTAGACGAAGTACACTCATTCATGGCAACAGTATTCTCCAATGGCAGTGACCTCTTAGCAGAATAATGGGTCCTGCCACACTACAAAAATTGTTCAGGAATGGTTTGAATAACATGACAAAGAGGTCAAGGTATTGACTTGACCTCCAAATTCCTCAGATCTCAGTCTAATCAAGCATCTGTGGGATGTGCTGGACAAACTAGTTCAGTCCATGGAGGCTCCACCTCACAACACCACATACCTTCAGAGGTCTTATGAAGTCCATGCCTCAACAGGTCAGAGCTGTTATACAATATTAGAACAGTGGTTTTAATGTTATGGCTGACCATTGTATACAAATGTTATTGAACTTTTTTTATGATATGGTTAGTATTGTTTTGGTAATCTAACTTCTGTTACGACTAAAATGATGACTGCTATGCCATCTGCTTTATCTTCAGTGGCCCAAATATTATGAGATCTCAGTATTCTAATTTAATAGGAAAGTATTATATCAATAAAGTCACAGAATTTGAGGCATGTTATAAACTTGCGGTCATGTAGTACTATGGTATGTTATGACCATGTAACCTTTAGAATGTAGAATGTTTTCAATGCACTGTGCATCGTGTGATTCCAAATATGAAATGGCTTTATGATTATTCCCTCCTTGATCAAGTGTGTAAAGACATATCATGGGTATGACACTGGAGTTTTCTTATTTTTATATTAGTGTATGAGGTTTAGAAATGTAATAAAGTGTATGAATTTCAGAAGTCAGGTGCAGTTTCTTCATAAGTTTCTTCATAAGTTGCATGGATAAGAACAGAATTATTCAACGTTTAGCGTGTCAAAAGTAGGACTGTGTGTTTGTCATGCAATTTCAAAAATCTAACCTTCAGTAACCGATAACAGAAGAATGACTATATAACACCCACAAACTAAATACTAAAACTTTTTTCTTCTCCAAAAAATTCAAGGTTTTTGAAGCTTTTCACTTTTTGGGCAACTGTAGATGAAGGTGTTCATTCAAATAAAAACTGACCTTACGCCATTACGTCATTGGCTGATGTCCTTGGTCATACTAACCACATTTCATCATATCATATTCAATAAAAAGACAAAACTGTTGTTTTGCATAATTTTCAAAACGTAATGACTTCCACTTTCTAAACGTCTCATAATTTTTGGCTATGTCACTTGGCTAGCTCAGAGATTCTGCCAGAGTTTCCCAGTCGCTTACCCCTAATTTCACTCAACACACCACAGGACATCAGTTATTGATCTGTGATCTTACCGTTAATATCCTTCGTACAGTTTTGATGTCCACCACTAGATGGCAGTATTTGACCTTTTGTTTTTATGATCAAACCAGCCTACTTCCATCCCTATACATGTGCAGTACTGAGCAAATGAAATTTATATTTAAAAGCTGTTTAGCTGGGCAGTACGGTTTTGTTCTGCAATGAAAACACTAATGTTAGAATAAATATAATATAACAGTGATTTTATGCATGCCAGTGTGTTTGTATAACCATTTTCAGACTTTTCCTTGTGGAAGCCCAGTATTACTTGTAGTTACTATTAAATGGCTGGGTTGTCTACTTGATTAGATTAAATCAGACTCACAAATCCATGCAATGGCTGGAGGCATTGAGGAGAAATCTGCGACCAAATACTTTTTGCTGTTTTGTTTGCGTTTACTTTAATGTTAACTTGTATACTGGCTGGCAGAAGGACACTTACTGCTGAGATAAATAGCTTTAAACAGTTTCAATAAGTGACAATGGCAGTTTTTGCAGAGCGCTGTTTATATACAGAGTACTGTGCAAAGGTCTTGAACCGCCCGTCGTTTCTTCATATTTTGCTTTAAATCACCTTGTTTGTAAAAAAAAATACTGGTGTATGCCTGTCAAGCTGTCTTATCTTTGGCATATTGAATAGATAATTGTTTTACTGCAACAGGCTATAAAGTGTCTAAAGATACTAGATAAAGGAGTTCCAACCACTCAGCATTCAGCACCAGTATACTAATCTCTGGCCTGATAATCTGTAATCATCTGCACCTGTTTCTTCACTGGTTCAGGCCTTAAGTTAGATGGCTTCGTTAGGCTTGAATGATTCATATGTAGGTCACTGTGTGGCTTAACAACTGGTCAGGTACAGGGACTGGACTTTTTCACAGTACTTTTTCACAATTTCATCTTCATATGGGAAAACAGACATTTAAGGTTTAATCATAGTCTACAATACAGGTAAAGATTCAATTATGTATATTGTCATGATAAAAATGGCACCTAATTCTGGAAGATTATCCTTTATTTCATTAATTAATATGACTCAAATATGTAGCCTACATTTATAAGGGCTGATGGCACATGGACAGTTCATTCCATTCCAAAATGCAGCCTCAGTCTTTTAATAGTTGTGCAATATTGTCATATCATGCAACACTAGCCACGCTTCATCCAGCTGGACAGCTGGTCAGGGCTTGAACTTAGTGCTTCAGGCTGCCAACCAAAAGCCAATCTGTATGCAGTGGTATGAGCACCACTGCTGTGTGCTTCAAACTGCTTACTTTTGGCTCCTTAACAGGTAACATAGGATGAGAATTCTCCAGTATGGAGCGCTGGGTGGGGGCGTTACTCATGAGTGCAGGGCCGAGCACGCAGTGACTTGCACAATTGTCTGGATGGTAAAAGTCTTGAAAAAGTGCCAAAGTAACTGGAGAAAGCAATGTTAAAAATAGGCCTCCACTTCCATGCTTAGTCATTCATATGCCAGCGACCTGATGGGGGCTGCCAACACAGACTGATATGGAGTGAAGCACTCTTTTGTTCTCTATGAGGCCATCAGTTAAAGATTACTGAGCAAAAAGCTTTACTTAAACAAACTTGAAACAAACAAACACTGTAACAGCAGATCAGCACTGTCATAACAGAACCTTGCATCTCTGAAATGGTCATTTTACAGGGAAAGAGTCTGAGGTAAACACTGGTAAAATTTCAAGCGAACATTCTGCTTTTAATTTACAGATTTGTAACATCACGAAACCAACATTTACAGTGTACCCATTTATTTAGCCTATTGCGGTTTAGCCCCAGCTATCCATAAAGAATGTTTCAACTGCTTTTTGAATGAGGTGCAATACTGGGCAGTCAATCAGACCAAATCTCATTTACGTATTTACACATCAGTCTTAAAGGCACAGTAACAAAAACAGTGTGTTTAATTTCAAGGGATAAAGAGAGGATGGAAAATAACCATGACTGCCTTGGGAGCACAAAACCATACAAAAATCAAAAGGGAACTTCAGAGGGAAAAATGCTAATAAATGTGTGGTACAGTTACCAGATTTTTGCTGGCCAGTGATGATAAGAAAAAGAAAACAATTGCACATACAAAATGAAAGATTTTTTTTAATTTACCAAGATCATTTTATTTTACCATATTCTTTTTTTACTCATCACACATGCGGATGATACCTACACTTTATATATCATTAAAGGTATGGTAGGTTTTGTTTATTTAAACATGGGAATGAACACAATCTTCTAATGGTCATGGGTATGGCGAACTGCACAGTGGTGAAAGGTGCAGACTTTAAAGTAAAATATACATTTTGCTACAACATTCCTGCAGCTTATGCACTTGTTATTTGTGTGGACAGACTGATGCTTAATTATCATACAAGTCTACATAAACGTAAGTATAAAGGCGTATTCAAACAAGCATCAGTTATCATCACACTTTCTGAAAACAAATAACATTAAAACTGTAAAAGCAGCCTTTATGACAACTGCCACTTATTGGAATAAGCATTTTTAAATGCTAATGCAGGTTTATGACAGTTATCATGAAAGGCTTATGTAGATGTCATGTAGCCTTACTAAAACTGAAGTTCAGAGAAGTAGCCTTAATATCTATGATTTAATCAACTGTCATAGGAAGTGAAAAAATATTGTAGCAAATAAATATGAAGAACAGGAACTGGTTAGCCTTCCACCGTACTGCCACACACACACACACACACACACACAGAAGTGAAGTAGGTTATATGTTGTTTCACACCACTGAATGGTCACTTTATGAGTCAGTTTTTTAAAAACTAATGCAAAGGCTTTTAAATCTAATTTTAAACACACATTGACTGGTTTTCGCTGTAGAAAATGAATGGGTTTCACACAAGAAGTTATTGGTATATTGGTCATTTGGCATTACTTGATATGAGTTGATTCACTCCTTAGTATTTACTCTGAAATGGGAGAAAAAATGATGCACATTCAAGTGAAACAGTTATAGCTTTAAAATGGCTGATTTGTTTGAAGCTAAAACCACACAGCTGCAATTTGTAAGCGTCAATAAACAGGACAGTGTATTAGACTCTGTTTTTAATGTCTACAGCCATACAGGACTGCTTAACAGAAACTGTTCATCAAAATAGTATTACTAGAATAACTCCCAGTCACTGTAATTTGCCGTCGTAGGTTTGAAAACTCCCAGTCAAATTGCAAAAAAGCTGGCACATACTCTACAGGGAACACACTTTAATATTTTCTGCTAATTTAAGTGCGCAGCTCAGGTTTATTTGCTGAGTTTATCATATTGGACAAACACAACAGGCCAAACAGTAATGTGCAATAAAACGTGCAAAAGTATGTTCCCTGTAGAGGATGAGCACTTATTCTCACATGTCACATGAGCAGGGCTGCCAAAAACGCTTTACAGTTAACAGAGTATACTTTTGCTCTTCCACAGCTCTATAGGCTTAAATGGACTAATATGGAAAGAGGAGTACTCTGCGCTCGTACAGGATTTGTGTGCTTTGTCCTCCACCAGGCCTGCACTGCACTACTAAAGGCAGATCCAAGAAGTTTGCTTTTAAAAGCAGTTCTGACCTCCTCTTGAATTTTTGCACACGTTTCAAGGTTGATTTATCAATACCCGCAGGCTGTTGTGAGAGGGGAAATTGTCAGTGCCAGACTTCAGGCAAGCTCCTATTTGCTTTATATCACTTCTCTGGTAAACAGCTGAAGTGATATGAAGTGAAAAGCACTCCCACCCTGTATTGTTCTGCTTTGTGCTCAGGAAAGCATCCAAAACCCGACACCGTGAGAACAATACACTCCTGCTTTCCTATCTGCACGTCACAACACAGTTCATGACTACATGCCAGTTAGACAAGACACTGCTTTACAAGCCACTTCTTTAGAAAAACAACTTGAACTTGACTTGGAAGGATGCTGATGACGCAGGGTAATTTGGACTGACACATGCACTAAACACTTCCGGCAGCATCAACAGAATTTCCGACAGAATTTCACTTTTTAACAGTGTTGGCGGTAGATGTGATAATTCAGCTGCTTCTCAGCAAATGCACAGAGCAGCCCAACTGACAGTAAACATCCTGTTCTAAAAGACGGAACTAGTAGACCACTGCAGACTGAGGCTGTGGTAGATATGTGTGTATGTGTACGTGCCTTACACTCTGAAACACCTCGCTGAAATGACCTCAGCAGACAGTGTGGATGTAGGGACTTATTAAAAGGTAACCTACACATTTAATTTGCTTTTAGCACCTTTCTTTAACTTGTTTTAACTTGTTGCTGTTGTTGTTTACTGTTGCTGTTCTGCTTGGGAGAAAACTTGTCCAAAGTAACATTTAAGGAGATCAGAGATTATGCGGTTTTGATGAAATTGTAATAAAACCTGGAGGTGTTCAGGGTACTGTTCATCTTATAGCTCCAAGTTAATTGTTTGGTGGAATTAGGGAGATTTTGTTTTCTGTTTGTGCTGTTCAGCCCAAAGTGAAGAAGAATATCTGAAGGGCCCATTTCCTGCCTTTTTCTACCTATGACTTTTGTGTGATTTTAGGTCATAATTATTTTTACGTGACCAGTTTTCAGTCTCTGTTTGCTCCTTGGAATTAAACAGACTTGTTTCTTTGCTTTTAAGAGTGATAAATATAAATGACCTAAGTGACTGGATGTATTGTACCTCAATCAAAAAGCAGCCCAGGCTGAAACACTCTTTATGACTATAATGTGGAAGGGGGACTAAACTGTTGTAGGCTGAAAAGGCAGATCAAAGTATATGCTAATTTTGTCACATCACAGAAAAAAAGAATTAAAAATGGACAGCTTAGGTTTCACATATGGCCTCCGAGAGAGCATTAGAGTTTTGAAACTTGTTTAACCATGTTTACATACTACGCAAACCTTTTTGGAGTAAAGAAAATGTGATGAAAAATAAGTTGGGCGTAATATGGCCCTAATGTTGGTATGATATCATGTTTCCAGTATTTTCTTTTTCTAGTAGATTAAATTTTGAAGAAGCTAATGACCACCCCTTGAGTCATCCAGAAGATAAAGGCTCACTGAATAACCATCAGTGGATAATATACTACACTAGACTTATCCAGAAAAAATGGCATTAGACACTCAAGCTCAAAGGGTCAGCAGGTCACTTTTATGCATAAGGACTCATGTTGAAAGAATGAATGTGCTCACACTATTTTGCAATGCTGTTGCACCCAAAAGCTACCAAAAATGACGGAAGGGTTGAGAACAGGCCTACAGATGCAAATATCCTTCAGGGAAATTATAAACTAATTTCTTTATGGCTACAACTAGTCATAAAGGTGAAGAACTTGCTAGTAATCTATGGGAATAATAATGGTCAATAATGTAACTTCACTGTAACATTATTTCTTACCTAATGGTTTTCTGATGGTTAAAAAAGGAGATTTTTCTGTTGCCTTTATCATTTTTCTGCTTGTTTTCTTTTCAGCACAGGGAATCAGTAACCAGGAGATTTCTAACCAGGAGACTGAATAGTAGTCTCTAAAGTAATGCATACATTGAACGAGGCCCACTGAATAGGCTAAAAACTACCCTATTCAAAGTGAACATAGAAAATGCTACTTAAAACCACTGAAAGAGGACTCACTGCTTCCAGCCACTGCAAAAGACTGCCTTTTCACAGAGCTACACTTTAACTATGACTCTGAGAGCTTCTGTTTAGCTCTGACAAGGCAGCACTGCTAAAAGCCGATATGAGAAACACACAGATTTAATGAAAGGCATTTATTGCACCTCTGTGTGAACAACTTCTGCCTGTCAAAATGTCTTCCTTTTTGAATGCCTGGTGATACATAGGGCATATCTTTAAGCGCGGGCCAGAAAACATTTTCCGAACCATGTTTGACCCACGAGGTATGCAGTGTCAGAGTATGTGATGTTAACAGTTTACAGTCAGGGCCATCCAAGCTCGGTCAGTAGCCATGAAACAAAAGAGTCCTAGTGTGACGGAACCCCTCAGTTCATTCATATACAATCGCTCATCATCTTAATTTCAATGTGAAAGCATTTAAAACACTCCTTAAAAGTGTCAAGCAATGTATTAAGGAACATTTTATTCCTTTAGCTTAAATATCTTTAACAGATTAGGCACTGAAGAGCATGGACACTATTAAATGATATGTGGGGGGAATTTAGAGAAGCAAAAAACAAGTAAAATCAGTAGTTTAGCTGCAACTGCGAAAGGATACTGCAGTCGAGCAACAAACTATTACACGTTGCTTTCCTGTCTTCAGTTACCCAACCGGAGGGAGATGACTTCCCCCTCATTTCCATCTCATAACATGGAGCGATATTTTTATTTCCTCACAGTCCAGCTGACTCATATGGCCTAAAACTACAGAATTGAATTGTATGAATAGCATTTAACGTACTGTATTGTAGTACATATGATGAATGCACTATGTTATACTTTCATACTGCCTGATTTTTGAGACCTTTTACAATAGACTACTGTGGTGTCTTCACATCTTAGTCTTTCTGCATTCCACATTTTAGTTTTCCCAGTACGACCCACCAGAAAACATCTAAATGTGACACCTAAGGAAACATCAGGGCCAGCATTGGCAAACACAGACCTGCTGCTATTGCAGCTTGTATTGACCACTGCATGAACTAACTGAAATCATGCAAACCTTTATACAGCTGTATGAGCAATGTCCACCGTGCTCTTTTTCTCGTAGATGAAAAATTACTAGCAGTGCAATGGACCTGTTTTGTGCGTGTGGGTGGTGGTGGGGGGATAAAGGATAAAATCACAGCATTTAAGAGTAAGCTGTCTGTGACATTGATAGGTGATTGCTTTGTCTCATAGCAGTAAGTCAAGGTGACTGGACTACCTTGACTTACTTACAAATAGGTTAGACCTACCAGTGGTGTAACTCCTGGGGGGTCAGCGGGGGCCCATGGATGAAGGAGGCCTGTGGTGGCTGCATTCCTAAAATCTGTTTGGCCACTCTTACAGATACTCACACATTTATATACCTTTAACTGACATTCATTTCTATTCTTGTGACTTCTTATCAGAAGTCATACCTCACTAGTTAGCTTCCACAAATGCCTCGAGAGCATCAACCTGTTTGAGACCGGAGTAAAAAATCCATAGTAACTGAAAGTCATTTCAGGGAGGGCATTTATTCGTTTTACAGTGGATTTCCATATAATCCTTATCAGGTCACTGATACATACAGGGTTTAGTTAATAGCAAATGTCACCCATCTTTCCAGATTTAAACCTGTATTCCCAGAGTATACATGGGAAACTGACTAAAAAAAACCTGGAGCTATGGACAACATTAAACAGAACACATTTAGTCCTCACAGAGCCTTAATTAAAGCTGTTTTCGTGAAAAATAACTTCATAAACTTCTCCTTCAGCTACTCAGCAGAGAAATCTCTACACTAATGGAGGCTCAGGCTTTTGCTCCGCCCCTCCTGGCTGTCGGCTCTTGCACGCGCACGATGAATGATACGATCCCGGGCGCTGATTGGTCGCTGTGTCCTGAGTCCGCTCCTTGATTGGTGGAGGCGCAGGATCGAGCAGAGCGGAGCTGCCCAAAAGGACTGGAGCGCGTCTGAGAGCAGCTCTGCTTCTCCAATGCAGTAGGACTGCGGGGGGCGTGCCGAGGGTCTTTCATCGGTCTGGCATGGCTAGAAACATTGCGGAAGAAAGAGGAAAAGTGTCTTTTTAATTTCTGTAAAACCGAAGCGGACTGTCCTCTGTTCGTCTCTGCTGGTTTTCTCAGCGTTTCCGAATGAACTGCACCAGGTAAGAGTCAGTGCGTCACTGCTCCGGAGAAAGTACAGGAGAGAGCACCTCGGGTTACTGTGTGCACAAAGTACTGTTATTGGACTTCGCTTGAATTTTTCCACATTGTTATGCTCGTCTTCGATTGAAACGCTTCTGTTTATCTTTGTCATTTTGTCAAATTCACTTTTCATTCACATACTTTCATGTGTATATAAAAATACAGCCTAATACGCATGCTCTGTTTGTATATCCTTTCTAAAAAGCCTTGAACCCGATGTCATTTACTAATTATCAAATCCAGTGCATGTAAATCACTTTAGAAAATGACATGAAATGCAGCCAGACTTCATCAGTAACGCTTGATTTGTTTTCTCCCTCCCTCAACAGAGTTTTGCACATTTTGAATCCCAGGCCCATGCCAGCTCCAATCATGCCTGTGGATGTGGCCATGAGGATCTGCCTGGCACACTCCCCACCCCTCCGCAGCTTTCTTGGTTCGTATGAGGACTGCAAGTCAAGGAATCTGATCAACCAGTACAAGCCACTGAGACCGTGCATAAGCTCGAAGCCCAAGGTGGAGGCCACGAACCGGGGATGGAAGAGTCCCAAAGGCAAAGCCAAGAAGAGGGTGGTCTTCGCTGACTCGAAGGGCATGTCCCTCACAGCAATCCATGTGTTCAAGGAATTTGAAGAGGACCCTCTGTCTGACTTGCAGTTTGAGTTATCGGACTTGGAGAATGCCATTGTGGGCTTGAAGGTGGAGAAGGAGAAGAATTTAGTTCTGGACTTCCCTCAGCCTGCAGCAGACTACCTGGACTTCCGGAACCGTCTGAAGAAGAACTATGTGTGTTTGGAGAACTGTGTAATCCAAGAGAAATCTCTCATGGGCACAGTAAAAGTCACCAATGTAAGTTTTGAGAAGTCCGTTCAAGTCCGGATAACATTTGACTCATGGAAAAGCTACACGGACATTCCTTGTGCCTACATGAACAATGTTTATGGTTGTGCAGACATTGACACCTTCTCCTTTGCCATTGACCTGCCAAACTTGGCGCCCCCAGGAGAACAAGTGGAGTTCTGCATATCCTACAAAACGCGAAACCACACACACTGGGATAATAACGATGGGAAGAACTACAGGTTGATACATGAAGACAGTGACAGCGACCACCCCAGCCATGCCGCTCAAAAGACGTCTGAAATCAAGAGCCCTGGCAAAAGGCCAGAGATGGAGTTTGATCAGTTTGGGAGCCCAAGGACATCCAGTGGCTTTTTCCCGGAGTGGCAAAGTTGGGGTCACATCGAGAATAACACCCCCTACTGGTGAGGCCATGTGGTGTTGTCTACCCCTCAAAAAACCCACAGGAAGTTCAGTGGGCTATGTCTGTAATAAGAGGAAGTCCTGAAAATGAGTTGGCGAGGCTCCACCTCAGAGTTGTCAGTTATATTCCAAGACTACACAGGTGAATAAGTATGTAAATTAAAGTTGAAATATTGAAAACCACCAATTCTTCTCAAAGTGATCAGAGATGAACAAAGTACTTGCCCTAATTGGTTGTATTTCAGATTTGAAAAATGAAAATGTCAAATTTGATGCTTACTGTAGCAGGCCTAGAAATTCTCTTTTAGTCTGGTGTCCAATATTTAACAGTTTTAACACCTGCAATTGACGCACACTTGAGAAAATTATTAATGATTTAAATTCTCCTTTTACGCTGAGCACTAAAGCACTTCCTAGACTGGAAATATTCTAAACTAATAATTGTTATAACATAGATTGCCTTCCTTTGTGATTCATTGTTTTCTGATACAATGGCATTAGCCATTTGTAAAATGTCATCTTTTACAAGGGCAAAATTTCTCCTCTTGAAACAAGACTATTGTGCAATTGTTTCCTTTTGAATAGATTTTCTGTTTTTAATGCTTTTTTTTGTGTTAACTTGAAGATCAGTATACAACATTGAAAGAAAGAATCGTGTCTTGCCCTATGGCTACTCTGCATTTAACTAGAGGGGAATAATCTCCTGCTTTTGGAATGCGACTGTTCTTATGGAGGAGATTTTGCACTGTGTACGATGCCTTTAAACCGAAGAATGTGAAAGTGGAATAATTTGATACGACAAAGTTGCTTCATATTGAAGTTTGGGTATTTTTGTGGTACCAACTTATGATCCACTTTCCATCCGAAGCAATAAACTAAAACTGATGCATTATCGAAACCAATGTAAGACACTGCTGGCCATTAAATGTCATTTCTCTTTTCAAGCACATTTTCCTACATCTGTTCAGTTTTTTCTTTTGTAAAGCTACATTGTACATACACTGTTCTTTTCACTGTACCTCCATGTTTGCTGCTGTGGATTAGTTTGTCAGTGTTTCGCTGCATTATTTCTGTAGGCCTGTGGCATGTGAAAACCCTCCTGGCACTTGGGATGAATAACGAGGGGAAAGTGAATGTTATTTAATGGAAGTGATGGTAAGTTTAGTTAGCCAGACTGGTCTTTGGAATTGGATCTTCATGAGATTAGTTCTTGCCTTTCTCATGCTTGTTTCCTCCCTGTCTTCCAATGGAGAGAAAAAAGCGGTCTGGTTTAAAACCTTGGATGTGAATGTTTTGATTGGAAGTGGTTGTTCTACTGATAGCTGCTGTTTATTTCAGAGATGGAACATGTAGGTTGAATGTATTAAAAAGGCTGCGCAATCCTTTGGTGTATGCCTAATGTGTTTTTTACAGCAAGCAAGGTTGTCTGAAAGAATTATTTGCAGTTTTCTGTGTTCCTTTTAGAAATAAAGCCTAATGTTTCTACTGTAAAAGACTCTTGTGTTAATTACTGAATTTAAGTTAGGGTAAACCAGCAGTTGCACCACAAGACTCAGAAAATGTACACCCAGATCAAGACAGTTAAGGAATGGAGACTTTTAAAAATGTGCTTCTTTAGCCTTATGCAATATCACTTTGCATTTTGGTGTCTGTTCCAAATTTCTAAAACAGTATGTATGTCAGAGCCACTGTGCATGTAGGTCTTACACTAGTAAATAAGGCTATTTACAAGCCTAGCATATAATCAAATTACAGCCACTGAAACATCAAATTTGCAGTTTCGCACACTTTTGGCTGTGCCAATATTGACCCAGTGTAAGCCATAAGTAGTCTTATTGTCTCCGGCCTAGACTGTGGCCTAATTAACCCAAACCTCATGGTTGAGTTGGTTGTGTTTACATGGTTTCGGATATCCAATAGGACTCTGCTGCACTGCTTTTAGTGAATCCACTGATTTAAATCGAGGAATGAGAAAAGTGGGAGGAGGGGAGCCTTTCTGTCTGGAAATGGGCACACTGGGAAAAAAAAGTCCAACTCCCTGCGGCCCCTGTCTCTCATTGCAGGCCACTGAATTCAGAAGAATAATCAGGTGGTGGGTGGATGGTTTATTTTAGGCACTGCTTCGGCTGGGCAGATGATGTTTAAGGTCATGTTTTTGAAATCCTCTCAATGTAAAGTCGGGGCCTGCATGATCTGCGTGCTGTTAGATGTTTGGCGTGTGCCATATAATTGTAATTTCACTTCAGCATTTACGCTCATGCTGTGTGCTGTGCATCAGCTCAACAGGAACTTTTGTTCTTTGTCAACATCCCTTTTTGTCCCCTGAAGCCTTTTTCCCTGCTGACCTCATTTACTGATATAGAAAACCTGTTTTCTCATAAACAGTCATTGTTTACTCACCAAACACCTAAAAGAAGTAAAGAAAAGGTAATCATGTGGCATCATAAACCTGACTTTACATTGATAAATGCACCTTCTCCCCTTAAAAAAACGTCTGAAATAGTGAACAAATACTCACTCCAAATTTAATCTTGACTATATTCTGTGCAACTGTCACACATTAAAATGGTTTGATACTCCTGCTTGAGCCAGCAAACGCAGCACCTGGATTTGACCAGTTTACACTAACAACCTCTCCCACCCTCCATGTTGTAAACCTCTAATAAAAACGGCTGCCTCTGTTTGATTAGACATGACACACTGGCAGACAAAATGCTGATTAAAATTCCTGCTATTATATTGCTGTTAGCAAACTGCCAGACAGAGACAAACTCAGATAAAGAAGCTTTATTCTTCAGACGAAACCAGACAAAGTGCAATGCACTAATTTACGGTGCATTAAAATATTTTGGTTTCTTTTCCATTTTAGGTCATTATACAACAGTTTGACCATAGCTTCAGTCAGTATGTACATTTCTTAGTTATTCTTCAATTATACATTTGAGATATTAGAGAAAATTTGGAGTTATCTGAATATCTACATGTCTGCATGAATGTCTTCTAAAATGTGACCTGATCTTCATACTAAATAAGAGCAGACAACATTACAAACTGCTTTATCTCGAGTGAATACATCAGTGTAAAAATATGTAAATCAATTCGGGCATGGTTACCTGCCAGACTGGTCAATACCAGATGCTTTGACTTCCATAAGAACTTCTGCTTACGGGAAAGTTTTACTGGGATTGAAAATAGTCAGGATGCTGATATCTGGCTGTGGCGGCTCTTTTCACTTGCATGTCAGCAGAATGACCTGCTCTACTTATACAACCACCCAGGTGATCTATCTCTCAAATAAGCACCATCATTAACTAGCTATCCCAGCATTTAGCAGTCAAAATGAATTTCTATCTCTGTGGATCCCAGTGATGTTGTTTCAGCTAGAATTCAAGGCAATAAATAAAAACAAGGAGACGCAGTGTCATTGATGCACCACTCATATGAAGTGCAAAGAATATGAATGCTAATAATTGTGCTCCTTGTGTAGAATCTTCCGCCTGCTAAATGTGAGTGAGTGAGCAAGCAAGCTACAAGCCAGGTCCATGATTTGCTCTAGATCTAAAACAGAATTGTATGTGTGATCTGTCCAATTACAGACCAATAATATCATCAGACATTTCATGAGAAAAGCTATTGCAGTTCATAAACCTGGAATATACTTCTAAATACTTCATCAGTTCACAACAGTGCCATAGTTTAGTCTGATGTACTGACTATACTGGCACTATAGCAACCCCAACCATCATCAGTGTTGCAACTTATCCATTATTAACCAGCACTTTATTGCACCAATCATGAAAAAGTACTTGAAACTTCAAAGATGGGGCAATATTTTAAAGACAAATCGAAACACATTTCATACATCCGATATCAGACAAATACATTGTTTTCTTAGCCTTCCTAAATGTTGTCTTATGTTCAAAATAAAAGACTGCCAAGGCATTAGCTGTTTTACTCTGCCATTAAATGAGTGCTATGGTCTCTTGAGTAGAAGTCTTCACCAGCTTCACACTCACTGGTTTTCTGTCCTGTGCAACAAACCTGGCAATATTTTCTGTAGATATGAAGCACCTCATAAACCTCACCTCTAACTCACTTATTCATATTTACCCAGCGAATGTGCAGGTCTCGGCATTCTTTCAAAAATTAACAGCAGCTTTCAGTAAATATGTTCCCTATGTCTCAGCATACCAAGCTTCTAGAAAGGCTTTTTTTTTCACTCTTATTACTGCCCTAGCACAAACACATACACCCCGCATCCCCATCATGAGCAGAAACTTGGCAAATTCCAGTCCATCATAGACTCACAGGTCAGAAGCAATACAACAGCCTTCACATTATGACTCAGCGGTCCCCATTAGTCAGCATCCTCGTCCTTACGTCACCCACTTTTCAACTAGATCCAGCCTTGCTGTGCTGTGCTGTTCTTCAGCAGATTTAACCTCCTCACAAACACTTTCATTCCTTGGGTCATAGCAGAGTGCCCAGCATGCCTTTAAAAGTCAAGCATGATTCACGGCAGCACATTGGTAAAAAAAATAATATTTCTGTAATTAAATGAAGTGTTTAGGTCATACTTTAAACTTACTACACTTCCAACTTTAGTGTTAACGCTAAAAAAGCATCTTGGATCTGTACATTATATCCAGTATATTCAATATGAAACTGATGTAAGAATATTAAAGGATTACTAAACCAATTTAAAGTGGCCCCTCATAGTCACACATCAACACACCACACCAAAGCATAGGGTGAACAATGTGAAATTCTTTTTATGCATTTAACCCATTCACCAAGTGAAGCAGTGGGCACCCAGCCGATGCAGCTAGTCACCCAAACAGCTGAATAATTTCCGTAAAAATATATCCCCAAACCTTCTTTTAACCTGCTACATCCAGATATTCATTAAGGTAATGCAGATGTTTTGATGTGATGTAGGACACAGTTGTGGTATCCTGCTTTATGGATACCAGCCCTGGTCCTGTCTGAAATGGCTGTCCATGCTACTGTACTGGCAGAAGTAAAAGGAAGTAGGTAGAGAGGAAAGTAAAGGAACTCAAATTCATATTATAAAACTATGAAAATAAATTATTTTTTAAAACAATTAAAGGATTTAAAACACTCTATATTAATATTATTGGGAAACATTAGATATGTTGGGTATTTCTTTGAGTATATATATATATATATATATATATATATTTTTTTTTTTTTTATTCTTATTTTCTTTTCTTTTCTTCTTTGCATCTGTGCTTTCTTTTCTGTGAATCTCATAGGTTCACACTGTCAAACCAACTGCTGAATGAGATTTTGGCCTTAAAAAACATTTAAAGAAAATCAAGCCATACAAAGTCAAGTGATCATGCCTTAGCCTTAGTCATACACTTAAATGGATCTTTGCAATAAAACATGAGCAAAATCTGTGTCCATCGAAGCATGGCCCTGACACCAAAGCTGAGCGTTCATGGTAAAGTGACTAATTTGGGAATAATGTGCAGTGGAATGCTCTATGGCTTAATTCACTAATGACGGAATGTACATAGGCATTGATCTCAGCCCTAAGTGTCAGAAATGTTAATATCAGGGAAATGCTTAGGTGCTGAGCATGAGCAGACTTGTCACTCATCTTGCAGTGTGACTGCTGATGTAGTGTCCCTACGCAGTGAGTCAGCCATTGCTGTACACCTGTGGTGCACGCTCACTGGCACAAACACACACTGAGACGCTTTTCTCACACATGACACATCTGGGCTGGTCTTGTTGAGAACATGATCAGCATTTACAGTCACCTATTACTGTACTGTATCCTTGATCAGCCAAAACATGTTTAAATTTTGCTTCTTTAGTTTACAAATGTAACTACAAGCCTAACATTAAAAGTCTATAGTCACCCAAATTGTTTCCATAAATGCACCCCCAACACTTCTCTCAACCCGCCCAAACCATACCCAGCTCTTTATTAAGGTGGCAGAGACTTTATAATGTGTTTTAAAAAGCAATATGACTTACTGTGAGCTATAAAAACATACAGTACTAGGCAGCAGAGTCTATATTCACAATCCTCCTCGGGAGTAGGAGTGCTGAGCTACAATTGTGGGGATGACCATCATAAAAATGGAGGAATCTGATCCAGCTTTGATGTTGTCTGAAATGGCTGCCTGAAGTTTAGTTCATTTTTATAGCTCACAGTAAGTTGTACTGTGTCCCAAAGCACATCCACAAGTCTCTGGACTCCAATCCTGTCTTGTCTGATCATCTGGAATAAGTTGAAAATTCGGTAAATTTGATTTTTTGCAGATATTTTTTTTTTTTAACTGCATATAAATGTTAATGAGTTGGCTTTTGTAAAATGTCATAAAGAATTTCCAAACAAGCTGCTTTTATAGTCTAATTTCTATATGCACTGTATGGACCGAAGAGTGAAACATAATGAAACTTTACAAACTACACCATATTTCAAAAATGTAAGGAAAATTCTATGACATGAACTCTTTAAGTGCATGACATTGTTCTGTATTTATATCAAACTACACCGCTCTGCTGCTAGTACAGGCTGCTTTAAATCAACATGAACCTGACCCCACCAGGATGATTGCTGCTTTGACTGTGTGCTGATTTCTGTTAAAAAATGAACTTTTCAGCTCATGTGCACTTGCAGCTATTTTTTAGCGTTATTTTCATACGAGCTCTGGTCTGTGTCCCTGGCAATGTTGTTTACAGTGGGCTGATTTTCTGGATAACAGTGCGGGGGTGGGGGTGGGGGGTAAAGTGGGACGTCCAGTGAGATTAACACAGCCTGCACTAGTCCTGCTCTTGTAACACCGGATATCACTGTCATTAGCAGGGCTGCTATAGACTCAGTGATCCCCCACCAGGCCAGGACACGTGGCCAGAGTGCGTCACAGTTACAGGCCCTTTTCCACGGCTGTATGGATTAACGAAAGTCAATCCAGTGCTGTTTACTTCTGTAGCTTCATAAAGCCCACAGTCAAGGTAGATATTTCAGATTCTTTATGCTAAGATAAAGCACCTTTTTGGTGGAATGTGCTTCTTGGCATGTTTTCTATGCAAAACAGTTGTATATGTCCACACATGCAACAGAATATTCAAGGGCTGGTGTTCATAAAGCTTCACAGCTGTGATGATGATGTACAGCATTTGTGACCAAATCACAGTCAAACCCTAATGCTAACGTGCTCTGTCTCTCATGTTCTGTTATAGTATATAAATCTTTGGGATCTCTCACCAAGTGATCCCAGAACATACAGTCTCTGCTCCAATGTACTTGAGTTATAAATTGAGAACCTATATGATAAACATCTGGTCATTGTTACTAGTGTTTTCCATATCAGCAGGTCATTTTTAAGTACACCAGAGTTTGATTCACAAGGACAGAAAAAAATCCACCAACGTATCCACCACTGCATACTTGGTTTGATCTTATATTCATAAAATTCCTACAACCCCCGCTGTAGTTTAGAAACATTTTACAATAACATTCTCCTTTTCTGTAAACTATAGCTTGAGTAAACATCGAGGTGCTATTTGACAAACTTTGGTCTCCCATTAGAAGATTACTTTTCGTTTTACATATTGTTTATTTAGCTAATTTCCAGCAAGAGACAACACTTGTCATTGCTGTTCCTAGATTGTATTCAGTCCAGATACAGTCCAGACATAACCGCTACGAAAATGTTTACCAGCCTCTGCATCAGATGTTTATATTGTGATTACATAACCTCATACTCTTATGTTACATTGTACCCAGATTGATTCACCTCTGGCTGGGATTCAGAGCAGCAACTATTCAGAGCTTGGTTTTCCAAGTCACAGCAAAGCTCACATATTCGAGGCAATAATCATAATTTCTT
This sequence comes from Brycinus macrolepidotus, assembly GCA_037974445.1. Lineage (NCBI taxonomy): Eukaryota > Metazoa > Chordata > Actinopteri > Characiformes > Alestidae > Brycinus > Brycinus macrolepidotus. The sequence continues at coordinate 31,880,718 of JBBPCZ010000115.1, read as the reverse complement.
TAGTCCATGTTATGACCTAACCAGTTCACTCATTTCTAAACATAAAAACTGTAAAATTCAGTAGTAATGCACCAATCTATGCTCTATTCACACAATGTTTCCAAGTGTTTCCAAATGTTTCCCATTAAAACTAATAGGAAATTGTTGTATTATTAACACATTACTAATTTTAAATTATATTTGCTTGGAATGTATGTACATAAAGGTAAGTAGTTTTTATTTATTTATATTTAGGTCATGTAATTAATCCATTAGCATGATAGAAAATTTGTCATTATCAGCAACTTTATACTCCAACTGTCATGTTGGGCTCCCTGAAAGGACGCACTGCAGAACCAGAGTTAGGAATACGAAAAGTCTTTAATGAAAAGCCACAGGGGAAATGAG
>JBBPCZ010000115.1:31844767-31880231 GCA_037974445.1 Brycinus macrolepidotus | reverse complement strand
TAACTTTTATGTAACATGTTTTTTCTTGATTTTTGGCTGATATTCTGTCTCTCTCCATAAAAATGAAACTACCTCATGAATTAGAGACTGTTCATTTTTTTTATAAGTCAGCAAACTTACAAATTCAGCAGGGGATCAAATAATTATTTCCCCCACTGTAAAGTTAACATGGAGCCATGTGCCTCTCAAATGCCTTTCTCACCTTGCTAAGGATACATTACATGTTCACATGTGTGGTAGCCCACCACCCTGACCTTTCCAGCAGCTGCAGGCATGCGCCAGTAAAGGGCTGTCAAGACCACCCTAAATATAGAGGCAGAGAAAATATAGGGTGATCTGCTGTACAGAAATGATCATTGGAGTTGGAGGTATTATAACATCCTTGCAAACTTTGCAAACCTTGCAAATCCCACCCCTCCTGGGATTTGAATACAGGACAAACCACAAAGTTGCAGGTTCAAACCCCGACTTTCTACCATTGTGTGCTTGAGCAAGACACTTAACCCTCAGTTGCTTTAGGGGGACTGTCCCTGTAACTAATGACTGTCGGTCACTCTGGATAAGGGTGTCGGCCAAATGCCACTTTACTTTACCTTTGTTAAACAGTCATCTCCTCTGGATTTCTGGATTAGGTGAAATATTTACTACAGTTGCTAGCCAGCTAGGTAATACTGTGTCTAGCTAAGTTAGCTTAGTGAGTGTTACAACAGTGTTGCTAACACCAGTGTTAGCAACATCCAAAATGTTGTCACTGGCATTTGGCAGATACTTTTATGCCAAAATAAAATGTTTCCACTTGAAGCACCAAACAATGCTTTAATAATTCCTAAGAGCAGGGTTACGCAACTCTAGACCTTGAATTCAGTTTCTGATCCTGTGTTTTGTAATCACTAGAAGTTAAATGTTGATACAGCTGATCCAACTCTTTCATTAATTATGATGGGAGCTACATATAGTCAGTTGTTTAGCAACTGGGAAAACCAGACAGACTGTTACAAAGTTCACACTTGCAGTTTGTGGTTTTGCCGAATTGCACGCTTAGATGTACTCCCAAGAAGAGACAAGAAGTGTGATATACACTAGATTGTATGTTGGTGGGACATTCAGTTTCTGATGTCCTCATGATTCATGATTCAATGTCCTTCCCGGGATTTCCAAAACAATGTGTTTGATCATCACCAACCTGTTGAACTGTGAGATATACAGTACACTTAGCCCAGTATTGCTTTAATACAGTATTCAGAAAAGAGTGTGCTAGACAAGAAATTGAAGGTCCAAAGCTGAATACCTCTACCTTAGAACTTTCTCGATGATAAAAGAAAGCTATTAGGTAGATATGCATTTTGTAAAACTATACATTAAAGGAAATGTAAGTATTAAACTACAGTTTGTGACTTGCCATCCATTGTCAAAAATCCATCTCAATTAGTTATTTTTGTTCTTATTTTGTTTTACAATTTGAGCACTGTCTAAACTCCATTTTGGGCCTTATGGAGGAATGGTCTCAAATACTTTTATATGAGCTATCAGACAAGAAGCCGCTACCGTGGCAAAAGTGGAGGGCATAAACTACTTAAAGTGGGGCTATCAGTAATTATGATACATGTACTGTCATGAAAAAAGACTGTTTTTATTTGGATTTTTCCTTTAAACCTCACTGGAACGTTAGATTTCTCTCATATTTCCTTTGCAAGATCAAACTGGTAAACAGCAAAGACCTTTTTCCATAGTTTTTTTTATCTTTTGCCTTTGCTACGATGACCATATTTCTTTCTAGGGAAGAATGCACTTTTGGACAGAGGGAGAATGCTATTTGTGTATTTTGTTGATGGGTCACACATTTTTCATGATGAATTTCCAAATTAACTGTAATGTAGGTTTTTTAAATGTAGATATTAGTTATTTTTATGTGAATAGTCTAAAACTGAAGATTTGTTATATCAGCTGTATCATCGCCTGGATTAATTCTAATGGTTTTTCATATTTTAATCATAATTACATTGATTTATGAGCTTATAAGCTTCTACATCTAATTGTAACCCATTTTTACACATTCTGTTTATTTAAAATAATTTGTTTCGGGTGCATTTTATGGCATGGTTTGCAAGACTTGCTTTCCTTGCAGCATCTTGCTGAGTCAGCCTAAAAAGCTCTAAAGACCTGTACTTGCTATGATAAGGCCAGATGAGAGCTTAGCCTCAAAGCCAGGCTTGAGTGGAGAACACAGCTAAAATCCTGCTAAATATGTGAACTAGGGGCACCTTTTCTGTCCAAATAACTGATGGCTTCTAACTATAGCCCTTTCAGAGATAAAGGAAAGGGCAACCCTCAGTAATAATGAACTAAATGTAATCTCTGTTCTAAAAGATAGAGCTGCTACCCCCAGCACACTAAATCCTAGAACAAAATCATGCTGAAGTCAGCTCTCTCACTGGGCTGTGCGAAATAGACATAACCAGGCCACACGGCAGTGCATGCTGGGATGTCTAACGATCCTCTCTTAAAGCAGGGGTGCTGAATATTTGGAGCAGGCAGCCCAGCAACGTCCTGGCACTGTGCACAGGGGGATTAACTCTGCGCATACTGGCAATCCCTTCAAAGTAGCTAGGGAAATCCACTAACTCCAAAAAAGGCCAACCAGCAAAGTTAATAAAGGCTATTTACAGGTTAATTGTTTGTATATTGACAGTGTTTTGAGTCATTGCATAACTTATGTGGCTGGCGGGTACTGTCATGGGAAAATCTATTAAAAGTCACGCCTGAACTAAGCTACTGGGACCTCTAACATAATACCAACTGTTTCCATTCATTATTCTCCCGCTAAAGGCCTGACAATTATCAAAACTAAGCTGTCAGGGCTCTGTGGATGGAGCTCAAATTAGATCTGTCAACTTAGAATGTATTTTGGGCCCAGGATTAAAATTCAAGTGAATGAAAAGGATGTGTTTGACCTCATCTCATTGACTCTGCTTTACTACCTGTCTCACATTCGCCCTGAACTAAAAACACTAATTTTTAAATTTGGGACACAATGCAAGGCTAGAACAGGCTGAGATATGATTAGCTCCTTTTGTTCACAAATGAGGTGGTACTTTTAGCCGGATCTTTCAGGAGTCGTCTGGGCTGGGAGACACTTTGTTTGTTTGACAAGACAAAAAAAAAAAAAAGTATTCTGTAGGCCCTTTTGTTCCTCACATGCAGTGCAACTGTGAAGAAAATGCATCCAGTGAAACTTGTCTCCGCATCTGACTTGTCTACAGTGTAAGATTTAGATTTAGAACCAAATCTAAAACTTAGACGGTCTCCTATCGATTATCTACTTTAATTGTTAACAAACTACCGGGTGAAACTGGATTCTCAGTAGTATTAGGTTTAGGTTTAGGACGGGGTGGGCTGATCCAAAACTCAGTATCGATCTGATATGAGCTAAAATCACTGGACAGGCTGTCGGAAAAAGCATGAACTATCACATAAATGTTGAGGTAAACTTTGAACTACATGCCATAAAGAGAGCTCCATAGACGAGTAACACAGACGAGCGGCAAGACTGCATCAAATGGCTCCCTCCTCACTACATGGTGCACTATGTAGAAATTAAAACACAGGCTCCTGCAGCCAAATAGTGTATGTGTAACAAAAAGCCATTGAAGAATTCACCCATGTATGCAGAATTTCGTAATGGACTAAACCGTGGACTAAATCAGTGTAGAAACTCGAATTTTATAACTTGCATAGCTCACTACAGAGGAAGTAGTGAGGCATTTCGGATTCAAAACGCATCCAGACATATTATTAGGTATGTTTTGGGTTAAGGTTTAGAGTTAGATTTAATAGAATCTTTTATTACAAATTTGTGTTACATTTAATAGACATGTAGTTAGTTATTTAAAGACAAGCTAAGTACATACAAAGCATCTACCGTGGACCATCCAAATAAAGTGTTACCAAAAATGCTTAGACATTTTACATTAGATCCTCATGTTTAGCTTAGAGACTGACTGTGTTACTGCTTGTTATGACAATGTACATTGTCACTTCATAATTTTTTTTGACAAATGCGACGCAAAATAATGTTATTTGCTAATTGAAGTGATAGAATGGTAAAAAACATCCATCATCCATCATAATATTGCTAATATTATTGCTAATCTTGCTAAATCATTATGAATAATGACATTAAACGGCTTCTGAATGACAAGCCTATGTGAGAACTGAGAGAGCTGAGACAGTTGTTCTGTTTCATGGAAGAAGAAACAATTCCCATCATTGGCTGTTTAGCTGATGTCAGGGGGCAGGGTTAGTTCATATATGGAAAGTGGCTCATTGAGGGGAGCTTGCAGTTCAGCAATGAAGCACAATGTTCATACTTACCAGATTATCAGTGAAATGTTTACTTAGAAATACAAGGTGGGAAAGGCCATGATGCTTATTTTAGCCTGATACCATTTAGGTGGGTGGTGCTGTCCATTCAATGGAAAAGGAGAAATGACTGGAAATGACTTAGCATTACTTTTGTGTAATGCAGCTGTTTCCTGTGTTATTACTATCATAGGGGATGACTTGGGCACAAAGCAAATTAAAGGTTGGATTTCAACAAGAATGGTTCTCAAAATGTGACGCATCCATTCATTCATTCATTTTCTGCTTATCCAAACCAAGGTTGTGCTAGAGCCTATTCCAGTGCTTATAGGGTTTTATGAGCTCATCTTTATTTTTTTTTTTTTTTAAAAGTTTGGGTCTCCTGACTACGTAAGCATCGGCCCTATTATCATGGGTTTGATCCCAGGTGATGCCTCAGCCATCCTTGGCTGGGAGTCCAAGAGAGCACATTTGATCTTTCTCTCTCAAAGTGGGTAGGATGGCCTTCCCTTTTCTTCCTTCAGTTGCCAGTATGGGCTCCTTGATGTAAATGAATTGGGGGCTAGCGCTCTCATCCAAGCATGCTGAGTTGTCTAATAATGTTGCTAGTGGCAGTCTGAACAAACGCAGTGGGGCTGAAAAACTAAGTGAATGGAGGAACAGAAAATGTCTCTAAAATTGGAATCTCCTGGAGGGTTCTGGTGTGGTTTTGACCTCATCCTGCATATAAAAGAGCACACAGTTTCAGTTACCTGCACTTCAAAACACAATTGTGTTTGAATGCAATATGGTCAGTTAAAAATGATCTTGCTTAAGACCAGAAAGGCTTTAAAAGTGATCTGCAATTTGTAAAATACTGCCTTAAATCAGGCATATAGGTAGTTACAAATGGAAGGGATTGAGCTCTGCTGTAGCTAAGAGTAAATGTAATACAAATTTTAGTGTAAAGAGAGTGACCAAAACTAACCCAGGTTGAAAACCCAGAATCTGCACATTGTACAGGCACTTCTTTCACTTGATAACATCAATGAAATAGAAGGTGTTGGAGGAAATTCTATGGCAGAATGTGAGGAGATCTATCTGTGCTATCTGTCTCCAAAGAGGATGTAAAAGGAATCATGCAACATGACAATCATCCAGTAATTTTGGTGGAAGAGTCCTGAACATAGCCATATTGTTTGTTTTTCATCAGTGAAGTTTGATTGGCTAATTTGCTCAATAACGATTTGTCACTGTAAAGGTTCTATGCATTGTTTAATTGTAAAGCAATTCATGTCATTATTATGACACAAATATCAGATCACATTTTAGAAGAAATCCAGATTACCTCAAAAGGTTAATACTTTTTTCCCCTCTCAACTGTTATTTGGCTAAAAGCATGACCCTTAAACCAGACACACAGTGAGCACCTGTTTACCAAGCTTACAGCCCTTCGACATGCGGCCATGAGCCCAGGATTTTAGCTATGGGCGTTTAAACCTTCTCCAGCCTGGCTACTTTCCAGCTGCAGACGGATAAGTGGCACCCATCCACATGCACGTCAAATGACAGCACTGTCCATTCACTACTTCATTCACCTAATGCCTGCTTATCCAATGGACTGCAAGCTCTCATGTATGGGGTTGATGACTGAAATAAAATGTTGACTGAGTTTGAAATGTTAAACAAACAGCTTATGCTCAACAAGAACAACGACTGTTGCATTGTTTTTTTTGGATTGGTTTTTACCCAGAGTATGAAATACGCAGCCTAAAGTAAAGTGGTCCCTTATAGTCACGCGTGAACACTCCACAGCACCACACACAGTGTGAACAATGCGAAATTCTTTCTCTGCATTTAACCCATTCACCAAATGAAGCAGGGGGCTGTCGCCAACGAGGGGCGCCCGGGGAGCAGAGAAGTTAGGTTCCACCGAGATTTGAACTCGGATCGCTGGATTCAGAGTCCAGAGTGCTAACCATTACACCATGGAACCGCCTAGGGGATAGGCCTAACAAGACATGCACAAGCAACATAAAAAATTGAATGTGTGTATGTGACTGGCTCACATTATTTACATCATAATAATATAACATATTGGCCAGAATAAAGTAAATAGCCAATCGCTGGCATCTTTTATAAGCGAATATTAGCCGGTTCTGATGCTGGTCGATTCTGACACCCTTGGCTACAGACAGAGATGTGTGATAAGAGGAGTCAAGTGACTGGTGTGGCCAGATTGCTGTGAAGGTCAGTGTGCTCACTGTGAGGTCTGGTTGATGGATCAGCCACTCAGAACCTGAGTCATGTCCCAAAAAAAGACCCCAGGCCTAATGTAAATATAGTCAGGGCTTGGGAGGCCCTGTAGCTGGATCATCACTTTGAGAGGCTGTGTGTTCTAGCACCATGCCTGGCCACAAAGCCTCCATACAGGGGGCTAGAATAGTATCACCAGCTGTGTATGAATCAGTTAACTTGTAAGAGGTGATTCAAATTTCCAGAAGCAGTGATTCAACGGAATTGAACTGCAACTTCTGTTTTCTCATTCAGACTCTTTTTACAAATTCTAATCAAAGCTATGTACTTTAGAATACGTGGAGGTAGTGGGTCATACTAATCTGTGTATCTTAGAAATGTAATATACATTCATGTCATCAGATTTCATTCCAGGTCATTTTGGATTTCTACTGAGTCATTACAAAAGGTTCACATAACATATGAGCTAAAGTGAAGAAATATTTGGGCGAGCACATAACCTGGCCTGTCAAACTAGCTGAGGACACATACAGCTAGAGCTCAAATAAACAAACACCATTGACTTCTAAAAGTTAGTACCAATGGTACCAAAAGTTAGAACTTGCATTGTATTCCTAAGACGCTTAACATCTCAAAAATGCTTTTTCTGCTTTCTTTTATATCCATCCAATTACCTCACCTCAGCTGACAAGTAGTTTACAATGTTGCGATGTTTTGAAGGCCAATAACTGATGGGAAAAAACTGAAGTCAGCTTAAATTATTGAGATCAGGTGATCATGCAATAATTGTGACCGGCCAACAAACAAGTGCCAAAAGTTAATTAATTTTTATTTTAGTCTGTGAAAAGTTATTCTTATAATTGAAAATCAATAAGTCAGAGAATGACAGTAAAATTTGGCAGGAGGCCAAAATCAACTCCACACCATCCCCAATAAACTGAGCTCACATGACCTTGAAATTCTTTGCGAAACTGCACTGTGTACTCAAGGCTCGAGTTTCAGATAAAAAAAAAGGCACTGAACTTGACTGAAATCTGAAAGTGTTGAAAGATCAATAAACGATATCAGACATGTTGCGGTATAACTTTAATCATTAAAAATGAGCAAAGTTGAAATAAATACACGGTAAATACATTTGTATTCAGTCATACAAGACATCAAGCGATAAAGTGAACACTTGCAACACTGTGGCTGACAAATGTGATAAAAACAGTTCATATGATGCGACCACAGCTCAGCCATTCAGGAGAACATTCACTATTAGCAAGATCACTCAACTTTAACTAAACTACATACTATGTCTCTCATATTTTCACTACTTATTTTTTTTCCGCATACACAAACAAAACTGGGCATGAGACAGTCGGCCAGTTGAAAAATAAATTAATCCCCACCTTGTGTGCTGTAGTCGTATAGCTCAGTGTCCAATTTCTACAACAAAGGACATCTAATACAGAAATATAAACCACCAATCCTCATTATGGCTAATCATCACAATGGTCACTGTAAAAGGCACTAAAGCAGACAGGTTAGCACATTTTTTTTCCCTTCAGAGATTGAGAAAGGGTCGTCAAAACATTACACAATTATATACATAACGAAACCATTTCACCACAAAGGCATTTTCAAATCAATTTCAGAAACACGAACAACTTGAACAACCCAGCACTGGAAAAGTGGAAGAATATTCTGAATTGATTACAGTCTGATGAAGAGGCTCGGCATTACCAGTGAGAGTGTGTAGCCAGGGAGATGGAATACTATCACTTTCAGCACTCAGAGCAGAGGCAGTGCTAGCGACAGACTGTTTGCCAAGTTATTTTCACACAGACCAAGCCTCTCTCTGGCCTATTTTAAGACTGTTCACTACTGGACTGTGGGATTACATTAGTAGACTGCACCACTGCTAGCCAAACACAATCTGGTCAAACTGAAGTTTGCAAACCTTTTAAATAGATCTCCACCATAACTAAAAATCTTCTGCTTTAGGTCTTGAATATACCAAATGCTGATATTCTATGTCAATCATACAAACTATTCTAACAAGTTTGGTACATAATGCAATCAAATACCGAAACCCTCTAAGGTACATGATACAGTTTAACTGGATTCTTCTTAGAATCCTGGTTCATATCAAAGTGTAACTATCAACACTTACACAGACTAGGGATGGGCATCGGTAGGACTTTACTGATACCGATATCACTACTGATGCTGCCTATCAATACCGAAACCTATCGATACTTATTGATACTGCTCTCCATCATTTGGTGCAAATGCTAGAGACGTCACATGAAAAGATGTGAAAAGCTTCAACAGTTCTTTGATTATTACATTTTTGAAGAAATAAGTCAAATTGTTTTCTGTATATATAACAAGGAAGGAGCAATCTTTATAAATGTCTGCTGGTGATGTGCAGAGCGTAGCTCCGGGTCTCTCCCACTGATCCAGTTTGGCAACAACCATATGAAAACTCCAGCTATTTTAGAACGCATTAACATTGTATAAACACAGATAGAAGCTCTTTTGTCGATATTTCGGTACTGACCAGTCAGAAACCAGTACCGATTTAGTACCGGTTCTCAATAACCATACCTAGACACAACACATTGCACCACACCACAACCATATCAAATGGCTAAATGCTAGTGAAACATCAAATATGGCTACAGTTAGGCCTGTCACGACTAAAATTCTTTCAATTCAAGATTTTAAGGCACAAGCCTAAAATGGCCAAATAGGCTGGTTTGCTGTCTTGTCCTGACGCTCAATAGTTAGTAGCTCCTGATCAAAGACGGACAGCTCGAATAAACAAACATTACTCACTGCTGCCCACTAAAGGTTTTTTGTGTAATAACTGCAACAGGTCTAACCACAGTGCAGACTTCATGTGTCCTATATGGCCTAACGTCTTTGCCTTACAAACAAACACACAAAATGGCTACTATTCTTCAAAGACCTCAGACAGAATTTTTAGTACTGGTTTGTCACAGTGCAGCAGTCAACAAAAATTCCAGTAAAAATGTTTTGAAAATCTGCAAAATTATGTACCTTTTTAACTGGAATTGATGTAAACTCCTGACAAAATGTACTTCCGATTCTGATTCTATTTTAAAGTAAAGAAAGGATGATTTTTTTCCACTGAACTATAACAATTTACTCCAAGCCAAAGCCTTCAGCATATGAAATGGCAATGGTTAACTTTTGCCTTAGTTCTTTCTTGCTCTTGTAGGGAGGTAGGCAGATCTGGTTGAAGCACGTATGTGACACAGGCAACCTGCACAGAGGACATGAACAGTTAACAGCTTACCGTTAATCTTAAACCACACACACAAAGACACAAAAACACTATCTGAGCCCTCCCTTCATGAGGCTTAATTACCAGTCCGTGGAGACGTCAATCCTGGAGATTTTAAAGTTGAGGTCGGCCATCCCTCCCACTGGAACACGGTCACTTCCCGTGGTGAAGTGGAGTAGCCTCTTTTGCAGCTCCAGAGGAAAGGCCAGAACCACGTCCCAGAATGCACTGCACCACCAAACAACACATTAAATGAATGTTTAACCAAAAAAATAATGACAATTTACACAGTTTCCATTTTATCTAAAAGGTTTCACTCTAGATGTATACAGAATTTAGAATCTAGATCTATGATGCTAATGTGATAGATAAAAGATTTTGAGTGACATAGACTTACATTTTGGATGGCAAACATTCATTAGAGACTTTCTACTAATTAAATTACACCATTACTAATTACATTACCACTGCAAAACTGCTCAATGTTGTCATTTTTGTCATTGGATTTTCATTTCAAAAACCAAAACTGAAAAACTAAACAACAGGTAAATTTAGTTTTTGGTTCTGTTGATTTCAACAGAAAAAAACAGAAATAACTTGTTTTTTGTTTTTTTTCTTTTTATTCAGTATGAAAGTTAGCTATGATGCCCTGTTAAAGAAAACATTCCAGTACAGTGAACATTCACTTGAATGCATCTACCAGTAGTTAGGAGACTGGCTTCCTTATACATCGTAAGTCAAAATGACTTGTAGGAAGTCATGTCCGACTCTCAGAGAGATATTCTCCTGCTCCCATTAAACACAATAAACTGTTTTTCTTATAGTGACCAGACAGTCTGGCTCTGCTGTGACCAAGCAAGCCGCACCCACTTTAAATGACAGGAAAATTAGCATTCCACTAATTAAAAGATGATGCCATTATTCCATTTTGGTATTTTGGGCATTTGATTTTCTGACTAGTTCGTAAAACTATCAAATTGAGCAATTTATTTTTTAAAGTTAAAATAAACCGAATCAAAAATAAAATTTGACCTGGTTTTCTATTTTACAATATATGTTTGAAAAGACAATTAGTAAAGGGACATAGACCAAAGCTAACCATTCCTTTAAGCCACATGATTGTTTTAATTTAATGCAATAAACTGTAACTGCATAATGAGTGGTGGACACTGCATGTGTGTGTACTGTGTATATCTGTATATATATATACAGAGTAATGGGCAGCTGGGAAGAAACTGTTTTTTTCTTGTTTTTCTCCAAAACAATAATATTAGAATAAAAACAAATAGCAATAATACAGTGAATAGTGATTTTATGTCTACCAATGTGTTTGCTTAAGTAACTAAAGTATAGTATTCCAGGTTCTGACCAAAGTAAATTAAAGTATAATTACTAATCTGCAGAGTTTTGCAAAGGAGCATTATTTTATTATGTAATGTCAAGTCAGTGGTGCTGGCAGAATTTTTACCGGACAGTGGGATCAGTCTTGCTGTAGCCCTCGTACTGGGCCACCCTCTGCAGAGAGCTCATGTCCAGATTGGGACTTCCACAAACCAAAATTTCAACCTCTTCTGGCCTCAACAGCTACAATAAAACAAACAAGAACAACTGCACTGGTTAAAGTAGTGATACTTTTTTCATTAAGCGATTAGCAACATATAAACCTCAACAGACCAATAAAATTCAAAGTTTCAAAGTTGGCAGACTTTGAGAAACATGTTATTTATGTTGTCTCACTATAATAGCTAGCTAGTGTTTCGTAATTACATCAAACACAAATGCATGAACGTACTCTTCCCAAACTGTGATAAAGAAATCTAGATGACTAGAGAAAGACTAACATTCTGTTTTCAAGTATAGACCCCAAACAAGCTGTAGGTTTTCAAAAGTTCCTCACATCAAGTTATGCATCAGAATGGGGTTCTCCAACCAGTTTCATCTATAAACTAGTACATCTTGCCCGAGAGCAGTGTTTTACAATCCTGCCATTCACATTTGAGTGTTTCCAGTGCTTCATTGCTTGTTAACACCTTAACTGAGTTAAAGTGGGTGTTTTAAAGCAGGGAAAGCATATGACTACACTTTGGCTTATGAATGGTATGAAATAAGTTTATTAATGGTAATTGTCAATAAGCAGCTACAGCACATAAACAAAACAGGGATCTTGTTGATCTACTGTCTCTTTACCTTCATATTTATGTGCTATAACTGCTTATTAATGATTAAATGTGTTTATGACCCAATAAATAATCATGAATAAAGTAATTTAAAGCATTTATAAACCCTTTATAATATTTATTGTAAATATCCTGTAAGACTCTTGCTCCTTGACCAGCCCCATCATCCATACTTTACTGTGTTAGTACCTATATCTTATCAAGTGTTTTAAAGATTGCCACACCCTGGCGTGTTGCATTTCTGTGCTTTAAATCTGATTTGAAGGCAGTGCTCCGGTGCTGGACATGATAAGGTCCACAGAGAGAGAGAGAGAGAGAGAGAGAGAGAGAGACAGAGTTGCAAAAGACGGTGTGATGGTGCGATCTCATCAGTCACGTCCCTCCTCTTCACACACCCGCCCAACACCAGAGAGTTATTACCATCCCCGAGCCTCTTACATAAGCACTCAGGGACACAGACAACTGTTGCATAAGCGAGATAGCAGGAGGTGGGCCTAAAACCAACTGCATTCACCAAAAGTGGGTCAAACGCGGCCAGATAGCTCACTTTTCCTTTTCTCACTTGAACCTGCATAACGGCGTGGACTGAGCAGCTGCGTACATACGAGAGTCTGCCTGCAAAACACGAGCTCCATATCCAACTGAGCTCGAAGGGTACTGCAGTTCAGTGAACTCACAGATAAACACTGAGCAATGTAGAAAAGGCCAGGAAATTCCACAACCCCATAACTGCACGGCTCTCCCTCTCCATCTCTCCCTCTTTTTGGTTAGCTGTGTGTTTGGAAGAGCAAGTCATGAGCACACTCTACCATATTGGGAAGCATAATTTTCAGACAGACGCTGCCAAGATAAACGCGTGTGCAATTTTAGCTTGTCTCCTAACCTCTTGAAGTGCATGAAGACAGATAGCAAACAAAGAACAACCTTCAGCTTCAAGTTCCCCTCAAGGGGTATAGAGCACATGCTTTAATCCTTAAGAAAGGACAAGAAGGTATAAAAACAGCTTGCAATGAAAATTACAATCAGTTGCAACTAGAGCCGATATGTTTACTCAGATGTGCATCGTCTCTCATCTGCTCAGAAAATCAGCCCTGTGACGGCCAACTAGTGTTGTCAAATATATTGATACTAAGCGAATACTTGTTTCCTGCTTTATCTTTCCTGCCTGCTTGTTCTTTTGGTCCACATAAGTTTTAGTTAACAGCCTTTGCCAACAGTCGTAGTCGACAAAGAATACAGCAGGAGCGCTGTGTGGACATACTCTGGAAATAAGGATGGAAAGAAATAGGGCTTGAACAAGCCAATGAGCTTCAGAGCAGTTCCAGCTAAAGGTGCTAACACATCCCATCTGGTCATCTGGTTTTCAATATGACTGAAGCATTTAACGAGGTGTCTCATTAAACTATTGTCCTGATAAATGTTAATTATGGTATTCTTGGGCCAAGAGCCATAAGGGGTAATGACCACTAAGCTTGCTTGAAGTTACCGTACAGCATCTAATAAAGGCCTGAGCATGTATTAGTTTCGACAGATTATAAATAAAGAATTAAGGATGTTTTCCCTCTACTGGGGTGAACTTCAGATCGGACTTTAGATCGGACTTGCACAAGAGATCTCTTGGTGTTCGAATCGGATAATATAAGAGGCTTTTGAACAACTGCACTACCTCACTAGAATTTTTTTAATAGTGTAAAATGATTTATTTTTGTGTTTACAGGTGGTAGTCACACTACGTTTATTGACAGAAAGTAAAAAATTAAAATGCCCATTCAAAAAGTTAAATGCCCATTCTTAGTGATAAAACATTTCTTCTTCCACTGGCATTGAAAATTACGCCACTCCCTGTGTGTGCTCAAGTGTGTTGTTTTCTTGTGTTCCTCTCTTTTTTACTCTCCTCATTCACTCTTGATTCAGTGTGTTCAATCAGCCATTAAGCGCTGATGAGCACTGCACTATGGTGCTGAAAATCCCAGGCTTAATGGCTCCTAAGGTTTTACATTCAGTAACTGCATGGAAAACCACTGAAGAGGGGTGAGTTATTCTTCCGTCCATCCAGCCATTATATGAACCGCTTATTCTTAACCAAGGCCGTGGGGGGACCAGCCTAGTCAGGGAAACAACCAGGACAGCTCGCCAGTACATACAGGGCAGACACACAAACACATTCACACACACACACAAACACATTAGGGCTATTCCGTATCTCCAATTTGCCTGACGTGCATGTCTTTGGACTGTGGGAGGAAACCAGAGCACCTGACAGAAACCCACACAGACAGAGGTAGAAGAGACAAACCCCACACATAAAGGAACCCTCAGCTGCCCAACAGCAAAGAACCTTCTTGCTGTGAGGTGACAGCCCTATCCACTGAACCTCTGTGCTGCCTTGAGTTATTCTTAACTCAAAAAAAAAGTATAAAGATGTTTGGATTGAACAGCGAGTCCTGGTTATTTTAGAAGTTAAAGGTTTCCAAGTTGTTTTTCTCACTGAAATATTCTGGAATACCTGAAAGGATATGAAAGGTTTATTAGTATTTAGTTAAACTGAATTTTTATTTTTGGCAACTTTGATTACTAGATTAATAGTACATAATCAGTAGATTAATCAGTAATGACATCCCTGTCTGCAGTGGAAACATCACGATAAGCCTAAGAATGTTTGTGGTTTGCAGACCGGAAATGCACACTCCTATTGTGTCAGCTTTTTCAGGTACTGTTGTTTGTTCATGAACAGGTGCTGACAGGCATAGAAAAGGAAATTTCCAGAGCTAGGTTCAGCGAATGCAGAGCTATAGAAAACTACTGTTCAAGTCCTCATGCTTAAGGTAGTGGAACAGTACTGGCTGCCCATCAGTGCAAGGCACTGACCTAAATTTTGATCTGGCACTTCATTAAACCAAAGCAAAATGTTAACAGCTGAAAGGGCAATTGCATGTCTAGAGGCATAGACGTTACGAGCTGTGAAAAATCTGCATGAAAAAAAGGTTTCTTTGTAAAGTCTCTAATTGAAATGCGAGGCAGGACATGGGGGTTGCCGTTTTTTCTATGCATACGTCTGCATATGTTAATTCTATAGGCCTCAGTCGCATACTCTTTCCTGTTGGCTCCAAAGCTTGGATACCGCATGCATGCTGAGCACACAACACACCCCCATTTACATGGAAACAGGCCAAGGGAGGGGGCAGGGAGGGCAAACTGGGCCCAGTCTTCACCCATACACACACACACACACACACAGCGCACAATTTACACAGCAGCCAATGGTGCCCTTTGCCTCTCCACTGACACCCTTACTGCCTCACAGCAACCGGTGGAACTTTCTGGACCAACTTCAGTGTTCAACACTCACTTGCACGACAGAGAGAATTACCAAACCAACTTAAAGCAACAGCATCACAGCAGCTTCACTGCTTTCCTATTAGTATGATACTATTTACATAATATTAGTAGGTATTTCTTACTATAAGCAACGTTGGCTTTTTTGGCTAGTCTATCGCTTTGAGGCATCAATATATGCATGCTTCTCTCACCTCCTCCATTAAAAAATAATGCCATTTAAAAATAATTTTTAAACCGTAAAATAAACTTTAAAAACTTTGCAGAAACTCACCATCAGAGCATTGGAGGCACACACACTGTGAAAACCATGGTAGAAGGCCGCAAACTGCCTGTAAATGGACTTATTCAGCAGGAAATCGATGTACAGCTGGACGTACTCTGCGCAGGAACAAAGATAAATCATTCAGCATAAAATGATGTAAAAAGGCTATTGCTAATAACGGTCCCATTTTGAAATTGTTGTTGATAATTATTGTTGATAATTTGTATCTATTGTAACATATTTGAGACATCATGAATGACACAACAACAACAAACAATTTCTGGTGCTGTAACACCTTTAGAGGGCAGTAGTGAGCAATATTTCTTTGAATTTTTTTTTTTTTCCAAGTCAAGTAGGTTTTATTGTCATTTCGACCATACACACACAGTATACAGTGAAATGAGAAATCGTGCCTCTTGAGGCTTAAAGTGTGTGTGTGTGTGCATATATTGTTTGATCTGATCTAAGATCATTAATATCATGATATAAAGTGCATCATAAAAACTAAAAATGTTTTGCTTCATTATATTAGAGTTTTGCTTTATTGCCCACCCCTAGGTATCAGTATTGCTCACAACAAGGTCTTCATTTTTGATTAGCCCACAAATTTCATATTGGTGAATCCCCAGTGTAATGCATTCATAAAAAGTGTGTTCCTGAAGGTTTATTTGAGCACACACTCACCTTTTCTGTTCTGGTTAGTGACTGGGATCTTATCTCCTCCTGGTTTCAAGTTATATGACTTGACTACTCCAAGTTCTTCTTGGTAAACCTAGAAAGACAACCAGTGGAATGCATCTCTGCTTTCACCTTCCTTTAACTAATCACTCAGTCCAAAACTACAAACAAAAGCAATGCTATCCATTTCATTGAGCAGTCCAAGGCACTCTGCAGAACTTCAATACCTTGTAGTCTGCAAACATTCTCAGTGACCTGCACAGAGCCATATCTGTGTGTGAGCTGCACACCTGAAAGGTTGTATAGAAGTCCTCTTCAACGTTTCCCTCATAACTGAGCAGCTCCCCAAGGCCATGAGCAAGGTCCTGAAACACAAATGCACCATTCATATCAACCCCGAGCAAAGAGGCGCACAGTACATCCCACTACAAAAGAAGCTGACTAGGATCAAATTAACTAGCCACCATTAACAAAATACTGTGAACTAGCAAAAAAGCAGTGGCAGCGAACGGGTTTATTTTTGCCACTGACTAATTATCTGTTCATGTTCACATGGTATTCAACATATTAGGAAAATGTGACAGTGTGGAACTAAAACATGGCCATTATGAATAATAACTCTATTCACTGTTTTACAATAAAGCCAAACACTTCATACTGATGGAAAGGAACCGGAGTCATTTTAATCCACACCTCTGTGCCACCAATAAAGCGCCCTTATAACTAAAGCCTGAGAGGAAAAACTGAATGGCAGGCTGCAACGTTTGACGTAAGCTGTGGCAATAAGTCTCTCTTTCTCTCTCTCTCTTTCACTCGTTAAATAACCTTCAGTAGTTCTAGTGGTTCCAGCTCCACATTACTTTGTGGAAAAAGTTTGAAACAAGGGAGCAAACAACGCCCAGAGGCAGCAGGTTATATAAGTCTGGAGGAAGCCAGAAGTCTCCTTTAAAATGGAACATCTGGTCCCCTTAAACCTGACTCGGCAGAAACCACTGGAAATGAAGAAAAATGGTCAGTTGTGCGCAGCTTTTCAATGCATTGCAACTTTTGAACATACACAACTTTGCAGCTTTCTCAATGCATAGTAGTGGCAGGCTGAGGTCACCTGACCAGTGGCAAAGGTTTTTTTTTGACAGCAAGGCCATTTTATAGTTGATGTTAGGGCACCCTCTAGTGGACAACATCAAAACAGAGGGAAGCTCACATCAGAGAAGGAAAGTAATCACCTTGGGGCCTCACATGCTAAACACAATAGGCTGCTTGTATTAACAATAGTACTATTTTATATACAGTTAATCAAATACTGCTGTAATTAATAGCAATTTACTACAGTTGTGAGATTCACTATTTTGGTAAAAACAACGGGTTTACACAGTACGATCAGTTCATCTTTACAGCTCAAAAAACTGGGTGGGACAAAATATTTAACGTAATTAATACATGAAAGAGGATATGGCAGCAATTTCTTAGTAGCACTTTAAACGCCACCATGAAGAGCATACGTTTTTCAGTGCCGTCCTGTGGGCTGTGGCAACAATGCACCATCTGGAGTCGACGCTTATTAATCTCACACCGCTGCTCTGCCTGGTGACACAGCCACACAGAGGACGCTGAAACAATAGGGCAGGTGCTATTTTAAATGGCAGTGACTCAGGGTGTTTCTCTTCGGCAAATAACATTCACTGCTGTGCTACCATGACCAGTACTGGTGTTAAAGCACTTGTACTATATGCTTCTTTGACCCCAAACTATCCGGGATACCATAGTTTGCTTTGTTTAATAAACAAAATTAATATAATTAGGTTTGTTTAATAATAACTCTTGAGACATTTCATTATCATTATTTATGAAAAAAACCCCAATTATTTTATGGTCATTTATGATGAACTATGAAGAGTTAAAACTTCAGTTGATTTAACTGTAAGTCTGCAAATTTCTATTCATGAGGTCAAAAGGAAACAAAGATTTGATAGGAAAATCAGGTGAATTCTGAACAACTGATTACTACACATATAACACTGGGGTCTCTGGCAAGCACCTCAGCAGACACTGTTTTGCATGACAGTGAAAGATGAGATGTTGAAGCGGAGAAGGCAGTCTCAGGGGTCTGGCTGTCCGAGTAACGTGTGAAAGATGAGGGAGTGTGTGTTCGACTGCAGGCCGGGCTTAATGAGAGTGCTAAGCAGAACGGCGTGTCACAGCTTGTGTACATACAGGCATGATCTGCTGCAGGTCCTCCAGGGTGAGGGCTGCCATGCCGACGGGGGCGTCGGGGTCACACGGCACGATGGGAGGGGTCAGCAGCTTCTTGTAAACGCAGGGTGGGAATCGGATGTCCAGGGTGATGCTGTTGTATACCGCCAGGCCCATAAGCTGACAAAGGGTTAAGAAAGCAAAACTGGGTCTATACGCACAAGCCTACAAAATCCACCACACAAAACGCAAACAGAGAACCACGCAAAGAGTCCCTTTTGGTTCTCATTTCTGAAGCTTCTTAAACAGCAGAAACCCACATTTTCTTTCTCTTATTTTAATCAGTTCTGTTCACAAGCATTTTTGTGCAGTAACCGGTGGTGCACCAATATGAGAACAGTGGGCTGATTTTTTAAATAAATATTTAATAAATATTGTGCTGATACACAAACATTTAGAAAACGTAGAACTGGATTACTACTTGGATAAGCATTAAGGAGGCATATAACAATTATTTATATAGAGCTACAAATGCAGTAAATGGAACAAAACTGCTCACATTTTAGCATTGTGCCACCTGGCCCATTTTTCTTGTAAAGCAATTATCTGCTAATACCAAAAATGATTATCATGCATCCCTAGTTATATCCTAATGACATTATCCTATAGCTAAAGGTTAGGATTTATTTATGTGATTTTACAAGCTTTTTAGTGTTTATCAGTTCAGTTTAGTGCTTTGATCAAGATCAGCCAACTTCAAAGTAAGGCTTAATGTACTGGACAAATATTTTGGTCAGGCCATACTTGACAGTGCCCTTAGATCTGAAGAACTGATTAATTTGGACAAGTCAAAAAAATAAATAAAGAAAAAAATTCTAACGTTTAACCCTTGTCTAGTTAACCTGTGTAACCCTGTGAATCCTCTGCTCGCAGTTGAAAATAGCCACTCAGCAGATTACACAATGCCCTCACGCTATAGCAACACTCTGATGTGGGGAAAGAACAGGCCCAACAGGTGTATAATACATTTAGAGGAGAATGTGAAGAGGCTGCTTTCTAAGTGCTTACAGCTGCCGCTGACAGCACTGCTCCATGTGCTCTACATATGCACAGAGAGAGAGAGAGAGGAAGAAAAAGGGAGATAGAGAGAGAGAACAGTGGAAAAAGGGAGGGTGTGAGGGATAGGCTGGATTTTAGGGGACGGAGGGAAAATCTTTCGTGATTGCTGGATCATCGAGACAAACAGAGGGCCAGCCTCAGGTCAAGAAGAAACAAAAGAGACTTTTCTTTCAGTATTCCAGGCTGATACGACACAGCTAATTCTGAGCTGCTGCAAGAAGGGCGTGCAAGGTCTTTTCGAACGGAAGAGAGCTGCACTGGCGGCCATTAATGGGCCAGGCTGGACTGCCAGGGCCAGAGGGGACAATTAGAAGAGTAAATGGCGGGACATGGCAGAGTTTGGCTGCCTCTGTGTCTCCACTTCTACCTCAGATGAAGTCCTGCATGAACCTCACTGCCAATGCCACACAGCTAAGCATAAGTGATGATGAGGCAGTAACACACTCATCAGCTAGTCATTTCATTACAGCACTGAAGTACATTCCACAGCATGCACGTAATCGTTAAAACAACAATTTTCTATACAATAACTTATATAATGAAGATTGAAGTCATATGAACTAAACACCAAAATGTATTTTAGACGTTTCAAGCATTGTAGGAACAGCAAGCACTCATTAAAGGGTCCATTTTATGAAACATTTTTGTCACTTATAAAATATAATAGTTTAGTGTAGTACGTGAACACTGTTAAAGTTTCAAAACATCCTTCTTTCCGTAGCTGGTAAAAAAGCAGGTAATGAATTTGCTGTTTTTGTGACGTCACAAAAAACATTTATATTTATCTGCGTATTCAGCCTCCAGCAGTTTAGCCCCAGTCAATCAAAAGTGTAGAGCTTATTTGCCCATGATTACCGATAAGACCAGGCAACGAAATTTATCACACACAGTAAGAAAAAGGGGCACTGTACAGGTAAATCTTAGTCTCCCAAGGAACAGACAGTGTATACACATCCTCAGAGGCACAAAACTGTCCGTAAGGTCCAATTGTAAACCAAAAATGAGTGTTAAAGGCACGCTACATTCACTACCTCAGGGGAAAGGAGAATATTTGTACCTTTTCACTTAACAGTTTGAAAATAAAATAAAAAGCCTGGAGTTAAGAGAGGTTGTATATAGTCAATGCAGCTTAAAAATAACACTGCAACAGAATATATGCTTGGTACTTGTTCAACACCAGCAAATTAAATTCTTTTTATACATGTATCTGCAACAAAATTAAGTTTGTTGCAAAAGACTGATTCTAAACCTTTGAACAGCAGTGTGCCCTTCACAAGATGTCATTAATGCAGGGCTCTTGAACTCCACTCTTGGAGGACCAGAATCCAGCACTGTTACACCTGAATTCAATTCATCTGTTAATTATCAGGTTTAGTAGGTGTGCTTGAGCAGGCAAACCACCAAACTGTGCTGGCCTCTGACACCCCATGACTGGACTTTGAGATCCATTTATTAAAGGCTTTGCAAAGGGAAAACATGTTACTCCATTGTCAGTCACAGTCAGAAAATGTCACTTAGTGCGCTACCTCAGCAGTGAGTCAAGCATCAGAGGGATACTGTAAAATAATCATTATTCTGTGTTGCTTCTACAGGCTCCATGAATAAACTTTGCGAGTTTCCAGTGAGTAGAAGTGGACTGTATGTTTATGGGTTATTTAAGGCTCTAAGCAGCCGCACACAGCCACCTATGCAGTAAATGAAAGGATACGGCTCCAACCAGACGAAACTCCGAGCAGTTGTCACACTTCCAGCTACTGAACCAGTGACACTGAGAATCCTTCACATATGTGAACATGCCTGTGAACGAAAGGTACAACAAAAATCAAAACTTTTCGATAGTAAAAAAATTAAGGAAAGAAGTACCAGTACCATTTAAAAGAAGAAGCATGTACTGGATTGCTAAAATAACTTGATTCAGGGCTGACTGACTACATGTCAGTAAGTGGGACATACTGTCATTGTTTGCCAAACCATTCCTTAAAGCCATGGTTACAGGATGCGATTTTTACCCTTATACACAGCCGGGCTAAAACTGTGTTGCTTGGCTATAGTCTGCAGGTTTAAGGGCAGTCAAAGTCAATGGTTTGGGGACAGAGATGAGTAGTGTTCAGGGTGCACAGACCCAGATTTTTGCCGCCCAGTAAATGCATCAAAACAATAAAGAAATAATGGTAAACTTGCTATGCCGGGAACACAGTCGAGTACCTGGACCGCATAAACTTTGTGCCAGTTCATGCTAGTTTGGTGACACCTGTTTAGTTCAGCAACTTAAAAGTGTGACCACCAATATTTCAGTTGCCAAAAAATGACTAATTTAGTATTTTAGGAAAGCACTAAAATATACAGGGCAGGGAAGCTCCAGGACCAGGCTTGAAAACCACCGTTCTAGGGAATCTTTTTCCAATTAAGCCCTTCTGGATGGCAGGCTAGCTGAAGGCTGTATTAAAGCGATTAATGAAAAAAAGAAAAACAGTAAGCAGATATGACATCTGCTTAACATTTTCTCTTTATTGTATTCAAGTCTGAATCAAGTCACGAGTTCTAAGCGTACAGGTCCAAGTTGAGTCAGTCGTGTGGTCTGAACCTCTGCCGCTGACGTTCACCATCAGGGATACAATGTGGCAAAACTATAGGAAATGGAATCCTTGAGGTTTTATAGTAGGCCAATCTGTTACGCTGGATAAGAAAAGAGTGAGTAATGCTTCTGCGGGTGAACTATAGTTCTCTTGGCTTTGTAAATGAACACAAATCATGGCGAGGCACACGCGCAGCCGCATTTGATCTAGCACGGGTTTGGCAGACTGCCACCAAAAGGAGAACTGTCTGTCCTGCCAGTCTCACCATAGTCGGTGTGAAAAATCTGTCGAATCAAGAGAAGAAACCACTCCTTTGTAAGTCCGCCCATGTCCAGGCCTGCTTCCCCGACAAACGTCACTTTCAGCTTTTTCTTCAAATCTGCTCTCTTTCTCGAAAGCTATTAAAAAAAAAGGGAGAACACATTTATGGTGGGGCCATTTTTTCCAAATTAAGCCATAGCCAGACTTAGAACTTTCCAGACCAGACTATACTTGTTCTTGGCCAAAAGTACCCTCTCTCAGTCTCGGAAAATAAAATGTTGAATACGCTGTTGCTTTGAATAAAAAAAGAAAAGGCGTACTACATACAAAAACCACTACATTAGTCTTATAGTTCTGTAAATATTTCTCAGAGCTTCAGAGCTTAGTGGTAACAACTGAAAGGAACAGACAGGCGCTGTCCATGTTACTGTGTTCACATACTTGGAGTGAGTGCTATTACCTCATCCAGTGAGTCACTGACCAGCTGCAGACGCCTCACTTTAATGTTGAGAAAGAGCAGACTCATATCCACCCTCTGTCTGCGAGAAACCTTGTCCACCAGGGTTTGCTGCAGCCGAAATAGGAGACCAAGCGTTTAATCAGTCATGTGTTCAGATGCTGGAACCCTATTCACAATGCTACACCATGGCACAGTGTCACTTAATATTCTTTTTGGTGGGCAGTGATATTTCAGTCTATGTTAAAAAGCCCCTTTCTACATTTTCTTGCTTTTTTTTTTTTTTTTGCTCCACATATGACACGAACGTGAGTTCATGCACCAAATGTATTAATATTTATAGTAGTTCCAACCTCTCTTTATTCTTTTGTATTAAATTGCCAATTTTGTTACTGTGCCTTTAAGACTCATATATTTAAATGAGTTATATTCTTGTTGGCTGCCCTGTACTGTGCCTCCTTCCAAAGCAGTCCATGTAACATGTGCCCCTGCTGTGTCTGTTTTTTGACTATATCTTTGGTTACTCTGCAATGTGTCTGTCTGCTGTGTGAGTCTGTTGTTTTGATGTCAGCCCTAGCATTAGCCCTGTCCCATTCTTATCCTGCCCACCTGTGTCTGGATCCTGCCTCCTCTCCTGCCCAGGTGTTCCTAGAGTCTGTCAGTATAAATACCTCTGTGTGTCAGCTTGTCTTTGTGGATTCTCTGTTGTTGTCGTCTCATGTTGTTGTCATTTTGAAACTTTAACAGTGTTTACAAACAAAAAAAACCTTGAAGAAGGTCTGACAAATCTGTTGCTACATTCTTCCTAATATTTTGTAGTAAAGTATATTTGTGCAGAAAGTAATGTACATTTGAGTGGTGCTTTGTACTGTTTTAGCCATTCTCACTGAGTTACTAATAATTAAATCTGATTGTATTCTGTTGGTTAATCATCTGGACAGCTTTACTGTTGCTCCAACTTAATTTTTGGCATTTTTTTTAAGACCCAAAGAATCCCAAAAAGAGACAAAGAGTACCTAACAAACTGCACTTCCAGTGCTGATATTGGATGCACTCAAAACATCCAGTAAAAAGTACAAATGTGGTTTGTGCAAGGCTATTTTTACCTTCACTCATCTTTAATTGTATGGCATTGGTGCCTGACAATTTGGCAAGAGGATTACTTTCATTTTAGAAAGGTTCCGTGAGGCCACTATGTTCTGCTGATGAGGAGAACACAGAGAAGTGAGTTCATTCCCTTGGTACTCTTAAGGAGATGGCTGTGGACACTCCAGACAGACTGAACTGTCTTCCATTCGACAGCCCCATGTCTGTTCAGCCTACGCTCTCTGGTCACATATGCGTGGGAGGGAGCTGGAGAGGATTCCACCCCCCCACATAAAAAAAAAAAAAAAAAACTCCCAGAGCCCCACCCTGTTCAAGACTGTTATTGGAAGACTGTAGCACTGAAAAACAGTGATTAAAATTGACTAAATTTACTTACATTTACTGCCAAAAGAAAGAAAACTGAATGAACTTAATTTTATTGATCGAATTTAGTGTTTTACATTGATACTATACATGCTGCCCATGTTTTAACTGAGAAAATATAAAGCACTGCTTTTTAGTGTGTATATCCATCCTGCTGAACTTAATATACTGGCAAAAAAACTTGATAGACTGAGTTATCCTATCTATTAATACTAAATTTGTTCCACTGCTTTCAGTAGCCTCGGGGACGTTTTTTTTTTTGAAAATCATAGCACTTCTCTGAGGAGTCTACAAACACAGAAGGCTTAGATAAACATTACAGTCTCAAGACAGTTGTATAGACAGTCACAGAACAAGC
Source organism: Brycinus macrolepidotus (assembly GCA_037974445.1). Taxonomy (NCBI): domain Eukaryota; kingdom Metazoa; phylum Chordata; class Actinopteri; order Characiformes; family Alestidae; genus Brycinus; species Brycinus macrolepidotus. Next base: position 31,855,449 of record JBBPCZ010000115.1, on the reverse strand, counting down.
ATCTCAAGAGACCCTTATGGACCAAACAGTCTTAATCCTTAGTTTCCACAGTAATGTTCCCTGCACATTCTGGCAGCTCCAGAATGCAGTCAGTTGCTAACTACAGAAGGAGACAGGCAAATGCTTACCCTGGCCATGCTGATCATCTGCTGCTCCGAGTCCCTCTGGATGATGGCCTTCTTCACCACCGTGGACAAGATAAAGGGGAACTGGCAGAACGTGAACCTGCACAGAGAGCAATAGGTCAGATTAGACTGGACTAGATCAAAAATCTAGTCTTCCTCACTTCTAAGGCTGTTTTTAAGTTTTTAGAAATAACACACCAAAAATAAAGGGTTCTTTGGAGCTATGGCATAGAAGAATCAGTTTTGGCTCCCTAAAGAACTTTTCAGTGAATGGTTCATTAAGCGATTACAGAATTAATGATTTTTACAAAGTTCAAAGAACCACCACATAATGTCAGTGTTCTATACAAACGAGAGGTTTTCACTAGAACAGTACATCCAAGCCAGGAACCGTTCAAGAGTTGTGCATGCTGAAGGCATGTAGTCTGACAAATCTGACAAAGTCTGACAAATTTTCTTAAAACATCACTGCAAATGAGTGATGAAAATTTTTAAGAAGATACCAACCATGTGCAGATCTTATTTTGTTTCCATGAGCGCTGAAGGTAAACACAAGAGGGAGCCGCTATTCCCGTTCTTTTCCGCAAGTGTCTTAAGACCAAAGACTAAAGAAAACACCTCGAGCGGAAAGAGCTCGGTACATGTGGGCAGAGAGAAGCTTGCGCAGAAAGGCACTTGGTCAGAATGATATTTTCGTGCCACACCTGTTGGAATTTCCATGAGCTTGCCACGTCTGGTAGTCTTCCATGAAGTCGATGTGGTCCAGTGTCAGATTATAGAAATCGGAGAAGGGAATGATGGGAGGAGAAGAAATGCTGTTTGCAGCATCTGGGAGAAAAAGAGAAAAGAATGGAATGGTTTTTAATCCCTTAAACCCTACAATAATAACCACTGCACTGGCAGTTTATTGGGCTTATTGACTATTTTATTACTGAGCACTTTATAACTGTATTACTAACTGCAGACCCTCTGACAGTCAAATGCTTTGTGAGGGACTACAGTGACCACCCTTCTGGCTGGATATACGACCAACAATTCTCAACTCAGCAGTGACAAATGTTTCAAAGCCCCAAAAAATGATGTGCCTGATACACTCATACCAGCAAAAACACACACATTTGGCCCTACCATGCTGTTGTCACTGCTGTGCTGAGAAACCACCCAGATAACATCTGGTCAGTGGTGGTCCTAGGTTGGTCCATTTCCATTGATAGACAGGGACACACATTCAGTAACTGTAAACCTTCAACACGCACCTCCAGTTGTGTGTAAAAGTTTGGGCATCCTCAGTCAAATTATGTTTAAAAATGTGAGTGCCAATTTAAACATACCATAAAAAAACAAACATAAAATAGAAAACACATGTACCATAACTTCTGTGGGGGCCAACTATTATGTTTTGTTCTTCAAAAGTCAGCTAATAAACAGAAATTAAGCCTTAAAAATGTTTATACATATTTTGTTGATTTTCACATAACTGCATACGGCAGCCTGAAGTTTAAGGAGTTCATAGATACAGTACAATCAACTTCTTAATACGATGTATCTTCTTCAGTCCTGCAGTGGTATTCAGTGCAGCCCTACAGGCTGCTGTACTTTCATACTCACTGAGCAGTGAGAGGACTTTAGTGGCAGACGGGATCCACCATGAGCACTTGGCCATGGGCGGCAGCTCCTCTGGTTTGGCAGGGAACAGCCGTGTGGTGATGAAGAGCTGTAGGCGTTCCACCAGCTGCTTGAAACGTTTCTGAGATAGTCTGAGAGATGACATGTCCTCTCAGTCAAACATATGTATAGAGCGCTGAAAGCACAGAACTGGTTTTCATGTGGCATTAACCTCTTAAAGGGCCCAAATCCTACATGTTTTTAAGCACTAGTGAGCAAATGAGCAATTCCTTTTTACATGACCATTTCCCAACTTCTATTCTTCCCCATGACTTTTCTGTTACTGTTCCTTTAAGATCCATAAATGACCTCAGTTCTGATCGGCTGCCCCGTATTGTTCAAAAAGCAGCCTATGCTGAATCAGACCTTATGAGCTCAATCTGAACAAGCACCGCTAAACTGCTGTCAGCTGAATAGGTAGTTATATGCAAATATGTTGTTTTTGTGACATCACAAAAACATTGTATTCAAAGAGGTACTTGGGTTTTGCAGCTAAATGTCCAGGATTATATGTACTGGACAGTGAATGATGCATGTTTACATGCTTCATGAATGTTTTTTTTATTTCCCAAAAAAGTGAGGAAATTCCAGTATTTCCATGATATGGGCCCCTTAAACCCTCAGGGCCTGTACGTGGGTCGAAACTTTCCTAGGTTTCATAACATTTCAATCATTTAAACTTCCTGCTCTATTAAACCATCAGCAAACTAAGTCATTTTCTACAAACCCCATCTCTACCTCTCTGCATTCAAATAAAAATCTGAACTTAAAATATAAAACCCTATATTACCATTATGACAGATAATTGAGCTTAATTACATAAAATAGCTACTGCAGTTGATTATGCAAGTAAATGTAAACAGTCCTATAAAAGTTCCCTGTTTAATAGAGGCATTTTTGTAGCAGTGGCTTGCTTTACTTCGTGAATTGCTTCCTTAAGCTTGGTGGTGACAGAAGGGAACGTTTCAGACTCACTTCTTAAACCAGTGCATCAGGAAATGGTGGTCTGCTTCAGCCAGCGCCGCAATTTGCCTCAGTAAGTGTGCATAGATGACATATGTGGCTGTGCTGGTGTACTGAGGGTTCTGCAACAAAGAGGAGCCTTTTTTTTTTCAAACACACTTCAAAAAGGAAATATAACTTTTCGTCCGGGAGCTAAGGAAGAAGAAGTCTGGCTTTTAATAAAGAGTGGCATTTGAGCGGAAACCAGCCATCCCCACTCCAGCATTACCTCATCGGTTCATCCGGCTCAGAGAAAGGCAAATAATACCAGAGGCTGACTCACATCAGTGGCAGACACATCGGCCCAATAATTGCCTTTTCGATTTCACCGTCCCCAAGAGATATGTAGGTCAAGACACCCATCAACAGCCCGAAGACAGCTAGCATCAGAAGGTAATTTTTGAGGAGAAATAACCTCAGAATATGAAAACGATCAACTCTCATAACCAGAGCCTTCAACTCCCCTCCACTTCAAAAAAAAAAAAAAAAAAGAGTTCATAAATGGACGGAAACAAAACAAAACGTCCTAAAACGGATCCAAGAAACTGGCAAATCAACAACTGTTTAAAGACTCTCCCTCTCTCTCTTGCCAGTCTTTCCCAGACGTGTAGCCTGATGACTGTGGCCTTATTTGGACAACCCAGAACCAGCCTATGCTGGTCATGTGTGAAGTAAACACTTGGCTCATAATATATCTGCAGCCGCTCTGACTGCAGCTATGGCTGGACTCAGTGGGCCATGTGGTGAGAGAGGAGATCAAGAGTTTCCTGCCTAGCCTCGACTTGCCTCGCCTCGCGCTCAGCCTGTGCCGTTTTCAACGTGGCCGCAGACCCAAAAGGGCAAGTTTAATTCAGATTAGCCTGATTGTGCTGCACACATGCACATCTATAAGCGCATGCAGATCACCATCTTGATTTGAAGAGAGAAAATTACAGCTATTACTGAAAAGTACTGCATGTCCTTAGGTTAAAAAGTGGAGACAGTCTTCCATTCATAGCAGGTTTTTGGCCTTTTGGATAACTCTATTGTGTGAGATCATTATCACAAACATACAGTTTAATAACTTCACCATAAACTAAAATATGTCAGAGCATAATATACAAGACGCAGAGTAAAAAAACAAAACCAGTGAAAAACAAAAAGAAGCATTACCTGCACAAGAATGAAATACGCCCTCAGGTCATCTTTTGTCCGTGGCCTGAAAGACATAAACTGGGAGCTTAAAAGGTTCTCATAAAAACGCAAGCTTTCTGCAGGTTTAACGTCCTGTTTTACAGGTTCAGTGAACGAAAACAAAATAGCACTCACCCTTTCCATTCCCTTAATAAGCTATTAATGATTCCCTTCAGGACTGATTTCTGGGTGTCTGGGGGCTGCGAATTAAAAACATTGAAAAGTCTCTGTCCAGATTCTTAAAGAACTAAATAACAACAACAACAAACACAAACAAAATAGCTCATTGTGTCGCACAAGAACAAGAGGCATGACTTATTTTGTGTAAAACCTTCTGTTACGCACCGTGTGAAGTAAGGCGTCATAAACAGCATTGACGAATTTGGTGTTTATTCCTGAGTCTTCAATAGTGTTAAATGGAGCGTTTGCTTCTTTCTGAGGACAGGAAAAAAGTTACAATAAGTCTATAGCACATCTGTTATCTGTAAATACACCTATAGTACCTGAGCAAAGACACGATGAGTGCTTCTAGCATGATTTTCATGGATGCTAAGTAGTTTGGCTCTATAGTATGCATACGCAGGTGTTCTTTTTTTTAACCACTCTCAGAATGTGCTCATTCATTCATCCGGATACCAGAAACTAACGTTTGGTTTTCCCCTTTTCCTCATTTTCAACATTACTGTTTCACATACGTCCAAATTCCTGCAGCTCTCATTAAAAAACCATTAGTGCAATTCAAGGGCATAAATTGGACTTACTCCTAAGATTTAACACTGTACTTTCGGACATAATACAGTCTTTCAGTGTAAATAACCATTTACAAAATCACTACTCTGAAAAAGTGATACACTAAATTTACTTGATTCAAATGTGTAATTAAAAATCATGCAATAACTGTACTGATGTAATGTACTTTATTTACATGGACATTATGTACACATTGAGAACAAGTATATTCAATTAATCACTTCTTCTGTGTAGTATAAACTCAAAAAGTATAATCAAGTGCTGGCCTGAATAGCATGTTACAGACAGAATGAGTATTTGACATGCATGTCAGGTGAAATGGAGTTGCTAAATTTCTCCTAGATGTGAGTGTGATTGTCTGTGTGTCTGCCCTGTGATGGACTGGAGGCCTGTCCTGGGTGTTTCTCTGCCTTTCGCCTTATGAGTGCTTGCTGGGAAACGCTCCACAGAATATTTTTGTCTTTTAGCTTTATGAAGATGTGAAGAGGAGGTGCTGCAGACTGGTGGCTTGAAATAAAGAAAAATCTTCCAAGTACTACCTAAATATTTCAACCCTAGTACAATTAATAAATAAATTATAAATCAAAAAGTGTATCATGTGTGGTTTGAGATACTGGCCAAAAAAGGCTTTCAGAAAAGTGAAACCAATTCATTTCAACTATTACCTTAAAGGCAGCATTGAGTTCCAAGAAGGAGTCAAACGTGGTCAAGTAGAAATCATGGACTTGTTTCCAATCACCTGAGATAGTCGCCTTTTCAACATCTTCCCTGGATTCAAAAACAGTAAAGTACAGTTTATTATAAATAAACTATTGCATGAGAGGTATGAACAGGGGTATAGTAAGAACAGGAAGTAGTTCATACTGAAACTCTTTGGCTGTTTTGGTGCGGATGGGTATGATGGGGTCTGAGACGAAGCGCGCTTTAACCTCTGGAGGCAAAACGTCAATGGAGATCCGCTGCTTCTGTCTAACATCTGGACAGATCGGGGGGAGTTCTCTCACTGTGGAGCAAAAAGCGGACATACAGGCATACAGTACACACACACAAAAATATTTTCAAGATATATGATTAAAATGATATCATATGTATTTAATTTATATTATACAAAAATGATACTTTTTTAAGTTGAAAAAAGTCAATCAAAAATAAATGAGGACAATTATTATGAACAAATAAATATTAATATAAAGAAATGAAGGTATTTTTAAATATTTTACTGTACATCCACATGAACATGACCAGCTCTGTTTTAATAACTCCCTGTCTAGAGCTCTTTTTAATGAAATATGCAGTTGGCCAGTGTTCCTTAAGCATGCAGGACACCAACTATTTGCTCAGAAAATATTGGTGAATACAAAATGTGCTCACCATATCAACCACCCCACAACACCTCACACCCACATTTTACAGCGCATATTAAAACACACACACACACACACACAAACATTGCCTTGCAAAACGTGCAAAAGTCTGTCCTCTTTTATAACAAATGAAGAATGAGGGCGTACATGTTTTTCCATTACGTAAACAAAAAAGTGGGTGTGTAACTGTAGAGCACACTGCTTCCTCTCTCAGGACCTTCTATGCATCTTGGTCTCCTGGTGATGATTAAGTGTTTTCCCAATGAACTAAACCTTTCCTCTAGTTCAGCAGAAGCTCATCAAGCTCCAGATCACGATCTACACCTCAACACTTTTAGAAAAATGACTCCTGTCCCGCAAGGACCCAGAACTGCAGCAAGCAGCACAGCCAAAAGACATCACCTGATATTAATCAGTGCCTCTGACACGGTCCAATAACACACACTGAGTCATGTGCGTAGGACGGGACCGCCACAGAGAGAACTTATGCACCAAAGTGATGAATTATATTGACTTAAGAGAAGATAAGAAAAGACAACCCTTTTTTAGTCCCACAAGTGGGACATTTGCATTGTTACGGCAGCAAAGTGGACAGAACACGAGAAGAAATTACAATATCAAAATGTGATTAAAATATTTACCTCATTTCCACACAAACACAATATTTCACACCTACACAACTTTGTCTTTCACTTGACTTGCTTTTGTCCATGAATGTGTTGATGTAAAATATTTTTATTCCACAGCAGTACATTTAATGTTTTAGTATAGTATAGGGCCATAGTATTTGACACTGCATTAGACAGGGGCACGCTAAATAAAAATTAGTTGCACAAATATTGTTTATGTTCTATTTTATTTTTCATTTAAAAACAAATATGCACCGTTCCCATGGGACAGTGAATACAGTGAACCTTTAAATCTTGTTCAATGTACACCGCTGGTCCTTAAGGCCACTGTTGACCTTATAGGACACACTTACATTGTTTGTACCTTTGGGGACAAAAATGTACTTGTGCAGTCTCCCTTTTTTGACAGTGCAATACAAACAATAACAGACATTTTAAACGCATTGGTGATATGGAAAAAGTCCTGAACACAGCAAACAGGTTTTAGCACTGTCCTCCTGCCTGCACAACTATCCAAATAACTGCCCTCTTCGCTCAAAGCAGCCACGAGTCAGCGCAAGATACTGTCATTAAGAGAGGGAGCACAAAATTACACATGATGGAACGGCCCTCGTTTGCTTTGCTAGTCTGGCCTTCAAAGACTGATGAAGGACGCTAGCAGAGAGTGTAGAGTTCGGAGTAGAAACAATAGGCAATAGTAATGCCAGAGGTTAGTACTGAGTGATGCATCATCTGTCATCTATGTAAGCGTATACTTGTATCGGTATATACTGATAACAAAAATAAAAAAAGGCAACAGTTGTGAAAGCTTCAGATTGTTTTGAAAAGTACAAATGACATTAAAAAAAGTACATAAATGAAACTTCCATGTGCTTTCTATCTGGCTACCATTCACAATAGTGAGTAAAGTTCCCTCTGATGTCATTTGAAAGAGAAATACCACAAACCTTTCAAGTTTTCTGCACAATTCAATCACTGAAGTGCAAGCAAAGTCATTCAAAGATGTCTGATGTGAAACCATGCCCTATAGAGAAATCTACTGACTCAGATTTCTTTATAATGGTGGTCATAGGAACCAGACGTCACAATGTCTTCACTGCAAATATAGCCATTTTATTAGCTATCCAAAATGACCAGTGAATCTACATATGTCTTGAGTTTGTATATGTAGTGCTGATTTCTTCTTCTGTGGACTATTTTGACTTACATCGCTGTGTATGTACCCCTTTGCCACAGAAATGTATTGTAATTATTGCTGGGCAACAATTAAATATTTGAAATTTGCATATAACAATGCAATTAATCACGATTAATCGCAGAAAATCATGCAATTAATCGCATTGTTCTAAGCAAATTTCAATAGTGAATTCAAAAGTAGTGTACTGCGCACCTTTATTTTAAAAAGTACTGCTATATGAACAAAAGAGCAAAAACATTTGGTTTGCAAACACTTTAAACAAATAAGGTGCTTTTTAACAGCAGTGTTCCCTTTAACACAGTTGCAGTTAAAATATTTCTTGTAAATCACAACTTAAACATTAACGTAATCAAATCAAATATAAAACCAAAGCTATTTGCCACTGCCAGGGCATTAACTTTTGATCTAGTTTGTTATAGAAAAACAAGTTACCCTGAGTCCAGAGTCACGATCATAACATTATAACAGGCACCTTCTGAACAACAGCAAGTAAACATTTATAAACCTGTTTTCTTTTTTTCTGAACAGGTACCACCAGAAACATTTTTCTTTTATCAGCGAGCAGCATAAACAGTCTATATTCAGTAGCAAGTGTCCCTGTTAAAGTGAGGTGAAGTGGTCAAGCACAAAAAAAGTGCTCTCATTGGTTGAGACGCATCCCAAGCCAGTACTGATCAACATCCCACCCCTCCTGTGACCCACGGTTTGTCTGCGTGTGTATTCAGAGCCAGTGAGCAACGAACTTTCAAAATAATAGTAATAAAAAAACTGCACTAATGTGCGATAAAATAATCGTCAGCGTTAAGTAAATAATGCGTTAACGTGATAATAATGGGTTAACTTGCCCAGCCCTAATTGTAATGTATTAAAAATACATTTTAGGCCAAAAGATTAACTCAAAACTATCATAAAACAGTGTCTCAGGCATCGGGCAGGATATTCATGACAGTTCCATGTAATAACCTTCAGTGAAGGAGCTTTAAGAGGCATTAGATGCTTCGGATGTCTGTTCTTATCACCACCACTTTGAACATTTCTGAGCTTCTCTAGAATGGTGCATTTCACATCAAACTAGTCAAAATAACTTGGTCTACATCTGAATAATTAAATGGAGAACTCAGTGGAATTCCCTTTGAAGTAAAGAAGAACATGTCCAATCAATCAACCTCATATCTGTAAAAATATTCTTTTAGCATAGACCATCCCTCATTAACTTGGTTACGCATTAATGCAAGTTATTACTATTACACTATGATCTTTTCAGAAAAAAATGTGTTATTAAATCTGATCAGCACTGCACTACACAATCAAAAGCCCAGAATCTTTGAAAGATAAGTGGACACATGTGGCCAGAGGGCACCTTGAAGTAGCTCCAATAGTGATCCATTCCTCACTTAGCAATGAAGGAGCAGGCCTGATTAGCCATCTCACTACTTGACGCACTGATGCTCAAGTCTACCACAGCATCTTTGATCTCAGGGACAAAGAAAGCAAAACACATCTGCCTGAAGTACTCAATTGTTTTTCATTCAAAGCAGCTGAGGGGATCACTTTGAAATGCAATTAGGAGTTTTCTTTTTGTGTCTGTATCAAATAAGCTTTACCTCTAAAATTGCATGTGTATAACATTTAAGGTGAAGGAAACCTTCAGGCGACGAAGCTGAAGATCAGCAGAAAGCTTTCTTCAAAAGACAGAAAGCTTTCCCAGCTTAACTAAGAATGAGCAACATGAGAATATGGTATCATTACCATGATGAAGTATGTCACAATACGCTTTTCTGTGTGCAATCCTTTGTGTCATCACCCTTATTGCTCATTTGCTGGTATATTTTCTCCATTCCAACTTCATAAAGCACAGAAAAAGTAATCATTGTGATACAAATCGTAAAGATCAATTACTGTGAAGTCATATTTGTGCCATATCTGCCAGTCACAATCATTAGATAAACACAATTTATTTGAGACGATGGCAATTATTTAGGCTGGTCTTAACCATTTGTTCAGTTTTACAATCATATTGTGTCAGGAGCAGCTGCATGTGAATGTGGTGCATAGTAATAAAGGCAGGCTGAGACAAATAAGTACAGATAAAGAAAATGAGAAACATTTCACTTGTATTAACTTATATTACTAGACACAGGTGACGTCTAGTAATGGTTTGTAAATTTGTCAGTCAGTTAGAAATTGCTATGGATGAACAATCAGAAATTGCAGATTTTTGCTTAAGACATTAAATCATCAATCAGCCAATCAAACGGTCTGTGTTGTAATATAATAGCATTAGTGTGAGCTTCACTTGACTGACTTTGTGTGATTCTGTGTAACTGGCTTGTATACACAGATAACAGTGCAGTATCTCATAGCTAATCAGCCAATCTGATCGCTTTAAGCAGATACTTTCAGAAAATACAGTTAACAAAAAGACCATTAAATTGTTAATTGCAGTTGTTTATATGGTAATTACTTGTCAGCTAAAGCTTCATGATCATGACAGAGTCTAAAACTCATACTTTATCAGGGATGAGTTTTGAGCCAGTTAACAGAAGCAGCAACAGCTGGTGTGTGGCCTGACCTTGTCGGACTGCAGGTAAGAGGAGCTGAGTGGACAGACTGTGACTTCCCGACTCTCTCTTGTGATTCAGAGTTGAGATGAAGCTTCCATATGAGGAGAAAGGTAGTTTTGGTCCACGATCCAAACTCTGTCAGGGGAACAAAACCATGTTCAAATATGCACATGCAACCTGAGACAATACACCAATACATTTATATATATATA
>JBBPCZ010000115.1:31831461-31843392 GCA_037974445.1 Brycinus macrolepidotus | reverse complement strand
TATACATCAGACAAATTACAAGTGTGGGATACTTGAACACAGTAATTGGATGGAAAACTCTAATTTACTTTGTGCAGTGCAGCACAGAGGACCACCTCAAAGCCTGAAATCGGTGTAGTGCTGTGAGTAGGATGTGGAGTGTGATAAGCGGTGGTTTAATCAATTCAAAGGTCTCTAATCTCAGCATCACCGGTGGGACAGATAAACAAAGCAAGGCCTGAGGCAAATACAGTGGAACACTGAAAAGTTCAGCCTTTTTCTCTCGTCTGCCCTCATCAGAAGCAGATATTCTGGATGCTGCCTTACATAACAGAATAAATCAAGTGTTACCCAGATGGTCCCACCCTTCGGTTTAATCAGTAACACAAGTTTTATGCAGCAAAATGCAAGAGTTTAATGAGTGATGTATTGCATTTCCCAGACGTAGAGTGTATTTGGAAAAAGGTTGAATAATGAAAAAAAATTAAAGACATAAATGAGTAAATCCAGTTAATTAAATTAATGTATATGTACTTGCATAGTGTATAGTACCATCCAGATGTTAGGTACTGTGACTTAATCAATAAAAAGTGCTTCTGAGCTGTCTTTGAAACGTCCAACCAACCAGTTCACACAGTTCCTATGTGTGCAACCTAGTCTGAGGGATTTCCATTATCTTCAGCCAACCAATATTCAAAAATTCCCTCAAATCATAAAGATGACAAAAGGGTTCCTTGGAGCAACTCTATAAGAAGAACCACTTCTGCCTTCCTAAAAAGCCCTCAATCAAGTGGTTTCAGCAGATTTTTTGAAAGACTCATCCACTAAAAGGTTCTATAGGGAACCAAAAGAGGTTTATCCAAGCATCTTTATTTAGGAGGACAAATGAGACAGAGGAGGCAATAAAACCAAACACACATGGTGAGAAGACTAACAGCAATTTCTACACTTTAAGCAGCTGCAACCTGTAGAAAACCAAAGAAAGGGGGTCTTACATGGTTCAGAATGGGAGGAAGTCTGTCCCTGTCTCTCTCTTCGAGCGGATAGTTGCTTTCGCTCATTTTCAGACGCATGTCCTCGGTGAAGAGCACTTCTTCTTCCAAACGCGATCACATGGCTTGGCTGGTGGAGGAAAAAGTCCGAGTGGATGTGAGAGTACGGCAGAAAGGCTGCTCTTTGGGAACTTTCCCCTCCAGAAGGAGCCGCGGTGCAGTCAGCAGATGGAGCTTCAGGATTAGAAGGTGAGCTTTTTGGACTTTCCAGAAGAAAGCCCAGTAAAACTACGGCGTCTTCGCTCCCAGCCACCAAAACCAGCTCCGGGAACGGAGAGAACCAGTAAACAGAGAGTACGCGGAGCTGCCACTCACTTCATTGGCTCGTGGCAGCGCTGCCGAGTGTGCGCGCGTGTGTGTGCTTGTGTGTATGAGTGTGTGTGTGTGAGAGAGAGAGAGAGAGATGCAGCTATACGCTGCCGCCATGTTGGTGAGGAAAATGGGGCTTCTAAGACTGCGTAGTGGATGAGTTTGTCCTGGCCTGTGTGTGTGAGTGTGTGTGTGTGTGTGTGTGTGTTCTGCTGCACACCTCTGATAAGCTTTGCTGGATGATTTGGAATTGCATGGCTTTTGACCGCTGTGTGGTGTTGAATAAGCTCCATCCTGATGCATGTTTTCATTAAATATCCTATTAATAATGGAATTCACATTAAGCAAGGAAAGATAAACATTTTTTACTTCTCTTACATGCCCAGTAAGCCTAGGATCAGTATAATGTGGGGGGAAATATGTAATTGATATGAATATAAATTAGTAGAAATAATATTAATAGTATAAATGTTATAGAAAATAAAAATATATTATTAAATAATATCTGTTTGGTTTTATAAATTTATAAATGATGGTATGTATTAATGTATAATAATACTGGTATGTATCTTTATAATTAATTTTATTACCATATTGTCACTGCTGTACATGCTGTAACAATGTTTTTGATTAAATTTAGGCAAAGGATAATAAAACGTTGGATGAATAACAGCAATGTACTTTAAATCTCACAAACACTTCAAATCAATCTCTAGCCTCTTTCTTCAGTCAGTGTAAAAGACCATACCTGTTAGTAAACTCGTTCAAAAGGAGAATTCCACGGATTTTGCCACATAAATAGTTGAGGAGAGTGGAGGCTGTTATAACTGCAAAAGAGGAGGACTGTATAATAATGTCCATTTTTTTGGAATGGGATAACATAGGTGTAATGGCCAGGTGTCCACTTACATTTGGCCATACAGTATCATATATATGTAAACACAGTCATTCAGAGTGGGCTCGGTGTGAGAGAAACTTACAGACTAATATATCTTCACAGTGGTGCTGACAGGAACCAGGGAACGTGACATATGACCTTTTATTTACTATCCAAGATGTTTAGTGACCCTATATGTTTTCCAATGGTAAAAAAAACAAAGTGGTATGGAAAAAAATATGAAAAATATATGTTTGATATGAAAAAAATCTTTAGCTAACATAAAAACTTTTCAGTCCATAACTTCCTCAAAAATAATGTGTTATAATGTCTCAGACATGAAGCAATGTATTCATAACCATTTCTTCTAATCATTTTGTGATGGAACATTTAAAAGCATTAAACATATCGGAGTATTAAAATTGGACATCTGGTTCCTATCACCACCCTTCTAAACAATTTGGACTTTGGAAATATATTATCTATATTAATGCATTTCACATCAGACCGCTCAATTACTTTATTTACATCTTAAACATCTTTTAAACAGTTGAGTCTTAGAGTGCATATGTATGTGTAAGGATATTAATATCACCAGAACTGCATTCTCACACACTGCATAAAAGGAAGTGGCGAGATTTTGGATGTCCTCATTTCACCTCCGACATCACTGTATGTAATGACGGTGGTCTGTATAGCACAAACATCCAAAAAATTGTGATCAGTGATATTGTGTTATTTTAGTGTCTTTTCTGTTATTTAATTACTCCAATTGCTCTATTTGTACATTAAGCATTAAGAACTGTTTTAGATAAAGGATAGATGACCTTATAGAGAAACAGTGGTGTTGCACAGGCCTATAGACAGAGTATCAGAGGCAAAGGAACAAATAAGGGGAGCTCACAGGAAAATGCAAATTAAAAGGAGGAGCCAAAAACATGCATGAACAAAAGAAACAGGCAAGTGTAATTAAAGCACACAAAGGAAATAAACGAGATGCTTTGGTTTACTGAAACAAATGATCAGAGAGGTTTTTTTTTACACCTGTGGTTCCTTTCATGTGCTTTTGTTAACTAAGAAAATCTATTTATACGCTGTACATTATACATTATAACGCTGTAGAAAGGTGTAAAATGGTTTTATTTACGTTATAACAATAATTCTCAGCCAGTGATAGGATCACTTTCTTTTTTCTGATCCCAGTACAGTTTTTGAAAGTCTTTAGGATCAACTGATACAGACAGAGGTCTTATATTTTGTCATTAAGTACAGTTTAAAATGTTTAAACTGTAAAATTTTAAAAATGTTTAAATTAAGTTTTAGAATGAACAGTATTCAGCTGATGCTTGTCACTCAAGATGAGCATCTAAAAAGGGGCCATCATTCTCTAACACTCCACCACCTCATGGGACGAATTACACAGCTAAAAACGACATCATACAGTGTGAGTGTGTGCAGTTTCAGGCTTGATGTGCTACAAGATGGAGTCTGATTAATTCTTTTTTTCCCTCTGATATCTGATCCAGCATTTTCTGCTGATACTGGACCGATACTGATCCTTATATTAGATTTGGGCCAATTCTGTTCTCAGCAAGTGACAGTGGTGTCCAGTGCACTGTCCTCTACAGCTGGTACACAACTCAGCCACCAGGTGGAGAGAAAGACCATAGTTAGATTTGTTCCACCCAAAAACTCAAACCAGTTGAGGGCAGGCCACTCTAGGAATATGCTTAATGTGCATTCAGTCTTTAAGCCTGCAGTTATTTTGCTTTATTAGAAATGACAGCTACACATACACAGCCTAAAAGTATCCAGACACCATTTCTAATTAGTGAATTCAGCTACTTTATGTGTTGACACGGGCATTCAGCTGCACACACATCATGAATAGTCTCCATTTCAAAGCTTTGGAGCTCTGGAACAGCCACATATGAGACTGAGGTCACTATGCCCGATGCCAGGCCTTGGCTAGAGGGTAAAGCCCTCCACCATTGTGCTGTGGAACTGCATCCTCTGGAGTGATGCACTTCAAATGAGCACTTTTGGGATGAGTTCATCAGTACCTGACCTCGCTATTGCTCTTGTGGCTGAATGCAACCAAATTCTCACAGCAATGTCCCAACATTTGTAAAGTCTTCCTACAAGAGTAGAAGCTGATACTGCAGTAAACAGAGAACAAACTCCCTTCAGAAGATGCTGCTGGATACTAACTTTTGGGTGTTACGTGTATTAAAAATTATAATAAATAATAATTATTTGTTGCAAGGAAACACACAGTAATGGCCATGTTAGGATTCATTTTTAGCGAAATGTATTATTTTAGTCAGCTGTGTTGTACCCTCATTACCTCACATGTAAGGGATTATAAGAAGATCTAGAGTTCATTATATGTGGAATTTGCATCTGAAGTCTGTTGCCTCTCAACATGAGGATCAAAGAAGTGGCAGTAGCAGTAAAGCAGGCCATTATGAAGCTGTAAAAAATAGAAAAAATCAATCTGAGGACGTAGCATTAGGTCAGTCCACATCAACAGTAATGGATGACAGAAGGATACCTTAAATTGGGGCAGCTGGTGGCCTAGTGCTTAGAGAGATGGCCCTGTGAGCAGAAGGTCTAGGGGTTCTAATCCCGGGACTGCTATTGGCACCTCTGAGGTACCCTTGAGCAAGGTACCGCCCCCACACACTGCTCCCCAGGCGCTGTGTTCCTGGCTGCCCGCTGCTTCACTTTGTGAACGGTTTAAATGCAAAGGAAGAATTTTGTGCTGTTCACACTGTGTGCTGTGGTGTTTTCACGTATAACAAATGGTCACTTTACACACACACTAAATTATGAAGAAAAGTTGTTAACCTGATATTGTTGCACATTGTACTTGAGCTTTGTATCTAATAAAAAAATTTTATCTCCACTAGTTGATTCCAAATAGGTGATTCAGTGGAAAACAAGATTAAAAATGAAACATAGCTTTTATAATCTACATAATTAAATGGTTGTAAATAAAAGATGTAAATAAAGTTTGATATCAAATGCTTTGTTCACAGTAGTGGTAATAGGAACCAGGCATCAAATCTTTCTCATATAAAGTTATTATATGAAATGGTTCTGAGTATGCTCCCTGATGCTTGAGAGACCTTTTTGAAAGTCCTGGCACATGCAGAGTGTACTTTTTTTCAAATTTACCACTGTTTAAACATCATCAACGTTGCGTACAAATACTCAGAAGACATATTGGTTCACTAGTCATTCTGGGCCCCTGGATTTTATCATCCCCTTTGGATTTGGTAAGTCTGTAAGTTTCTCTAAAATGCACCACTTCACATAAAAAAAACTCTAAATGTCTTTGTTTACATTCCAACCTTTAAATTATGCAAATTATGAAAAATTCTGAATCTTTTCACAGCTCAGATTTAACCAAATGCCCCTGTTGTACATATTTCACATCTCACAAGCCTGATGTGTTAAGACTACTGCAGTTTCCACAGTAGACTGGTTGTTCATTCAGGGAGTCCAGTTCCTCAGTGTTAAGTTTTGTTTGGAAGTATCACTCCCTTGAAAAGGTTTCAAATGAGATGTCAGATGTCTCTGGCAGCAAACAGTTGCAGAATTTAACGCATAACACTAAAACAGTCTGTACACTGTTTTAGTGTTAGACATTAGAGGTCCCTAATATCTGAGCACAGTATGATACCACTGAGGTTTTCCTTGTGGGTACTCTTAACCTCTTCACTTTGAATGTTGACTCTTGTTTGCCTTTTTGCATTTTGCTCAATAAGAATTTGCTTAAAATTCTTATATTTATGGCAGCAAAAATACCACATTGCGTGCATGTCTTAAGCTACTGTTGTACCACAGATATACACATGATTTTTTGCTTGGCTGGAGATATTAACCCTCCTTGGCCCCCTTGGAGTTGGCAATCCTGCTGTTATCTATCAAAATGGGCAAAAGTATGGACATAATTCATGCCTGGAGGTAGTTGATGCCACTGCTTTTAGATATACAGCATATTAAGTCTTTTGTGTAGATTACAGTGTACCATACAGTGTCAGAAATTGTTAATGTTTAAAGAGCATTTTTAACCTACATCTGTTGTAAACATGCCTACTCACCCCCACCTGCTCCAGTAATGTGTAGAGTGAGATTTTCCCATTTAAAGACTAGGAAAATATTATTTTGATGATGCATCTTGAGGGTGGGAGAAACCGTTGGAATACTACAAATGCTTTGGGGTGCATTTGGGTGGGTGTTTACCAGTAGGAAGCTGAATATCTTATTGCAGGTATATCACTGTGGTAAATGTCTTCAAATCCTCTTTACAATGAGGAAAATGAAGGAAATACATATATGACTCATCAGATGAGGAGTACAACAAGCTGCAAGTACAACAAACTGGCTAACTGGAGACCTTTCCTCCCGTTGGCTTATTTTCTCTGACTGAAAAGGTAGTGTGATTTTTTTCACCCTGGCATCTATTTTTGCTGAAGAAAGATAAAATCACTATTTGCGATTGTTGTCTGATGACTGATGTAACAGTTACATTAATGCTAGCTTGACTTGCCTATATTACTATTCACCTATAACTAGTATGAAGACCTCATTTACTGTTTATAGAACCTCCAAATCATGTAAGAGTTCTGTCATAACTGAAGGTGATTCCGGGAACCGTCCATCCAAGTCAAGAACCCTTAAGGAAAACTTTATTTTGAGAGTGTTCAGTAGATTAACATACATGTTCTCACCTTCTACTGCCACGTGCTCTGAACATATCAGGCTCTCCAGGACTCTCCAGAAGGAAAGTGTAACCTGAGTGAGGGCCTAGCGCCCCAGCGCCCAGTGCTGGAGAGCATGGCTCAGATGGTATTGGCACTCCTGTGTTGTCTTTGCATTCCTGCTATATCTGCCACTGTCAGCATGGCATTGAGGCTACAGAACCTAGCACCCAGCTTTACCATTTGATATGTTTATGGCTTCAGATTAGCACACCAACGGGCGCTGAAACTGGATCATAACATCTTAACAGGACAGGCTTTATGAGCGTCTCCATGAAAGTCAGCAAGTGTCAGACTGTACACAGACTGACCTTGGGAGTCCAGGCTTGTCCAGATATCGTATTTTAATGAGGCTAAACTGTACAGTATGTCCAGAAACAGCCAGCATGGCTTGTCTTTTTACAAGATAGCGAGGCTTGCGTGTTCTCGGCTGCAGCCACATGCAAATGAGGCGCTTGTTCTGACAAGTGCTTTGTGAGGGTCTGTCTTGTGTGAGTTTAATGAGAGACAGGAAAAAGACCACAGTCATAGGACAAACATGATTAATACTGCAAAATAAAAGACAAGCAGAAGGAACAGGAATGAATGAAATAATAGAAGAAATTCTCAGAGGTTAATCAGCAAAAGGCCGAGAGTGTTTAATGAACTGAAACATGAAAAAAATTGTTATATTAACCTCTTTGCTGGCATTTCTCCAGGTTTAAAGACTGCACTCAGAATGCTCTCAATTGACTTTTCAGCTTATCTAAAGTCATGGTGATGGTTAGACATGGTGTAGTGGTTAATCGAGCAGTTAATAAAACATTCATTTTGTAATTAGGTTTTTTCATATTGTTTATTTATTCATTCATTTATTTATTTATTTATTCAGACCTGAAAGAAAAACAAATTAAAATAGAACAAAAGGACATTTCATTCATTGATTCATTCATTTATTTATTCATTCATCCATTCATTCATTATCTGAGCCACATGTCCCAGGGCAAAAGGTGGAAGAACAGCCCAGACAGGTCTCCAGTCTGTCACAGGGCAAAAGAACATTTCAGTCTCTGTGAAATCAGTGCTCAGTAATACTCATGACCTTTTGGAGAAGATTTGTTTTGTGTCAGTTTTTTAAAGACTAATTTCCTAGTAGTTTAATGTTCACAGCACATTAGATGTGCAGAGATGTAGCATGTAGTACTGAATTATCACGTGCTCCCTGCCCACACACTCTGCCCTTCTATTTTACCAAGGGCATTTCTCGCAATAAGCAACTCCCGAGCCACAAGAGGTTTTATATGTACAGTACATACATTGCAGTCAGTGATGACTTCCAAAACATCAAAGCACAAATGGTGCACAGGGTGCTTAAAACACATTGTAATTTATTCATATGTATATATTTCATTTGTGTAGTTTTGTAGTTAGTTTTATTTTATTTATTTCATTTATATATACAGTTTAGATTTACTAGATTCTACCCTCTTTTTATATAGTACATTGTTGTTTATTGTTCACATCTGAGTAGCCATGACTTCAGAGCCAGCAGCCTTCCAGAGGGTGTGATTTCTTCTCATAATGTAAAGGAAGAGTGACATTTGGCAGACACCTTTATCCAGAGCGACTTACAGTCATTAGTTACAGGGACAGTCCCCCTGGAGCAACTGAGGGTTAAGTGCTCAAGGACACAATGGTAGAAAGTGGAGGTTTGAACCTGCAACTTCGTGGTCATCGGGTTCACAGGCAAGTGTTTTACCCACTAGGCCTCTTTGCCCTGTGATATGTGGCTCAGACAATGATGTAACATCCAAACATAGGCCTGTTTTGGAGGTGATGGTGTAAACATGTTGATCACAGCCAGCTTTTTGTCTTCTGAAAGTTTCTAAAGATTAAGTTTCTTCTATCACTTTAATCTTAAACATCATGGATCACCATGATGGGAGTTACTTTTCTAACATTTTGTAAAGTGGATGGAAGAATGAAAAAGGAAGATTACATTGGAGTTCTTCAGCATAACATCAAACTGTTAGCTAGAAGGTTGAGTCTTGGATGCAGCTGAGTGTTCCAACAGGCCAATGACCCTAAACACATATCAAAACTAGTGTTAGAATGGCCCTCACAAAGTCTTGACCTCAGCTCTATTGAAAACTGATGGATTGTACTTAAATGGGAGGTCCAGGCTGTAAAAACAACAAATGTAGTTAAACTCTGCCTGTTCTGTCAAGAACAGTGGTCAAAAATTCAAACATAATAAACAAACATAACTACTATGGCATTATAGTCATAGGTACTGCAGCTCATGCTGTTGTGCAACAAACATAATCATTCCATCAAATGAGCCACAAATCGAAGTCGCATGAGTGATGCTAACATCAAGGCTAACGTAGTCTTACTGATAGGGAGAAATTTAGGTATTTAACATCTTTATTTAAAAAACATAAACTTACTACATCAAAGAGATGTTAGATGGTCCCTGCCTGAAACTGCTCTTGTGAAACTGCTGCTCTGAAACTGCGGCTCTGCAGTTACACACATGTCCCGTGTCTTTAAAATCTAGTGACCAGAGCAAATGTAAGTATAAAATAAAATACAAAGTAACAAATTACCAAATTTTAGTGTGGAATGCTGGCGCATGAGCAAAAAAAAAACATATGCAGCAACCGGTATAACTGTTAACCCTATGCCCAATGAAGGGTTTATCAAATATTATTTGTTTTCTGTGTAATTTTGAACTTGTATGTATAAAATGAACCCTGTGTTGTTTTCATGACACACAATAAATTCAAATTTGTGTACCAAATTCGTGAGTGTTTTTGTAATAAAAATGTATGGTGTCCAACCGTTCTGTCACAGAAAAAGAACAGTTGCAGAAATCATTAAAAGCCGAATCCTGCCATGTCATACATGTTTGTATGAGTGTATGTTTGCCATGACTGTTGACTTGGTGAAAGATTACTGGCGGTACAAGGCTGACACTATAGCATCCCTTCTGCAACAGTCAGAATGCAGCCTGTACTTCATTGCATTATTAATTGCATGGTAACAGTTTAGTCAAGTCAAGTCAAGTCAAGTTTATTTATATGGCACATTATCATGCAAAAAGGTCAATGTGCTTTACAAGAATAGAATAAAAATAAAATAGAAAAAAATAAAAATAGAAGAAATAAAAGAATGCATAGAAAATCAATTAAAAGGAGATTAAAAGTGAAATAGAAGTACAGATATTTTAAAGAAGGCAGAGGTGAATATTAAGATTTTTAGCAGCTTTTGAAAGCTACAGTTGGTGCAGATCTGATATTGATGGGTTCCTGCAGTGGCAACATAGTGACTAAATGCCATTTCACCATGTTTAGTTTCAGCTCTTTTCACCACTAGCTGTCCAGCTCCTGCAGATCTAAGAGACCTACCAGGAATATATATATCAAACATATCAGAGATGTGTTTAGGGCCCAAACCATTGAGTGACTTGTACATAACGAGTAATACTTTTAAATCAGTTCTGTACCGAACTGGGAGCCAGTGCAAGGACCTGAGGATTGGAGTGATGTGATCTCTTTTTTGGTTTTTGTTAGAACTCTGGCAGCAGCCAGAATTGTGTAGCAACACAAGTAACCATGTTTTTGTGTGGAGTGCAAATACAAGTAAAGCAGAGGTTTTTTTTCTGTGACCAGTTCAACTAAAAATGAGCATTCCGAGAGGAAACACTGGTGGCTATCTCCAAGGGCTCTTCAGCTCCACACAACCAGAAATTCTTATGACATTAACAAAAAGCAGAAGGCTTGGGTTCTTATCACTGCACTGCAGCCTTTGTCTTGTTTTGCAGAAAGCCAAACAATCTTTGACCTTTTTGACATGTTTTTGTGTTTTTCTAATTTCTTGACATTAAAACAATGCCAATACAGAATAAAATATTGATATGCATGTCATTTATTGAGTAACTGTGTAATTAGTTGTGTAATAATGTGGCAAGCAAGTTTATTTATATACCACATTATCATACAGAGGCCACACAAGCCTAAGCCTAAAAGCATCGAGATAAGCCTAAAAGCATCGAGAGTAAAGTCAACAAAAATCTGTATAAAAAGGATAAAAGACAGGTTTAAAAGAAGTTAAAGTAAGTTAAATAAAAAAAACAACATTAAAGGATACTTGTACCATAAACCTCAGAATGTAGAGTTAACCCTTCCGACTATGATTCTTTCTCTCACAGATACAATAGATTGTACGACCATAGTTTATATCTGAGTTTTCCACTTAAATCCCATTATTCATTCATTGGAGGATCCCAGTTGCATTAGAGTAGATGATCCTGAAGGCTACACTGGAGTAGAGGGTCCCCAAATAGCTAATTTAGAGAAAACCTGAGGGTTAAAATGAATCTGCTTCCTTCGGCTCCCTTATGCCCTTCTCTGTAATGTTAGCCTCAACACAAAACATGGAATATAGAGTTAACCCATTCAAAATCACTTCTTTCCCTTATAGAAATAATAAATTTTACACCTGCTGGTAGTTAATTGTCAGCTGAGGGCCAGCTGTTTGTTCAGTTAACTCCATCAAGGTGCAAGGTTCATGTAAGTATTACTAAGATAAAAGTAGAGGAAGCAGATAAAAGTGGAGGTGTTTGTGCTAGTATGACAGTATTAGACAGATAAAATTGAAGGTAGCAGAAAACAAATCAGTTTTTAGCTTCTTTTTAGATCCGGTAAAAGTTTTCATCTCCATGTGGACCTCCTTCACATTGCAGGAACCAGCTCCACTTAGAGATCACTTGATTTCGATGTGGAGCTGGTTCCTGCACTGGGCAGCAATGATCAGTGTTGGGCAAGCTACTTGTAAAGTGTAGTGAGCTAAGCTATCAGTTACTCAACAATAAATTAATCTTCACGACACAAAAGCTACCACCCATAGAAATATAGCAAGCTAAGTTACACAAATATGGCAAAAGTAGCTTACTACATCAGAA
>JBBPCZ010000115.1:31806674-31831361 GCA_037974445.1 Brycinus macrolepidotus | reverse complement strand
GAACGTAAGGGAAGGATGGAGAGAAAATAAAAGAGACAGACAGAGAGAAAGAGAAAGAGAGAAAGAGAGGGGAAGGGAGAGAGGATGAGAGAGAGGGAGGGGAGGAAGTCACAAAGAGAGAGGGAGGGGGATATAGCGAGAAGGAGAGAGAGAGAGAAAGAGGGAGAGAGAGAGAAGGAGAGAGAGAGAGAGAACGCAAGGGAAGGATGGAGAGAGATGAAGTTGTAAATGTAAGTTGGAGTTTAAAAAGGCTTCGGCTTTGGTCTGCTTTTGTCCAGACGAAAAATGAATTTGGCTGGGGTCAGCAGCGTTTCTCTCCTGCTCTTTACAGGCAGAGCAGAGAAAATGTCTTTGGAAAAAGTGACGGTGTCACGAGATGACGAGTGGAAATCCAGAGGCAGAGGCAGAGATAGCTCTGGAGAAAACTTGACTTTCACTAAGAGCAGTGCCCAGTGCCCAGTGCCCAGACAACATCCATCCGAAAGAACAGGGTTTTCTTTTAGAGATTGATTAACTGAGCGAGAGAAAAGCTGACCACTGGCTGAGAGAGTGCCTCGTTTTGGCCGGGCCTCTCTTTGTGTAGTGTGTACTGTGTGACCTTCAGTCATAGTAAAGGACAGAGGCACACGCACACACACACACACAAACACACACACATACACACACACACACATAGGAACAGTCCAAAAAAGTATAACCAAAACAGTATAAGATAAGATAAGATAAGATCAGATAAAATAAGATATGACAAGAGGAGATAAGGTAAGATAAGATAAGATATGACCAATCTTTATTAATCACTGAAGGGATTATTTTATTTTTATTTGTTCATTTACTATGAAAGTCCTACACTATGCAGTTCAAACGACATACAGAAATAAAAATGACATAAAAGGAAATACATGGTTTTCTTCATGATTATATGTAGTATACATTCACAAACAGGTAAACCTAACCCTAATCCTAAATCCAGTAACCAAAAATAAGAGATTTTACTCTTCATTTTAAAAATTAAATCTTTTAGTTTTATTAAAAAGCACAAAAAGTCATGATCACTTTGTTGTGCCTGTAAGGTTTTAGCTTTTTTATTATCTCTTTCCATCTGGTTATTTTTACAAAGTCAGAACATTTTTTTTTCTGAAACAGCACAAACACACACACACACACACACACACACAGCTACATTCCCCTATTCCCACTCTCATCAATTTCCAAAAAAGGATATGTGTTTGTTGTGTGTGTGTGTGTGTGTGTGTGTGTGTGTGTGTGTGTGTGTAGTGGCTTTCCAATAGATGATTTTTTGGCAGCCTTCCCCTCCACACTAAAAGCAGAGGCAGCAGAAGGACTTGAAATGTAGATTTAGCAGAGGAGAAATTCTATCCTTGGCAGATAAACCACAGATGAAATCACAGTACAAATATGAGGCCGACAGCTCCACACACTCTGCGGCTCAGCAGAGCCTGAAGATTTAGATGTAACTGTGTCAGCAGAGAGTCATGGATTATATAGCCGTGGGGCTCTACTAATGGGGCTCTTGGTACAAACTGTGCTTTTTCAGCCACGTTTGAAACCAGCTGCCCTCATCAACTGCCTGGTCTTAACCATCAATCACGAAAAGACATGACATAAAGTGCCATTTCCAACAGTCGACATATTCCTTTTCACATCTTTTCAAGGACCTTACTGCTGGATTGTAAAGGAATAAGCTTATGTAAACATGCTAAGTTGGTCGGCAACAATTGTAAGCTAATTGGCTTCAACTGACCCCTACATGATCTGCCCTCAAATTTGTTTTCTATAAAGTGTGAGTAAAGTGTCCATTTGTCACACAGTGTGAACAGTGCGAAATTGTTCTCTGTGTTTAACCCATTCATCCAAGCGAAGCAGTGGGCAGCCAGCGACACAGTGCCTGGGGAGCAGTGTGTGGGGACAGTACCTTGCTCAAGGGTACCTTAGTGGTGCCACTAGCAGTCCTGGGATAAGAACCTACGACCTTCTGATCACAGATAAGGGAGGCATCTCCCTAATCACCAGGCCACCAGCTGCTGCTGTTGCTAGGTTGGACAAGCTTTTCAGAACAGTAACAAAAATCTCATTCAGCCTAATGAATTTAGGTTTGCTTGGGCTGGTAAGACTTAGTTGGAGCAGAGGACCCAAAAGCAGTTATTGCAAGTTACAAAACATATGCAGCAAAAACAAAAGCCAGGGGCGTAACAAAACTCAGGCTTGGGTTGGTGACAAGAAGACAAACAGATTCAGGCAGTAGTACCTAAAGTCAAAAATCCACAAATACAGGCTTAGTTCAAAGATAAAAAATGCAAAACACAAGAGACACGTTTTACAACGACGGGGCGAAATATTCTAGCAAGGAGTGTTGATCCTGGCATAGCTTAAAAACTGAGGCTGATGAGATGGCTGGCAGCAAGTTGTGAACGTATTCCAGGTTGCTCCACGGTTCCAGGTTGCTCCAAGAGGACGAATCCTAGGAGGACATGCCCCTGAGAGCTGCCTCCAGTTTCTGGTTTGCTAACTCAGTCTGTCCATTAGTTTGGGGATGAAAACCTGATGACAAACTAGGAGATATGCTAATTAATGTACAAAAGGCTTTCCAGAACTGGAAAAAGACACTACTTCAGAAAGACGTTCCTGCAGGTAGGAAACTTGCTGCTTTAGAAAAACAGTCTACTGTCAGGATGCAAGTGTTGTCGTCAGAATTAGGGAGTCCTTTACAAAATCTGTGTTTGGTGGATATTCCCCAAGTTCATGGTTGGATAAGTGCCAGGGTCTGGGCTGGGCCTGGATGGCAGGCTATTCTGAAGCTGAGCCCCCATCCCAACACCTGTGACTGAACAGAGAGGAGCACAAACAGACGGCTAGGCAGTTTGTTAGCTGATCCAGGTTCCTGAACTTGAGCCTTCCAAAACAATGCTTCCATTTCCATGAGGGCTGCTCTTACCAGCAACCAGGAAGGGAAAAGTGGTCTGGCATGGCATTCTCCAGGTTTACCACCTGGAGAGGGTGAAATCAAAATGAGAGAAGAAGAGAGACCACTGTGTTTGTCATGAATTTTGACACTTGGTAGTTTGGATTTATTCAAGATTCTTGTGGTCAGTCCACACTATAAGAGGAGGTTCAGCTTCCTCCAGACAGTGCCTCCATTCCTTTGGAGCTAACTTGACAACCAGCAGGTCCCAGTTATTAATATCATAGTTCGTTTCAGCGGGTGAGAGAAAAACAGCAGTACAGTTTGTTGTCCTTTGACAACCTCTGTGACAAAACGCCCCCCACTCTAGACTCTCTGTCTCAGCCACAAATTGAAGAGAGGGATCTGGAATGGTGAATATGGGGGCAAAACTGAATCTACGATTGAGATTAGAAATGGCTTCCTCTGCTTGTCCATCCTAGCAGAAAGGGGCCTTGGTGGAGGTGAGCACAGTGAGAGGACCAGCCATGGAACTGTAGTCCTGTAGATGAACCATCTATAGAAGTTTGCAAATCCCAGGAACTGCTGGACTCCTTTCAGCACCTTGAGTGATGAAGATCACTGTTATGACCAGTTACTGGATGTGTAACTAGAATATATTGTGGAGCAAAACAATAAAAGGCATTAAACCATCCTTGGAATCGTAGATTTACCCAGGTATTTTACCAGAATCAGTATTCAGTAATTAATCATTTCATTTATCTTACTCTTCTTCCTTTAAATATGAAATATAAAATATAAATGAATAGTTAAATATAAAAATTAATAGCTGTCAAAAAACAATTCTCAGTTATCTTAGCTATGAAAGGACATTTTGAGATGGATCTGCAGTTCTTTAATATGGAAAAATCCAGACTTAATAGAGGCTTTTTTTAAAAAATGCTTCAAGTTAGCCAACAAGTTAGCCTACACTATGAAAAATCATATCATTTTCATGTTCAGGTGAAGTCTTCATTCACATGATGAAAATAATGATGAATTACTGTAAGTAATAAACACATTCTGGTGAAGCTTTTTTTGTCCACTCACACAGCTGTGACACAAATCACTGCTTTCAAATAGAAAAATTGTGCACTGTGATTAACTGCAAAAAACAACACAAAATATTAATAAATTTAATCATTCTATAAATGGAAATCTGATTAAACTGAGTGGCATGCTACATATTCTTATATGGTTGTCTGGCATTTTTGTCAGCACATCATGAAGCTTGTCCGGTCTAAAAAAAGAATGCATTTGTGATCAATTAACATGACACAATTTGCATAATACTAACTGGGCTAAATTCTCTTCCTTTCTTGGTTTGCAACATTATCTTACAAATGACAGAAATGTTTCTTTAATGAAAGTAAAAAGGCAAAACAAAGTGCAATCACTTAGATTATTCAGATTATCTTTTTTATTTTAAAAACTTCAAAATCCAAATCACAACACAGAGGTCATTCTTCATTCATTGACCAGTAAGAGTTTAAACAATGCATCACATAGAGAACAACTCGCATACAGTATGTACATGTCTAAACTCTATAGGAGTGATCTCAGGCACATTTACATCGAAAAATAGATCATTCTAAGCAGCATCATATCTCCGTTAAACATACAACAATTTTTAAAATATCTACAAGTGCTTCTTGTTACAAAAATACATATAGTTCATTGCAGCACAATGACATTTCAAGAATTATTCAATCTAAACAGCTACCACTTTAAACCACTACTGGATTGTGAAGGTTGTTCCTTTTTTGCAAGCATTATTGATGTACACACAATAAAGAGCACAGCAGGAGGAAAAAAGGTTTCTTAGGCTTTGTTACAGATTTACGTTTGATAGCTATAAGATGACTTCTTCTGGTAAAAATCCACAAAAATTGGCGAGATGGAAATTTCCAAAGGCTCATATCTACTAAGCTAATCTATTACCCAGAACGAAGCTTCTGAACAAAGAAGTGCCTCCATGTTTGTTTTGCTAGGTAGTTTGTCTCATGTACAAAAATGAAAGCTTTTCTGTTTGCCTTCAATGGCTTTTAAAGCATCAGTGAATGCTGCTTCTGTAAGGCAAGGTCAGTACATTTTTTAGTTTAAGAAGGGCTTAAGGTTTGTGTCTTTGGTGTAAGATGAAAGGTCTAACAGTAGAACAGGGACTGTCTATAACAGGGAGTCTATAATACATTTTAAACTCACAAGATCTAATCTGGGAATTTGGGGCCATATCCCTTTACATGGCTACTTCAGCCCATTCAGATTTTGCCTTGATTATGAACTTTTTTTTAGCAATTTGTCATGAAACAGGCTAGCAGGCCTTGTTTTAAAGCTAGGGTGCCAAAGGAGACACCAAGACAACCTTTGGAAAATAAATCAGATCTATGAAGAAAGCAGCACTAATTAAAAAACTAGACTGAATACAGAAGCTTCATCATGGCATGTTTTACAGTACAATGAAGCAGAAATACTGAAAATATGTAGCTTAATGACAAGATAGCTTAAGCTTAGGAACAATTCAGAGTCATTCCAATAACAGTATATGTATGAGCTGGAACCAGTAAGACTCTAGATAGGACAGAAAGAGTGAGGGGCACTACCACTGCCACTAATGGAGAAAAATGTTCTTCATTATGTTTTTCCATTTGAAAACAGCAGCTACCTTTTACATCAGGTGAATATTTAATGATGACTGCACCTGTAAAGATGGTCTAATATGAATAAAATATTACATTCATGTACAAGAATGCTTTTCCTTCACCTATGAAGCTCCCATTTCTGAGATATGAGGTTTAGTTACAACACTGACAATTTGCTCAGGCCATGAACTACAACTGATTTTACTAATTAGCAGGGAATGCTACGGCAGCTTTTTTGAGGACTTGTACATGATTACTTATAGTTTTGGAAATTTCCATTACTCCACCACAATTAATAATGGAACAATTAGAACAGGTGCATCGTTCTTCTGACACTTCATTACTTTGGTAAATTCATAAACTGCCCATGTCCTTAACAGGGTAAACGGAAGGAAAAACATGCTAACCAAATATTGAAATATTTTTGAATGTTTAAGCATAATTGACTAATTTGGAGTGGGATATATACATAGTTGCTGCCAGAACAAAACCTCATGTCTCCAAAATATAAAAGAAATCAGGAGAAGGAAAAGACATTCTTAACTTACCATGGAAGTTAAGGTAAGAAGATTTTATTCTAAGGCATTTTGGACCATTTATGTTGGTCCGTTTGTCATAAAAAATAAAAATCTTACACAATGGATGGGGAAGCTGCCATTTTTAAATTATAACAAAAAATAAAAATTCACAAAAATGGAGATACAAGCTCTTGCTCTGACAACAACAATACATATACACTATATGGCCAAAAATATGTGGACATATTCTTAACTTTTGAACTGATGTGCTTCAGCCACACTCATTGCTAACAGGTGTATAGAATCAAGCACACAGCCATTCAATCTTCATAAACAAACACTGGCAGCAGAATGGGTTGTTATATGATGCCACATTTGACACAAGTCAATTGTGCAATTTCTGCCCTGCTAGATCTGCCCCAGTCAAATGTAAGTGCTTTTACTTTGCATCTAGGTGCAACGACAACTCAGCCACAAAGGAGTGGACCAAGACAATCCAGACAGTGGGACCGTGTTGAAGCACATAGAACATAAAACATAGCATCATTAGCACAAGAACTGAGCTTCATGAAATGAGTTTCCAGGGCTGAGTAACTGCACACAAGCCTATCACTATGCAATGTCAAGTCCTGGCTGGATAAGCATAAAACACTGGACTAATTCTTCGGCAGGTTACTTTAATCAATGTTTCAATATGTGTGCATTCTAGTGTAGTTTGTGACTGTGGCGTTTTGGCTCTGGAGCAGTGGAATGTGTTCTCTGGAGTAAAGCTGCAGTTCTAACCTTGCTGCAACAATTTGGGGAAGGACCTTTCTTGTTTCAGCATGATTGTGCACACAGCAGGTGCACAAAGTGCATAGTTTGTCCTGTGCACAAAACAAGGAATATAAAGACATGGGCTTGATGAGTTTGGGGTGGAGGAACTCCAATGACCTGCACAGAGCCCTGACCTAAAGCCCACGAAACACCTTCAGGATTACTTGGAACTGCAATTGTGAGCCAGGCTTTTTCATCCAACATCAGTGCATGACCTCACAAGTGCTGTTTTACTGAATGGGCGCAAATTCCCAAAGACACACTCCAAAATCTCAGAGAAAGCCTTCCCAGACAATGGAGACTTACTGATGCTCACTGTTTTGGAATGAGCTGAAACAAAAAAATATGTGATGTTCAGTGTCCCCATACCTTTGGCAATATAGCGTATATATATATATATATATATATATATATATATATATATACATAAATTCAGAGTAGCATGATGTTCACTGTAGAGAAACATATTAACTCTAATTTCTTTCAGAGGTGGTGATTTGAATCAGCGGTTCTAATTCCGAAAATGCTAATATAGCCATTTCATTTACTATCCAAAACTATCAGTGAAACTACATATGTTCTGAGTTTTTTATGTAATGCTGATGAATGTAAAATAGTGCCCTACAATGCCCTGCATGTAGTCCTTTGTTTGGAATAGATTACAATAAATACATTTTAGACTAAACACTTCTATCAAAACTATCATAAAACAATGTCTCAGGATTAAGGCAACATATTCATAACCAATTCATGTAATAACTTTTTGGGAGGTACGTTTTAGTGACATTACACTCTTCAGAGGTCTGGTTCCCATCACCACCACTATGAATTCTGACTCGGTAAGCTTCTCTAGCATGGAGCAATTCACAGCAACCCACTCGAAATCATTGTTTAAAACTTAATGCTTTCATCATACAAAAATATTTGAAAAATGGCAGAATTCCCTTGTAAGTACATTTTAGTGCAAGTATTAACATTTTTTACTTTAAGAGAAATTCCAGATTGCAAACATTTATTTCTAATATTACATCAATAATTGGAGTAATATTACATGAAGGTATTACTTCCTTACCTCCAGTGGAAAATTTGTGCACTCTCTACACTATTTCTAATCGGGTCTTCTTCTATGTTACAAAGTTACTGGAACCAGTACCAACAGACACTGTAAACACTGCTGCCCTATATGGCTCAGGCACAGTGCGAGGCAGCTGGCAGATGTAATAAGAGCATGACACTGACAGAAGTAGCTTATTCTCATAATTACATGTTTGGGACTGATAAGACACCACTGTGTATTTCCTAGTAACTATTAACAAAATTCAAATGTTCAATAGGCCTACCTGTACGTAAAAAAAAAAAAGGCTGCTGGGATCAGCGACTATCTTCACTGAAAGAGAATGTGTGGAAAAGGCACTATTATAGTTACTGATACGAGCAACTGATCTGACAATTGAAAGCACTTGGAGAGTAAAGGAAATAACTGTATATGTCAACAGTTCTGTTGCTAGACCACCAATCAGAGCAAGACACACATGGCAAACGAACGTCCTATCAGCAAACTGGAGCAGGAGTCAGGAAGTATCTGGAGAGTTACCGTCCCTGCTGTGATGATACATTTCAAGAACATATAGTTCTACGATAAGAATGGATAAGGAAATGTTAAAGAAAAGAGATAAAAAAAGGGAATTGTGTGTTTGAGTTGCTCCTGAGCAGCACGATCCATTCACTGCTCTGTCTGTGGATAGGCTGAGAGTGGTGTGGGAATCTCAACCCTTTTAGCCAAAGTCAATTCGGGGACGATATTCAAGTACCATTGGGTAGGCCTGGAAAAAGAGTGTAAAACATAATACAGTTTATTAGAAAGAAATGCAACGTTAATGTGCCACTGTTAAGGGTTTTAGAGAAGACTCAAATGTTTTTAATCTAATCTCTGTCTGCTGCAACTGCAGCATACAGCCGAATCCTCATTCCCCTGTGTTCAGTGAAAGAACAGAAAACTTGTCACTAAAAGCTCTTAGAAAGATTAATGGGCATATGCTGAAGCACCTTCCCATTGACTTCTATGACAACTTTTTTAACAAAGTTGCAGTTCAGTAAAGTGTGTTTTAAACTGCAGCCACAATTTTAAACAGTGTTTCCCAACCCTGGTCCTAGGGGCACACTGCCCTGCGTATTTGAGTGTTTCCTCTGATCCAACTAATCAGCTCATTAACAGCCCCTTACTGAGTTAAAGTGGGCGTGCTGAAGCAGGGAAATCTAAAAAGCACAGTGCGGTGTGCCTCCAGTGCCAGGCTTGGGAAACACATGACTGACAATTATATATTTGAATATACAGTCGGCCCTCGCTACTTCGCGCTTCGACTTTCGCGGCTTCACTCTATCGAGTTTTTTTCAAATATATTCATTAAAAAGTTGATCAAGACAGTGAAAATGATACAGCGCGCGCTCAGTTGTCTGAGTCAATTATACTGCGTGGCTCAGCCGGGCAAGCACCCAGCCTCTTCAAACTTTAATGGCTGGTGGATCTCGGCGAGACCTTTCCAACAAGTCCTCGTTTGCCCCGCTAGCCCCCGGGGAACCTGACTTTTTAAGCCCCAAAGCCCCCTATGGCTTTTTAACGGAGGGGGAAAAAAAGGGGGACCTGCCCCTTTAAATGCGCCGCAATCCGGCTGAAGCGGAGCATTTCGCCCCGTAGCTCGGCCGGGGAAAAAACGATCGCGCTCAAACTTTACAGTTACCCACAGCTCCCTGAGACCTTTCGAACGAGGCCGGTCACGAAGCTCAGCCTCACCGGGGAACCGGAGCGACGGTCACGCAAAGCTCGAAAATTGAGCATTTGTCTAATATATTGGGTAATACGAGTGTAATGGTGACTAAAGGGTGTTATTTCATGTCTAGAGGGCTTTAATAATGTTAAAAGCCGCATTTAGAAAGTCGTAAACAGGTTTTCTATGCTCTAACTATGAAAATATTCGATTTATAAATAAAGAATCCTACTTCGTGGAAATTCACTTATCGCAGTAGAGTCTGGAACTGATTAACCGCGATAAACGAGGGTCGACTGTAAACTTATTAAGAAGTTTTTCCACTGTACATTCAAAACCATGAACTCCCCCAAAAGAACCTTATGGTTCTCGTTCATTTTCCACCTGCTTGAGAGACTCTAAGTCTCTAAAGTGTCTAATTTGACTAATTAGTTATGTTGCTTGCTAGTTAGCTTAACACTGTATGTGCTGACATGCAATAATGGTGCACTTTCTGTGCTCATACAAATGTCTACAGTTACACCAAATTGTGAATTTGAAGAAGCAGCAGTCTGTGGTTCATTTTAAGAAACTATTTGACAATCTCTTTGAATGCTGGTTAATGTAATGCAAGTAGATAGGTTAGAGAATGTGTGTTTGTCCACCCTCCAACATACATTCTGTGACTGTCTGCCCCTCTAAATGTCTCTGCATGGCAGTGGTCGATATACCAGCACAGTTCTAGTTTGCATGCTGATGTTCTTATTGGTAATAGCACTTAATGATCATCTTCACCTGGAAAAGTGATGAATTTGCTTGAGTCTCAATAGCTTCACCTTCAAGTGTTACCAAACAAAAAGGAGAACGCATTGAGTAACATTAGCTCTAAGTAACTTGAGACTCTTCGTTAATGGCCAATGGAAAAAGTACAGTTCTGATGTTCTTGTGCCAGATGTTTAGAATGTTGTGTGGTAAAAAACACTCTAAGTCTCTCGGGAAAATACAACTGTATGACCAGCATGACAAATGAAAGACAAGCAGTAAAACATGCTGCATGTTATTATTCTTTTTCTGTTTAGGTTATAAAGCTTAATTAAGCATTTTATGTAACATAACCTTGAACTGATTCTTCAGGGGGAGGGGGCACAACATGAAGGTCATCCAACATTGATGAAATTATGAGGGCTTGTAGGCAGCCCTACAGAGTGAGAGTATCTAGATGGCAGTTAGTGCAGAAGAGACATTCAAACACACACATACACACACACACACACACACACACACACACAAGCACACACAGTCATATATATGCACACACTAATACATTCCGTTCAGCCCTTGCAGCGTACTATTTTTAGAAGGAGAGCAGAAGAAGGTGTGTGTGTCTGTATGTGTGTGTGTGTGTGTGTGTGTGTGTGTGTGTATGGGGAAATGTAGTGTGGGTCTATACTGACCCACTTCTGAGTCTTTAGAGCCCAGTGGGAATTCCCACAGAACTTCAGGTAGCTGTCATACCTTCTTTGCTCAGAAAATGAGACCTTTGTGATACTACTCTTTTGTTTGTAATCCCTGCACTCATTATGCGAAACAATCACTCTCCTCCAATATCGATTTCTAAATCGCGTGATGTGTGCGAATACAGATGGGACCTTCAACTTGTAACTGTAACACAAATTGGATGTCTACACTTCTCTGATAATAATTAAGTAGACTGCTTTCAGCATCCCAATTATTATCACAAAGTTTACCACATAGATCTTAGGTCAACTATACCCACTTTCATTCAGTCTCAGATATGATCTATAAAAGGGATGCATGATAAATAAACAAGAATGATTATTATTATTTGTTAATTATTCATTATTGTTTTAATATTAGCTGCTTTTTTGCTTTCACAGGCACTGATGCGTACATATTGAGCATCATCATATATATACCTACCACCTACCTGCCTTTGTACAAAAATGTCTGATTCTTCTAGTCTGATTCCTTCCAGTGACCGTGTCTACTGGTCAGAGGCTTTTCCAAAAACTTGTTGAATCCATGCTAGCTTATGAAAGCAAAAGGAGGGCATAACAAATACTAAGAAAACATGAATTTCTTTTTCATCCAAATTGTTTTGCTGATAATATTAATTACAACAAAAAAATATTAGAAAATAGTGCAAAACAGAAGCATTTCCACTAGTGGTCTAAGACATTTGGACCCCACTCTACACACAGCAGTGTAAATGTTTCAATGTTTAGCTGTCAAAGTAATAAAAATGAATAAATGGTCCATCTTAACCTGTCTCTTACTCTCTGCACTTCATATATGGATTATAGTGCCTAAAAGAATACTCATATATTATAGTGTGAAAAACAAAAAAACGATTGGTTACTGGGGTCAGTGTTGGCTGCAACAAGCTATAAATGATCAGTTATTTTTGGGCCCAAAATTTCCACATCTGTCTAATTTATGCACTCGGTGACCAAAGGGTTCATAGTAAACTAACAGTGAAGCCAGCAAATACACAGTTCTGCATATCTGAATGCATTAATGAGACACATCCTCCTACGAAAGCAGAACAAAACACCTTAAAATGAATTCAGCGCGTTGCCAAAAATGTGTTACTTTTAACTGGACTGAACTAGATCCTGACCAGGGAGTGTGTCTCATGGAAGAAAAGAAGGACAAACACCAACAGAGCCAATGAAGCCCTGACAAAACAGACAGTGTTAGCAGAAGCATAAATCTTGTAGCCAATTGATTCAATTATGCTCCTTTAGAAAACAATTCAATGCAGCATTAAATCTCATACTTCACTACGTTTCAGTTCACATTTTGTGCTGCTATTCTGAATTCTTTTCTGAACCCAGACATGTGATTGGAAGAACTATTTACAGGTGGTGGAATACAAGGAATAATAAATAGCATCTTTGCCATTGTATTTGAAATCAGCCTAAGAATTGTAGTGCACACAATGTTATTACACTGATTCCTGAATCCGCACCTTCAAATCAAAGCATCATGATGCAGCTTTACAGCCGTAATAATTAAGACATGTGAGATGAGTTCCTAAAGAAGCAGCTGCCCTTTCTGTGAGTGCTTCACTCCAGCCTCTCCTGACCTGACCTTTGACCTTGCGACTGCATACACTCTCTGAGTTTCATGTAAAAGTGGGCCAGATTTAGAGCGGACCACTTAAAGGACTAGGTCAAGGTTCACCTGAACAACATAAAAAAGACACTATTTACAGTTGCCTGAATCTCTATAAATACTGTGACGTAGAGGTATACCGATCACATTTAGGCCATAGTTTTTGGCTGTGGGCGAAACGTTCAATCAGATTTAGTCGTCTTGATTCAATTTGTAGGTTCAGACCAGCTGTCATTACGTGCTCATTCGAAATCAGAATTCCTTTTCTAAACTGAACACTTGTGGGATTTACCTGGATGAATCATTTAAACGATACGTTCATTATGTTCATTATGCATCTTTCCACTGGTATTAATGCTTACTGGAATAGTCTTAAAATCTGAGCCACGTTTGAGGTAGACATGACGTAGACATTGATGTAGACATGTACTATGGGATGTCTCAACTAAATTCCGAATTAATGCGGCAATATATTTAAAAACCAAAGGCTGATCATGGAATAATTGACCATTTGACAGGCAATCAATTCTCAGTCAATTCTCGGCGAGGGACAAAACTCCTCAGTATAGTGAAAATGCATTGAGAATGCTGCTGGCAGTAAATAAGTCAGATTTATTGACCTAATAGAATGCGGAAAGGTACTGGAGAAAGTTTTAACTCAGACACATACTGTCCTGATCATCTGGAGGGTTGTGTTGTTTTATTGTATTTCTGAAGCTGGTTACAGAAAAACGTTAACTACATTTGTTAACACAGTGGTTGACAGTCCGCTTGATAAATCAGAACAACTAAACAGGACTGTGCAGTATACATATTAACGATCAAAACATTCTGTGTAAAGACAACTACGAATGCAGTCATACATGTGCAGTGATTTACATCCACTTATGAAGTCTGTGTGGTTTTATTTGAATTCATTTTTACATGTACAGTTTTAACCTTTCTGTTTTTTGGTATAGGGCCTTTAAGACTGATATATCTAAATGAGCTCTGCTGTGATTGGCTGTCTTTTATTGTGCCTCATTTAAAAAGCAGTTTGAGCTGTAATGCTCTTTATAATTTCAGCATGAATAGGTGGGGCTAAACTGCTGTTGGCTGGTTCATATATAGGGCAGTATAATTAAATATATATTTGTAACAGAAATAATCAATCAGAACAGGCTGGTTTTGCAGTTTCAGTTCCATAAATGAACTGTAGGAACTGGGGATTAAATCAAACATTCAGAAACTAATATTTTACATAACACAACAAACTCATTTTAAAAAGGCAAGGTAATTCACTTTTCCATGATACGTTCCATGAAATAAATACATTAAGATATGAAAACCAAACACTTTAACACGCAGTGGCTAAAACAAACCTGTTTTGATTAATGTAAACTTATAGAATCCTTTTTTTCTTTGCTTTCAGTTGTCTTTATGCATTTTTGTCAGTTCTTGAACATCTGTTCTGTACGTCTTCTAAAACCAATTTATAAGACATTTTTTATGGTACTTCCCTGTGTGCTTAAACATTTTCAACTGTGCAACTTTTTATTCCTTTAATACATGACACACAAAAGATGGCGAGACCCTGAGCTGAGCATGTGATGGACATACAACACTAACTAAGGGAGGAGAGACTTTTGCAAAAGGTCAGTTAATTATAATACTTTACGGTGGCCAAGCAAACTCTCATGTAGATGTACACAGAGATTTATTGTAAGAGGAGGAGGGCAGGAACTGAAATCTACACTGATTTGAACAATAAAGACCATACCTCCAACTCTCTAGTTCTGTTCTTTCATCTGAAAGTATGTGTGCCTGTGTGGTGATGATCTGAGGTGTAACATACAAGCTAAAAAACCCCATGTGACACCATTTTGAGACCTTGAGGACATATATTGACAACACAGGATGAAAGGGTAATCAGCTTAGAAACAAACACCAACTTAGTGTTTCAGTTCTATGGCAGTGGAACAGGTGAGAGGCTACAGATTTAGCAAGGTGTGAGTAAGAGACACTAGAATAGCTTACGTTTTCACCGCGGAGCCTCCACCTTGTCATGTAGATAAATTCCATAGTGTGATCTTTCCCCATGATCTCTCCATTGCATAGAACATCTAGCTGTGGAGCAGGACACACAGGCTGTGAGGATCTACTGTTGGTCAGTTTAGTAGATACAAATATCATGCACTATTATATTCTCACAAATAGATATACAATACTTTGTAATATCAGGCCCAGCTGTACTGCTGAGGTTTTTAAACATCTCATTGTGACTGGGTTCTTAATGTTCTGTCAATACTGCTCTGATGAGCTAGAGGATGACTAACAAAAATTGTAAATGGGAAAAAATGAACAATAGTTTCTAACTGCACACCTACAGAGTGTATCGATATGAACACCAGCAACAACACTGTGCCTGATGCACTCATGTCATGACCATGCTGGAGTCACTACGGAGATCAGGTCACAACCCATATATGTCAGCAGTTGTCCAGTGGTCCTGTCCTTTTGCATTGATGGATTGAAGGGAGCTGATAGATTGTGCTGCATCAGATGGGCTACAGTCAGTAACTGTAAATCTACAAAATGCACCTTCATGTGATATAAAGGACAATGAATTTAGGTACAGGGTACCCTATATGTCTAAAAATATCTAGACACCCCTTCTAATTAGTAAAGCGTCAGCCATGCAGAAAAATTTGAACAATTCTTACTTCTTATTACTGCAATACCCTTGATTTCAGAAGAAACACAAGATGAGCCGGTGTCTACACATTTTTGGACACATCGTATACACCAATCAGCCATACCATTTAAACCACCAGCCAAATATTGTGAAGGTACCCTTGTGCTGCTAAAACAGCTCTGACCCCTCAAGGCACGGACTCCAGAAGACCTCTGAACGTGTACTGTGGTATCTGGCAAAATATTCCTGAGCATTTTTGCAGTGTGGCAGGGATCCTGCTGAAAGAGGTCACTGCCCTTAGGGAGTATCAAAGTCATGAAAGGGTTTTTTTGGTCAGCAACAATGTTTAGGTAGGTGGTAAGTGACATCCACGTGAATGCCAGGACAGCCTAGCCTTTGCTCCCCAGGTGCATCAGTGATCCCTGGGCACCCATGACTATTTGGAGAACTGTTGGTAGGTACTGACCACTGGATAGCAGGAACTCCTCAAAAGGTCTGGATATGCTCTGACCTAGTCATCTAGGTTGTGCAGATCTTTACACTTCCAACACATCAACTTCATAAACTGCCTGTTCACTTGCTGCCTAAT
This sequence comes from Brycinus macrolepidotus, assembly GCA_037974445.1. NCBI lineage: Eukaryota > Metazoa > Chordata > Actinopteri > Characiformes > Alestidae > Brycinus > Brycinus macrolepidotus. The sequence goes on along the minus strand of JBBPCZ010000115.1, from coordinate 31,815,281 downwards.
ATATCCCACCTCTTGACTGGTGCCACTGTAAAGAGATAATCAATGTTATTCACTTCACCTGTAAGTGATTTTAATGTTAGGCTGACTGGTGTATGTACCTAATAAACTGGCAACTTAATGAATCTTGACATGTGCTAACAGAAGTCTGGAGGTTCACATGCACACACACACATACACACACACACACACACACACACACACACACACACACACACATATATATATATATATACATATAAGCGTTACCTCATAAGAACTTGGAAGCTTTAACTTTAGACTTAAGAACTTCTTGATTGTTCCGACTGTGACTCGAGTTGAGCAGCGAATAAATTTCTTCATTAAGCCCTGAAGAGGATACACACAGCACATTGTCACAGCTGCCCCATATTCTCCTTAAGCTAAACAGACGCCTTTGCATTAATCACCTTCTCTTGTTGTTTTCAACCAAGAATGATAATACTGTCATACAAAATGTTTTGCCATGGACGAATGTGAGTGAGTGAGTGAGTGACTGACTGAGTGAGTGAGAATCTCTATTAGAAACAGTACAGAGCACACTGAGGAAGCAAAACGCCTTCCTTATTATAGACAGAGTGTATAAACACACTCAGACATAGTTACCGTCAGCCTAAATAATTCGCCTGACACAACAGATCTAATAAAAGGAAACCTCATACGTTAGTTAGTGAGACACTGAGGGGGTAAATGGAATACAGCAGTGATCTGATCATATACGACAAAAAGTGTCTTCCAACGAAAGCAGGCTAGGAAGTGGGAGGCAAGAGCTCAAGATTAGAAGAGCCACTTCATCAGCGGATCATGTCACGCTTTTGCTACTTAATTAGGTAAAATTAAGAAGGAGGAAGGGAGAGACAGGGAGAGGGGAGAGACAGGGAGAAATGACAGTCAATGAACAGACAGAGAGTGGCAGAGCAGAGCAGTGCATCAAAATGCTTTGGTTTTATTAAGCTTAAGTAAAGACTAAAGTTCAGCCTTGATAATTTTACTTTCTAGTTACGATAAAGACTTGAAAAACATGAAAAACATGTAACACTAAAAACATGTAGACTATGAAAAACATGTAACTGAAGATAATGTCTGATTGTTGTGTGGAACAGAGGACAGGATAGAACTGTCCAGTTAGGGCTGGATAAAATTATATTACAGTTATATTACATCTATTGACTATATTATATTGCAAAATATCACCATCATATCATACTGGGCAAGGTACTATACCACCATGATATTATTTGGCATTAGTAATGCTATAACACCATCACATTGTATTGCAATTGTGGAATAATATATCAATTTTATATTATATTGCAATTGTACAAAATATTGTATCATCATTTTATTAAGCAAATCATCATGATTAAGCAAAATACCATAAGACTATTTTATTATATTTTATCATATTTGGCTAAACGCTAAAAAAAATTTTGTACACTAAAAAAAAATGGCCTTCAATGGAAATGAAATTGAGGCTATTGATGAACAAACTTTCAAAACGTTCTTAAATGCTACAATTATGTGTGTGGTATGCAAAGAATCTAGAAAAACGTCTATTCAAAATGTATCCTGGAATATTACAAATAACGTAATTTATTGTCTTCCAACAATTATTTGAACACCTGGCCATTCAAGTGTTCATAAAGTTCTGCTCAGTATTTGGTAGGCCCTCCTTTGGCAACAACAACAGCACAAAGCCTCCTGGGCATGCTTTCAACAAGATTGTTGCAAATGGATAGGTCAAGGCCCTCCCATGTGTGGTGGAGCATGTTTCTGAAATGCTGTTTGTTGCTTGGTGGATCTGCTGGACATTTCCTTTCCATCTCAGCCCAGAGGTGCTCGATGAGATTGAGGTCCGGACTTTGTGGGGGCCACTCAAGCACTTTCACCTTCTTTTTGGCAAGAAAGGCTTTCACATGCTTTGCAGTGTGCTTGGGGTCATTATCTTCTTGTAAAATATAGCAATGCCGAAGCAGTTTGAGAACAGATGGGATCATCTGGGTAGACAGGATCTCCTCATACACCTCAGAATTCATGATGCCAACACCAGATGCTGCCACGCAACACCAAACCATCATGCTCCAACCTCCATGCTTGACGGCTGGATTTACACACTGGGGTCTATACTCCACCTTAGAGTTGCGCCACACTCTCTGACGACCATTCGATCGAAACATGTTGAATTTGGATTCATCAGTCCATAAAATGGATTTCCGAAAGCTGATAGGCTTGTCAACATGTTCTTTGGCAAATTTGAGAGCCTGTTCTTTATTGTTTGTGTGCAAACCTGTGCAATGCCAGTGGCCTCCTTGACTTGCTTTGAAATTTGTGTAGCAGACAGCTTTCGGTTCTTCATGGCAAGCTCTTTGATGTACCTGTCTGTCCTTAAACTGGTCTTTCTTTTTCTCCCAATTCCTTCCAGGTTAACAATTTCACCAGTTTTCTTGAATTTTTGAATGATGTATTGCACAGTAGTGTGTCTCATATCAAGTCTGGGGGCAACTTTTCGAACAGAAAGGCCCTTTTTGTGAAATTTGATGACTATGAATGACCAGGTGAACAAATAATTGTTTGAAGGCAAGAAATTACATCATTTGAAATCAATTGCAGAATATGTTTTGAATAAAGGTTTTTCTTGTTTCTTTACATAACACACACACAACTGTAACATTTTAATCACTTTTAAACGTTTGTTCTTACATATCTTGAATTTCATTTAAACTTTTGACCATTTTTTCACAGTGTTCAAATAATTCTTTGCTACACTGTATATAGACCGCAAAATACAATATACAAAAACAGCATATGGCAATTATATTATACTGCAATTGTGTAAAATACCATTTCATAATTACATATCATAAGGTTGATATTATTGTCATATTATATTGTGCTGTGATGTGCAATGTAATGTGGATTAATCATATTATTTTTGTCTGTTGGATTATGTGAATGTACTGATGCGGACAACATTTGCAATTGGTCATCATGCACATAGCATATTAAAAAACAGTGAATAGTTAGGAGTTCATTTGCATATTGCAGCCCTCAGCAATATCAGTATTGTAATAGAGAGAGTACCACATTAATGTTAACAATATTTTGTGTAGCATTAGTGTATGGCCAGCATGAAGCAATGATTGCCCTGGGTAAACTTCACCTTATTTCCATTCAGTAAAATATGAAGAATTTGCCTCAACATAAGAGAACTGCAATAAACATATTAAACATATTTTCAGTTTGTTAAGTAATTTTTAGTGTGAGAGAGAAAAAGATAGAGATAGAGAGGGAGAGAGAGAGAGAGAGAGAGAGAGAGAGAGAGAGAGAAGAAAAATGGAGATATGATCAAACAATAGAGAGATACAATCTAACGTTGCGAACCTTAACGATATTTTCTCCCATCTGACCATTGTTGCGCAGGCAGTCAAGGCAGATGGCTATCTGAGGGTCACTCCTGTGGTAGTCTCCATCCTCTTGGTCATCAGTCTCCTCCTCCAGCTTTGCCTTTTTACACTTGGGGCCATCATCTGAAAGAACACACAGTAATCACTTTGGATTTACCTGCAACATTGAGTATGTTAGGACTGGAGTCATTTATTCATTTGCTAATGTCCATGAGACCTGTTTTTCATTTTGCAAGCATGATTTTTTTTCAGTTCTGATCTATAATCTAAAGTTCCAGACCCAAATTTCTTTTTGTCCGATGTACAGATGCGGCAAAGAGTCGTCACACAGCTACACCGGAATAATGCCTTTAGAAATAGTATTTCTTCACCATTAATGTTAGTGTAATGTTTAACACTGAACCATTTTATGGATAACAAGCACTGAAACTTTCGCTTAGATGTGTTTTTGTGAAACATTCAGGGAAGAAGGTGAAAAAGAAGAATCCATCCAGCTGAAGCTCGGCTGACATGCTGTGTTTGTGTGCAGAGAAGGGCGAGGCTCTGCTTTAGCTCGAAGCTCCAAGCACTAAACAAACCATGAGCTCTGATGTGAAAGACACCTTTAGTGTTAATGCACACATTTTCAAAACTTGCCTTTTTCAAAACTTGCCTACAAACTTCTGAACAGAAACATACATGTTAAGTATATATTTCTATGTCCTGCTAATCAAAACTCATAAATAACTGACAACTAAGTTTACACTGAACGAATTAGGCCACTGTATTATTGCATTTTGCTTTGAACCGAAGAAGATAATGTCCATTCTTAACAGTTCTAACTTACAAAACCTTACTAACTATAAATACCATCCCAGAATTTCCCGAGAAAACTGAGGATGTTCTTTCAATTTCTACATCAGTTCATGTGAAAAATATGTACATTTTAAATGCATTAGATATGCATTAATATATAATTGACATAATATCATCTATGAATTAGATCAGGGTCGTTTTGATGGCGTATATTTAGTTGTAGTGAATCAGTCCGTTACAACCACACTTCTAACAAAATATATTTTTCTGTTTTGTAGGATATTAGTAATTCATTATTTACTACATGCTAAAACATTATTCATTCTTAAGACACCGACCTCAATCTTACAATAAAGTGAGACCATCGAGTTTTCAAAATTGCATATGATCCCACCCTTAGAACCCACTGCCGAAGCAGGTTATGAAAGCACACAAATCAGAAAGAGAAACGCTCATGTTTTAAGTATGTAATTGAGAATGCATGGATGTAATAACTCAAACATGCAGTATGTATGAGGCGCATTGTTCTTTCCCTCTACCGAGTGAATACAGCCAACACCAAGCAGCTCAGAAGTGCAAACAAGATGCACAATCATGCAGCTGAACTGAACAGATAGGCTCAGAAAGCGTGTTCCCCCCATCATTCTTTCATACAACGATATGAAAGGGACGGCATTCGGGAAGACGCACTTGGGGGAAATGAAGGAAAGTAATTACGGCATCATTAAGAATTGCTTACAGCTGCACACTCTTATGAGCTGTTGCGCAGATTCAAGCCTTTAGGAAAGTGTGTGCGTGTGTGTATGTCTGTGTGTGTGTGTGTGTGATTGGGTAATTCAGAGAGCAAAAAGATGGCAGAAAAACCTGTATAATGTTCAATAAAACCAAACCACTTTTCTGTAGACAATATTTGAATTCTGAGCTCAGAGGCAGATTGTTTCAAAGTCACAAGGCAGTTTCGGATATAGAATGAGATGCAACATTGATCTTTTTTTTCAGTGAATAAAGCAGTGCAAAAGCTTTATTTCATCTCTGACCGATCCTGACAGTAGGTTCGAATAATAATGACATATCCTTAAAAAAGACAGTTTTTTGGATCAAATATTTTTGGATACAACATCAACACATAAGACTTAATATCTAGTCTCCTAAACTTGTTTAGGAAAACCTTAGCCAATTGATATTATTATTCTGTTTCGTCAGATTAAAGAGCTTTTCACACTAAACTTAGGCAGGCAATTCATTTGGACATGACTACATTTATTCAAGCACATTTATACGTCACGATGTGTTGCACACCTATCGCAATTTTACGAACAGTGAAAATAGTCAAAAGTCATAAAAATGCATCACCAAAGCTTCTCTTAACCTGCTCAAACAACATCAAGACCTTCATTAAGATGGTGCAGACTTGTGTATGTGGTTTGGGGCACAGCATGACTTACTGAGAGCTTTTACAAGTGACCAAAACATTTTGGGAACGTGCTTATACAAAAGATTTGGGTGACTACATACTTCTAGTCTTTGGTAGCTACATTAGCCTTGTAGGTCTAGTTCTACACTAAAGAAGCAATTCTGACTCCAAACATGTCTCAGGGGATCATCTCTAACTGGGGTACGGGGAAGGTGCGTAAACACATTTTTTTACAGAACAGTTTCTTTAACCAAGAACTGCTGCCTCTGATGTTGCCACAGTGGTTTCACAGCAACCTGTACTTTTTGACAATTGTCAAGTATTAGTTTGTCCTCTGCTTTGTGAGGACAAGCATCTCCAAAAGTAACTCAAACTAGGTTACAGCCATCCAAGAGAACAAATGAAGTTATCAGGCTCATCATCTCCTGAATGAGCTGAATGGGTTGAAATTTTCTGTTTTCCCAGAATAAGATATGGCTTATCCGGTGTCACCATTTGCCCTTCAAGTGAAGAGTAACGGCTGTCTTTATAGCTTGACATTTTGAATGTCTTTCATTTCTTTGCCTTTTTTGTGCAGTACACAGCATATTCCTGTTCATATTGACTTACATGCTCAAATTGACAGTTTGTGACATATAAAATAAAAATCTAGAAATCTTTAGCTACAGCTATGTAAGATAATATTTTATATATGTTTTTAAAACAAAAGTGACATCAGTATTGAGAAACGATGTATTCAAGTAGAGGAGTATATTAAAAGACAAAACAGGTTAAGAGGTTTCTTGGTCACCAGAGGATATAACCCATAGTTTAGTTATTGGGGTTGTTTCCTCCACACACTTCAGGGCATGAGATAAAGAGAGATATAATCAGAGCTGTCTGCTGTCACCTTTATAATCCAAATTTAACAGCCCATCTGGCACCAACAGAGCTGTGTGTCTCAACAATAGGGCCTTCGGTCTTAGCCTTATTCAGGGTTGCTGCAGAATTTTTCATCAGTAGCTGCTCCTTCTTCTTGGTTTTGAAAGCACTGTTTCTGTCTTAAAACCAAAGTGTCATGTTGGTTTAATTGTTTTTAGTGTCATGTCGCTCACAGTAAGTGGCAGAAAACAGACTCAAGGCATAATGCACTCACATTTACAACGGTGCCTGTTTTGAACACAGTGGTAATACTGCCACTGCAGATAATGCAACTTTTACTTTTGCAGTTCAACACTGTACACACTTAGACCACCTTGCTGCATTCTGAAAACATGCCTCAGTGCTGCAGGACGTGGATAATGTTCATGGCGCCTGCACCTCTACCACAGTGGAGTAAACAGAGAACGAAATAGAAGGTCTGGAACTGAGTCGTGCTTATTTTAGCATTAAAATATGCCAGGATTAAACATTTTTAAATTTAATACCTCTAAGAGTGAAAAACAAGCCATTTTTTAAAACATAAATGACCTTCATTTTTTAAATCCAATTTAAGGCTTTCTCAGACTTTTTAAGAACCTGCAGGAACCCTGATTTTCATCTGTCTGTGAACATATATACACTACATATGGCTCCATCTGTACGTTCCCAGTGGTTTCTTACCCTACCACAGGAGGGGCTTTGTTTATTAAAGAAAAACTGTAAAGCACTGTTAATATGAGCCAAGGAGGAAAAAAACTCTTACAGCTCATGGGTCATATGAATGGATTCCTTATTTATCTCAAAAGGGAAATGTCAAGTAAAAAAGCTTGCTTACCATCACCATTTTCTTTTGACTTGTTCCTTTTCCAGAATTCAATCTCCCGTTGTTGTTCCTCTGAACATTAAGAGTGTGTGTGTGTATGTGTGTATGTGTGTGTGTGTATATGTGTGTGTGGATGTGTGTGTGTGTTTGTGTGTGTGTGTGTGTGTGTGTGTGTGTGTGTGTGTGAGAGAGAGAGAGAGAGAGGGAAAGAGAGAGAGAGAGATCACTTTCTGAGTGATATTTGAGCAAACATTTCGGCACACTGTCTCATCAGAAACACAGAAAATTGTTGTTCTTTACTTCGAAACACACAACTTAAGTGAAACTGCTACACTTACTCTCTCTGAGCCCAGGGACAAGCTTGAATATGATTTCTTCTAAAGTGTTGTCCAACCTTGGTAAACAAAGAGAGAAAGAAAAAGAGAGGGAGCAGAAAAGAGAGGAGTGATCAAAGATGCTGCGATTTAAGCCTGTCATGATCATGAACTTACAGCTGACAATTAACTGTCACATAAATTATCATGATTAACAGTTCATTTATCTTTTTGTTCACTGAATGCGGCAATAAGCCTGGAGCAGATAAATTGGCTGGTTAGCTAATTTCCTCCTCAGTTGTTGGTAGTAGTAGTTACCAACTAACAACAGATAAACAAACATTACTGCCCTCTAAAGGTGTTATAAACTAACGTCCCATTAACAAATATTACTCACTGCTGCACTCAAAAAGCTTTTAACATCACATAAACAGACATTACACACTGCTGCTTTGTAACAAAGATCACATAAACAAATATTACACACTACTGCCCCCTAAAAGGTGTTAACTAACATCAGTTAAACAAACATTACTCGCCATGGCCCGCTGAAGGTGTTATTTACTAACATCACATAAAAAACATTACTCAATGCTCTTTAACTAATACGCAGTTGTCATTAACTAATTGCCCATTAACAAACATTACTCACTGCTGTCCTTTAAGGTGTTATTAAGTAACATCACATAAAGAAACATTACTCACTGCTGTCCTTTAAGGGTGTTATTAAGTAACATCACATTAAAAACATTACTCACTGCTGCCCTTTACGGTGTTATTAAGTAACATCACATAAAGAAACATTACTCACTTCTGCCCTTTAAGGTGTTATTAAGTAACATCACATTAAAAACATTACTCACTGCTGCCCTTTAAGGTGTTATTAAGTAACATCACATTAAAAACATTACTCACTGCTGCCCTTTAAGGTGTTATTAAGTA
>JBBPCZ010000115.1:31783570-31796777 GCA_037974445.1 Brycinus macrolepidotus | reverse complement strand
TGTGTGTGTGTGTGTGTGTGTGTGTGTGTGTGTGTGTGTGTGTGTGTGTGTATATATTATTTCTACATGAATAAAATATATTACACCACCACATTTTTAGTGTACTTAGTTTTGCCAACAATTGTGTTGTTCAAACATATTACATTCTCCATATCTTTCAGTATATTCAGCAGCTGAGCTGGAAACTGACAAATGGAAAGCAATGTTTAATTACACACTGTTGTGTATATAATGATTAATAGTGTGGTATTTTGGATTTGTTTTTATTAGCTGTATGGTTTCAAAAAATTGGTGTTTTAACTTAAAAAGTTTCTGAGCTCCCTTTAAATTCCTTGTTCACTGAACTTTAAATATTAAGTAAACAGAGTGCAAAATTAGTTCTGAACTTGCTATAAGAGTTAAGTTAACTCAAACTATTCAGGCAGATTTTTTTCCAAATTAAAATACGTCTTTTTTTTTTACAGTGCATTTAAATATGTTCGGTGGCTCATGTTCTATAGGTCAGATGTTTCCATCCAGAACAGGGCCTTCCACCGTGAAAATGCTTGACATTCTCATAGTGTCTATTGCAGCGCTTTAAATCCTTAAGAGTCTGACACTGTGAGAATATGGCATCTTCCTATGTGAAAGCACATACCTCAGGTTTACAGCGGAGAGATGACTGACCTGCATCAATGTTTACATATGCATGTGGATTTCTGGGGTAAAGGACGCAAGTAAGTGCCTGTATGGGCGGAAAGACATTCATATAACATGTGGTTGTAGGCGTTTAGTTTCATTTGGTTATTTTATAGTAATCTTGTCTTACAGACGTCATCTAAGAGGAATTTGAAATGATCAATGACTGAACAGATGTGTCTGTGGCAATACAACGCTGTATCTTTAATTTTGAGTATCCAAATCAGAGCATAACAAGAAAAATATCAGGGTGTTAGAAAAAAAGACATTAAAGGTAATTGTTATTCTCTGATTAAATGACTATACATGACTACACAGCACTATATTATTTACCTGTGGTTTGCACTCTGTGGGCTGCAGCTCCCCACTGGGGCCATGTTTGTACTGCCAGGGGCTGTTGGTTGTAAGTTCTGTTTAAAAATCAAAACTTCATTAAAATATATATAGACATTTGATCAAACAGTTTTAAACAAAGCATATGATGTTGTGGTAATTATATTTTATAAATATATTTAAATATGAAGTGTGATAAGTATACATGTACATCACACAAACAAGTTTCATCACAAAAAGAAATGATTTGTGTAAAGATCTTTCATTATCTTTATGCGTTAGTTATATTCTATATCTGAGTTGCTAAAAACTGGCATTTTATCAGTTGCACACAGTTTTAGCACTGCAGAGAATACTGAACAGTTACTGAGCTTTAGAAAAACATTAAAATGTATATTTTTGATAAAGCCACAAGTTACAAATTGATCTTTTTCCTGCTTCGTTCAGTGTTGACCAAAACAAACTTTTAATTTAAACCACGGACAGCGGGACGAGGCCGAATAATTGAATATTATACTCGTTTTTTCATAATCTGTTAGGCTCAACACGCTCTACAAAGCGTGATCCATATTATCGTCTATACTGAAAGACTCCGAAGGGAGAATGGGATTGCTGCGTTGTGGTTGCGAGGCCTAAATTAAAAGGCAGATGTTGTGAGATGTGGCACCTGGGGTTTCTGTTCATGAGAGTAAATGGAAAAGGAATACATTCAGGGAGAGCAGACTGTTTCTCTCTGGGGCTCAGTGTGGGTGTGAAAGCATGATGCTATCACACTTACTACATCATGGTGTTGCATTTCCAAAACATTTCAAGGGTGGCAAAGTATTCTTTTTAGTGTCATTGCTGGAATCAGGTGTAATGGTTACATCTCAATATTTTGTCTCTGTCACTGTGATCTCCTGTGCTTCAAAGAACGTCTACCACCCAGGCAGTTGGAGATAAAGATGTCATTTCTTCAACAGCTGCCTCACACTTGATTTGTGTGATGCCTCAGCGTTAGTTAAAGCTGTTCGTCATCTCATTTGCTGACTTTGACGACCAGAGTCCTCACCATTTAATGATTTACAGGCTCCAGTGCTGGGTGTGCTTGTGAAAATGCCAGCTGTCATGCATGCAGAGCCATGTGACCCATTAGTCTCAAATAATTCTCTGCTGACTCAATTAAAAATAGGAACAGGTAGTAACCTTTTTTATTGGTGGAAAACAAGGTGGGAAACTTAAGAGATGCACTTAAAAGATTGCGTAAAACAAGACCATGGAGATGTCATTGAAATAGTACTGAAAAAATATGCTAATTGTGAAGACCAGCTTATAAATAACGCCTTCATAAATGGTACTGGCGTTGCTATGAAACATTGCTTGTTTGTCCATGTGTTTCTTCTCTATCATAAGAAAACCAAGTAAAATTGTACTTTTATAGGATCATTCTGAACCTTAGTTTACACTAATGTAGGAATGTATCTATATTGTTTGATTCTATTGCTGGACATTTTCTATAGGCCCACACTTTCCTCTGGTCCATCCTTATCAGTTGTTATCTATTTACCTTTTCTATTGGCCTATTAATTTTGTTGTGTCGCGTTTTCTACTGGTCTATTCATTTTCACCTTACCCAAAGTACAGGGCAGGTTTTAAATTGTATAAGAAAACATCTAAAGCAAAAAATCTAAAAACAATACAAAAAACAACATAAAAACCTTGTTCAAAAACTGAAACTTCAGCCCCAATGATGAAACAAGTCAACAAAACAACTCCCCCTCCCATGTCGACAAATTGAAACTATAGCCCCGAATGTTTCAAGATCCTAACGATGCCTTTGGCCCCAAGTCAGGTGGTGCCTGAAAGCATGAATGGAAGGATGGTAGTCATTGCTTGCTGAGATTCCTTTTAGAATAGTAGTGCAAACTAGTTGTCCCCACTCATGTTACACCTACATTCCTGCTGTGAGTGACGATAGGGTTTTTTATTATTTACCTTATGTTCCAAAACGTGACTGACATCTCATCATGCATCCACGTCAATGGTGACAGCGTGCCTTCCATAGAAGGGGAAGGGCAAATTGGTCTTGATGTCATCCTGAAGCAAATATAAGGGATGTCGGGCTTGGGGCTTGGGTGCAATACAGCTTGGGACACAAGAGCAATCATCAGACAACAAGTTCACTGGATTTCTGTTCACTCTACACTGCATACATGGTGTTTCAAGTTCAAGAGCTGGTAGGTCCACCAGTATTGGTGGTTTAACTTTTTTAGTTTTAGTTTAGGTTTTTTTTTTTTTTTTTTTGCTACAAAAAGCTTTTTTCGTGTTTTCTGTCTTTTACATTAGAAATGTGAGCTGTTACTCAGGGTTATTTCTTAGTTTAGCCAGATATCCTAAGCCCAAAATCAAGCTTATTCAGTAGGAGAACAGGTAATGGACATTTCTATCACACAACCCTCAGTTTTGGTTTATGCTACTTAGATCAAATGAGAAATCCTGCTTTATGAAATTCTCCCTGGGTTTTCTTAATTGCTTACTATTCAAATTTACCATGCTTTTCAAGAATAATAAATGTCCAAGAATTCTCATAAAGGTTTAAGAACCAATATCAAGTCTCAGAGCATGAAAAGCCTTCAATAATTTGGATGGAAAGAGTAGTCTATGACTGCAGCTGCAATTGCAGATTCACGATCTGCTCTGACTCTCCATAAATGAATGTCTAAAACAAGAATGATACATATTCAGTTTCACTACCATACTGTTCTTTCTTTATAAGGTTACTGACAAGAAAGGTGGGGTCAATGAGGAAGCAGACCCTTTAAAACATAGGACGTCCATCAGTCATGAGAGGCAAGCTGAGCGGAGAATCTGCAGTAACACTGGCAGTGACAATGAAATCCATGGGGTAAGTCATAACATCCATGTTCCAGTATGTAGGAGTATGTACTTAAAATAAGTTGAGTCAATGACCTCTTATGTATAGCAAGAAGAGATCTGTTATTAAATTGCAGTTGGTTTTGCAGATTGATAAAGTGAACAAAACCAACCAAGACATTATTGGCGACCTCCAGAAGATCCTGGAACGTCGGCAGAGAAAGAAAGCCAGGAAAACAACTGAGCATAAAATACCTCCAGCATCTCAGACAGTGGTGAGAAATAGCAATTGAATTTTAAGTGCATGGTTATCCATAATGGAGTGCACTGCCAGTATAGTGTCTATACATTTCAAAATATAAAACATAAAATAATGTATAAAATTGAGTATATTGTTATTTGTTTTAAGTGTATTATGTTGATGTATGGGTTGTTCCCACAGTGTGATTTTGTGGATGAGGATGACTTTCTAAAGGCAGCTGTGGAAAACGAATTGCCAATGATTGAGAGCTATCTCGCCAGGGGTGCGGACCCAAATGCATGTGATAATGTGAGAGCTAAGTCCAACCACCACTCTTTATTTAAACAGCCTGCGTAGCTTTGGAAATCCTAACAGAGCTGGTAATCTTTCCCTTTTTTAAGTTCAACTGTACAGCTCTGCACAGAGCTTGTTCACGAGGCAACATGGAGATTGTGAAGAGGCTGCTGGAAGCTGGGGCTTTAATCGAAAACAAGGACAAGGTACCCTCCAAGATCTCAACACCACACAGTTTTGATCTTAATTCCAGGCATCTTTCGTTCCCCAAAGATGGCAGTAGTTTCTGTATTTACCATTAACATCACTATGGAATTGAGATTCTTACCAGGACTGCTTCCAACCAAGTTGCACAATATGACTGACCATCAAAAACGTCCTCCTTTGCATCTCCCTATGTTATAGTTTTTCCTCCAACAGTGGACATGCTGGCAAAACGCATAAATATTTGTACAAGACAGAGTGCAATTTCAGATGCTTTGCCTGCTGCTATTTAAGGCCTGCTATTTTCACTCTTTTACTTGGTGTGAAACCAGCTCAGGTGTTGATAGCTAAATCAAGCCTTCAGACAGCAAATGAAAATGTTCTGCCTTGGGGTTAATGTAAAGCAGGGCTGCCTATAGGGTGGCCTGCAGTTCGCTAGAAAAACGTCCTATACCCACCCCATACACAATGGAGAACTTTATTTTTATATCGTAACAGTTGCGACAAAACCTTTTCACGTCAAAAAAAGCCAGCTGTTTGTGAAAACAAGCTGTTGTTTACATTGTTTGAAAATGTCATGAATGAACATCCATAAATAAGCAGCATTCGTGCATGGACACATGGCAATGAAGCACTATAGGAGACCTGGCAAGCAGTCATACAATATATATCTGATGATGTTATATGTTGCTGAAATATCTTGAAGATGGAAAAACCTCATATTTTTGTGGGCAGGCTGTTTTGAATATCAGTTTTTCATTACCTGGTGTGAACACAGAAGTAAATTAGATCTGCCACTTCTTTAAATAATCGTTAAAGTGGAGATGAGAAGGAGAGGAAGACAACAAGCAAATAGTTAACAAGTCAGCGATGTAATGAGGTAGCTAACCTGGATACTAAGATACCTTACGTCAGTTTGGAATTTTTTCTCTGGTGGAAAATGTAAATTGCAATTTTACATTGTAAATGTATTTTTGTATGTACTGAATAAGGATAGAGTCTAGAGTTGTTTTCTTTATTATTTGTTTGGCTTGGCCTACAGATTAGAGTAGCAGTCAAGACTGGTGGGCACCACAGGGATTCCGCAGGTATGATACCTGAGTAATCCATGCTGGGTGCACTGAGAAAACACTAATGAACGAAACCAACGAAACCACAAAATCATGAATGAGGCTGGGGATTGGATAGCTGCAGTACAGAATACTACTTAACAATGTAAATAACATACTGAACTCTGGTTTCAGGCCATATTGCCCCTGGCCCACAGTGCACCTACAAGGTTCATCAACAAGTTGGCTAGTAAATGCATTTCTACCCAGAATTACACATCATTCTTGTTTCTGTCCAGCTTGATGCAACTGCTGTTCATTGGGCCTGCCGTGGGGGAAGCCTGCCTGTGCTTCAGCTGCTCCTGAGCTACAACGGCAACCTTGCTGCCAGAGACAAAGTAAAAAAAAAAATCTCCTCTCTGCAGAGTCCTCATATCCCATTGTCACTGCCGTCTTTTCAGTCGGATGTGATACTGATATGTGAATTCCTGAACGTACTGTCCTCCAGCTCCAGAGCACTCCTCTCCATGTGGCAGTGAGGACAGGTAACTATGAATGTGCTGAACACCTCATACACTGCGGAGCAGATGTCAACGCGAAAGACAAAGTGAGCCATTTATTCTGCCCTTATCACTGTTTCTGCAAAAGACACAATAAAAGCCTCAACAATAGGCATTATACATTTTTTTTTCCTTTTCAGGAGGGAGACACACCAATGCATGATGCTGTTCGACTGAACAGATTCAAATTCATCCAGTTACTCCTGATACATGGAGCCAGCCTGCAAGTGAAGAATGGGGTAAGCAGGTTTGATGCTTTTCTCCAAAAATAATGCTAAAACCTGACAAAAATTACACAGGATATTCTCTATGTTGTAAAATGAGGAATAGGCTCATTCTATGTACTGAAGGCTGGTCCAGTTGTTTTCAGTCTATCTGTAAAATTTGATCAAATCTGATTCTTGGATCTGATTGACTAGACCAATTCTTTTACAATAGCATGAAAATGATCCAAAACTCGCAAAGGTCTTAAGCTCGTGTCATGCATCTCCCCTTTTCTTAGGCTTAACCCAGGATTATTTAGAATGTGCACACTGCCATCTACTGACACGTTTCTGAACATGCTCCTCAAGCTCCACTTGTTTCAGCATCATGATCAACAGTACCACACATTATAGAATTATGCATCATACAGCAGTGATTTAACGATTTAGCAAATCCCACTTTTTAAAAAGAATCATTGCTTTTTATTAACATAAATGCCTTTAACTGACACATGATCTGTTTTCTACAGGAGGGGAAATCACCCATGGACAATGTTTTAGAGTGGCAGAGTGGCGCTAAAACCATTATTGACAACTTTAAAGACAGTGAATCTCAGGACAAGTGAATGGGAGAAGGAATGACAAAGCATTTGATTGTACACAGCAATCTGTAAAGCAGAGTTGAACTTTTCAATGGGAAACAACTATATGCTGTGATCTATCAAGCATTTTAGTTTTAGAAAGCAAGGCACGGTGAGGTGACTCAAGAGCTGACTCGCAGTTAGTGGCAGATTGAGATGGGTATAAAGAAATAGAGCTAAGAAGAAATACAGTAGCTGTTTTGAGCTTTCAGTTATTTTTGGTGGCATGCTTGACTACATGTTGATGACATTTAGAAGAAGCGCATTTCTTTTAGAACCAGCACTTAGCCTCAAGTTGTGTGCAGGGAGGGAATTGCCACAGAGGCCACGATACAATACTATCACAATATTTGGGCCACAATACAATATTACTGCAATTTTTTGACTTCAAAGCAAATTTCTCTGCAGACATCTTGGCAACTCTGACAGAAGAATGAGGTCTTGGGGACTCAAGAGTGCAGCATTAAGAATAAACATATGTACCAAAAAAGTACATTAGATATATTTTAAAAACATTAAATATTAAATAAATATTGTAACCTAATGCTACTGTATTGATATAATACTGTGCCGGAAAAATATTGCGATAGTACACTGTATTGATTTTTTTCTCCCACCTCCAGTATTTAATAATGTCAATGTTTCTGATATATTTTCAGTGATATTTGCTATTTGCTATCACATCCTCATGCACTCAGAGACACTTGCATTGTTCCTTGTAATTTGTTTACAAATGTCGCTTAAAATGTCAGCTTTTCTGAATAAATACTTTCACTTGTTCTTTTATGGGTTTTTTATTTATATTTTGATGTTTAATTAACAATGTACAGAAAACCAGATGGAGGAGCTTCACAAAAAAACAAGAAACCACTCCTGCTTGACGTCTAAACTACACAGTTTCAGTTTTGGCCTTTTTGGCAGCTGGAGTTTCTTCTTCTGGCTGGTCACTGGGCAGCTGTGGCTTCTTCATGGTGTGAATGACACCCAACGCTGTTGCCCGTGTCTCTGTAACAAGCAAAAAAAAAAAAAAAAAAGGTATCTGAGCATTAAACTTATAATTAGCAGGTATTATCATAAGAACTCAAGACAGTATTCAAGATCAGGCCTGATGATATTTGTGTAGCACCTTTCACACATGTAACCACAACGTAGCAAATTAAAATAATAAAATCAAAAAAAGAGGGGACCAAAAATAGACCTTTGTGGAACACCACAAAAAGGTTATGCTTTTAGAAGGTAACATTAAGTTAAATGAATATGAAACGACATCAGCAAATTTCTTGATATTCAAATCTATTAGACTGATTTATCAGCAACATTAGCATAAACAGAAACTTCACAATGGCACTGTCCTTTAATATAGTAAAAGATCATTTTTATAACAAAATAATAAAAGCTCCAGAATTTCTTAGTTACCTCCATGCAGTACGACGGATCGGCAGTTAGTGGAAACTGCAGCTTTAGCGTCCCCCTCAGAGAGGCTGAACACTATCCCCCTAGACTCTTCATTAAGAATCATACCAAACATACAAGCTCTCAAACACTATACAACTCTGACAGCCTCAAACAATTAAGGATACAGATTGGCGATGTCATATGGGCCGCGCAACTGAAGAGGCTAAACGAAAAAACAAGAAGAGTGACAGTTTAACACAATATCAGCTTCTCAATGAAAAAGGATAAATGCCTACATACTAAACATATTCCTCACAGCATGCATGAAAGAGAAGAAAATCAGTGCTCATACCGCCTCGGCACCACTGGAAACAATGACGTTCTAACAAGGAAAAAAATGTAAAATAACTTATATATCGGGGTTTAAAAGCATATTTGTATGTTAGTGCTAAAGTGAATGCAGCCATATAATTACCTTTCCTTTGCAAACTGACACTAGATTGATGGCATTTGAAATAGTGTATTTCTTTAGGGTGGAATCTCTGATGGCTGCTGTGTAGCTTATCTCGAATAACACTCCCCTTTCAATAGCCTTAGAGAACAACATGGACAATGACACAATTACAAGAGAATAATGAGCTCCCTGATTTTTAAGATTTCCCATGATAACTCATTATCCCAAAACACTGTATTGGAAGAAAATACAGCAGAAATCCTTTAGAAAGATAAAAAATGTATATATTAGAGAATACAAATTTAAGGTGTGTTACATGCTCTGCGGGAGAGTTTTTGTTCCATCTCAGTTGCTCTGACACAGACAGGTCTGTTCACAAAGTTACACAGAGTGTCTGATGTTAAACTAAAATCACCACACACCACACACCTCTCAGGGCTAAATATACTTCTGTGAAGTGGTTCCCTGACGGGGAATAGACAACTGCATATCAAATTAAAAGCTAGCAGCAAGCATGTCATTCTCACTTAGAAAAGAGCATCAAGCCTCTCAGAGTGAGAAATAGTTGCTGGACCAAAAAAAGTTCAAATAAAGCCATAAAAGAATGAATACAGTTTGACAGCTAGAAGTGGAATTGGTGTCATCTCATGTAGTTTTTCCACACTAATAAATCAGTTTGGGAAAATAGTTTCCTAAACTTGGGTATACCCTGGGTATAAACTGCTGTATTTTAGGCACTGGCCTTAACTGCTGCCCACAGTAGCTACTAGTGAATTTATTAGTTCACCACTTTAAGCAACCCCTAGTGAATGTGTAACTGTAT
This sequence comes from Brycinus macrolepidotus, assembly GCA_037974445.1. Classification (NCBI taxonomy): domain Eukaryota; kingdom Metazoa; phylum Chordata; class Actinopteri; order Characiformes; family Alestidae; genus Brycinus; species Brycinus macrolepidotus. The sequence continues at coordinate 31,787,049 of JBBPCZ010000115.1, read as the reverse complement.
AACGTCATGGAAAGACAGACTGTGCGTGTGTGTGTGTGTTTGTGCGTATATAAAGTGTAACAGAAAACTAAGCAAAGTCAATGAATTGTAACTTTGGGCTACATGGTAAGACTACTGATGCATTTAAACTAACCCCGTTTATTGGGGACCTTTTGCAGTGAAAGGGCTGCTTTTCTGTCGCTGCTATGCAGATAATATCCACATCATAGGTCATGCAGGCTGCCTGTTAAAATAAAATACAGTGAGAGATGTAACATATTCCCATTACTATGTTTGCAGATTATTAGTGGATTTGAAAACATTAAAAAGAAACATGTAAAGAAGGAACAATGAACATTTATCAACACATTCATAAAAACCCTTCAACCTACATGGAACAGCTTCTCTGTTTTGGGATAGACAGCCAAAATGTCAAAGTTTTTGTATTCCGCAGATGGCCTCTAAAGTGAAGATCACACAGGATTATGGTCCAAATATCATCAGATTAGAGATTCCAGTTCATCACAAAACTACTGCAAGACCTTTATGTACACTTACAAAGTGAGAGGCATCGGTGGCCACCACTGTCAAACGGTTCAACACTCTAACTGGTCTAGATCTACCCTGTGAGAGAAAACAGGAATTAGAAGACTGCTTATGAAGAAAACTTCCTACATAGCTGTTAAATGATGACTATTAAATCAAGTCACCTGTACTATTGGAAACTTCTCGAAGAGCTCTGCTACAGGTTGTGGTTTAGGAATTTGCTGTAATTAACATCAACAGCACATAAGATCAAAATGAATTCACCAAAATTCCAACATCCGCACAGCATTTCTGTATACACACAATGAGCACAATTAAATACCTGTTTCTTCTGTTGCCCTTCCACTACATAATTTATTGCAACGGTGGAGTATCCGACTGAAAGAAAATAAGAGAGATGTTTAAGAATAAGCCTCACATGCGTTGGTCTTTAATTTGGACCTGGTCAGAAACTTTCCAGGTGTTAGCAAACTTAGAAACTTAGAAATCAGGAAAGAGCCACATCATAGACAGCTAAATATGGCCCTGGAAGCAACTGTATTCAAGTGACGTTTAACAACTTCATGCAACTGTCTAGCAAACTAACTGCCAAAAGTGGTTAAACTTACGATGAGCAGCTGTCTCTATCGTGCTCTGAAGCTTTGTCTTGTCAGTGACAGCGATTATGTTTAAATCCATAAAAACAGACATGTTCCTTCCGACTCTACCCAAAACAGTCAAACCAGTGCTTAATTTTCTACACAATCAAAATCAAAGCTGTGGATTTATAAACACTGCACTTAATCTCTCAATCAAAGTAAACAGCTTTTTGTGCTGCTCTAAAAAAAACACGACTTTGTCTTGCTTCATACAAATTTGCTAACAGCTAGCTATCGGTGCGGTTTTCCGAGGCATGGGCGCTGTGTAAACACATGGTTTTACTCTCTGATATACTGCTCATGGGATTTGTAGTTCAAAAACGGACAAGGACTTCTAAAGCGTGATTACAGGTCGACCTGGCGAAAACTACACTATGGTCCACTTCCTCTCCCGGTAGTCATTTCGGCTCGGTGAGAGCAATCCGATTGGTGCGATTTAAACAGAAGACCGCGACGCCATGAAAACAATAGTTAAAGTGTGTTTAGTTCGTGGCAGTAATTAGAGATAAATAGAGGCATTACAGATAAGGAATGGAGCTGGTTTAAAACGAAGGGGACACGCTAGTGTATATTACTCGGGAACACGCCAGTGTATATTACTTTTTCTCAGTTTTGTCGACCGTTAACTTAGTTCTGTGTGACTGATCTGAGATCAGCTGGTTTTGTACCGTCTAACTGAAACGGTAGCTGCTGCAGACTTAGTCCTCATTTTCTGTCCCTTTGTTTTGAAAAAGTTGTTTTAACAGCTCATTTTGGTCCTTTAACTGTAGACAAAGTCTGTTTGTGCTAGCTGATAGCACCGTTTGTATGTGTTCTTCTGTAACTTGGCTGTATTTCGTTGGTCTTCGCTGTTGGTAGAGGTTAGTCCTGTCAGACTGTGTAACTCTCCTCATTAGACCACCTAGCCCATTATATTTCTCACTGACTATTCTCTTTATTTCTCAGAGCCATGGAGTTCAGCTTGAATTACAAACCGGAGCGAATAAAATCTACAACTGTGGAAGACTTAAGAAAAGATCTCTCTCTCGAATTTTCCAAACTACCCGCATCGCAGGTAATATTTCTTAACTCAGTTTCAGTCCTAATGAAAAAGTGTTTATACGTGTGTATTACTTATTACTACAGGGAGTTTGACAGGATTCTTGTTTACAGTGAATGTTACTATAGGCAGCTGGTGGCCTAGTGGTCAGGGATCTGCCCTTGCGATCAGAAGGTTGTGGGTTCGAATCCCAGGACTGCTGTTGGCACCACTGATGTACCCTTGGGCAAGGTACCCTACACACTGCTCCCTGGGCGCCCCCATTGGTGGCAGCCCACTGCTTCGCTTGGTGAATGGGTTAAATGCAGAGAAAGAATTTCACACTGTTCACACTGCTGTGGTGTGTTCACGTGTGACTATAAGGGGCCACTTTGCTTTAAAACATACTACAGTTATAAGGCACCTCATGGATTACCATAAAACAATGCTACAGTGATATACAGAAATAAAGCACTTTAATTAATTTCTTATGTTTTATTAGAACCGTACTGCAATACTGCAGATCTTTTTTTAATTTTTTTTTAATTTATTTATTTTTTTTTTAAATAAGGGATAACTTGTCATGTTCAAGGCAAGACCTCTGTATAGTAGGCTAGACACGTTTGCTTATTAAAGGCTGTAATGGTTCTATTGACAAGTTCTAAACCATTTTATTAGACTTTGTTTGAGTACTACGTGTCTGTGCTCTGAGAAAGAACCATGATTTGCATTCCCTGTAGGACTCTGTGTTACTGGACAAGGAGCATTTGCAGGTGTACCTCAGGATACGCCCATTCACTTCCACGGAGAGTGATTATGGTGAATCGCAGGTAAGAAAGTTAATATTTAACCGATGTGTGTTTTTAGTGGAATTAGTTCTCAACAGCAGTCTAGGTCAGTCTGGTTTGTAATCTAGTGATTATTTTAATGCTGAGTGATTTTATACATGTAACTTAACACTGAACATTTAATTTTACAATCATGCACACAGTGGTAAGCTCCTGCTCGGGATTTCTTCTCTTTCAGTGATTCGCACACAAGCAACTTATGCTAATAGCTTCCCCTTGTAAATGGGGCTTTTTAATGACCTCTTTAGATTTTTATATTTCCTCTTTATCGTGCAAGTTATCACTAATCTGATTAATCAATAATGTGCATTCTAATCAATTATTTTTTGTATTTGAGTAATCGATTTTAATTAAGTAATCATAACAACCCTACTCCGGACCAGTATTCCACTACACTGCTCTGTTTTATGTTTTCTTTCTTCTTCACAAATTCCTTCACAAAGAGTGACG
>JBBPCZ010000115.1:31767142-31783470 GCA_037974445.1 Brycinus macrolepidotus | reverse complement strand
TAGATCTTTAAGTCCATCTCATGAAAAATGGGAGCAAAAACAAAAGTGTTGCGTTTATATTTTTGTTGAGTGTACATGGCACAGTTTGCTGTTTCCTTGTTGGAAATTTTAATCATCCTAACCAATTCTAAAGTTGTGAAGGATATTAACTGTATGAATTAGTTTTATAAGAATTAGGACTGCAGCATATATTATGGATGTGTTTTTATGAACTCAATTTATGTAATCTAACCAACTTAATAACTGGTTAAAAATTATGCACACTTTTAACACATTGCAAGGTGTACCGCAATTGCAGCATGTAGAAATACGATCATGGTGCTAGTATTGTGTCCATATTATAGCCATTATAAGAATGTGTCCACAAATTATAAAGTTATGCATGAAATCTTCAGGTGTTTTAAAAAGCAAGAACACAAAGCCATGCAGTCCAAGGCTTTCTCAGCCTTTGGTGATATAGAAGTGCTTTTAATTGAATCTTCTTTTCCTTCAGGTTGTCTCTGTGTGATCTGGCAGGATCAGAGCGATGTGCTAAAACCCAGAACAGGGGAGACCGCTTAAAAGAAGCTGGGAATATCAACACATCTCTTTTAACTCTGGGGAAATGCATAAATGCATTGAGACTGAATCAGACCCAGTCAAAGTGAGTCCTTGCTAAAAACCCAGAGGAATAGGCACAGAAATATCCGTTTTCCCCTCATGTCTGGCTTGTACTTTTAATTTTTTTTTCTAGGTTCCAACAGCATATTCCTTTCAGAGAGAGTAAGCTGACCCATTACTTGCAAGGATTTTTCAGCGGCCGTGGAAAAATCTGCATGATTGTCAACATCAACCAGTGTGCGTCTATGTTTGATGAAACCCTGAACGTTCTCAAATTCTCTGCAGTGGCTCAGAAGGTCAGTCATGATCTTGTGTCTCCATCTCTGTCTCTTCCTTATCACCATGTTCAGGTCTTCTTTTTCTTGGCAGTTTCTTTCTTAAAATGTCAGAGTTTCACTGAAGTGGCTGTAGAATAACTAACAATTAAACAATGACTAAGTGCACAATTTAACATGAGCTTAGTTCAAGCTTATTATGAAACATGGTGTTGTAATATTGAATGCACATTTCTTGGTTACATCCTGAGTAGACTTGGGATCTTTTGTCAGTTGTTAGGTTGTTTTAGGTAATAATTAGGGGTAAGCGGTGCCATAGTCATTGTGATTGTGCACCATGATATGGATTGCACTACACTGTCAACAGCCTAATTATACAATAGCCTACAATAAAGCATTTTATTTTCCTCAAAGCTTCAGTTGTAGTTTGAATACTCATCCTTTTATAGTATATGTAACTGTAACACACTCTGACGCTGGATATACTAGAGAGTTATTCCTTTTATTAGCCTGCTCGTTTCTTTGAAAGGCTGAATCAAGCGATATTAAGAGATGTTTATGCAATAGGAAATAGCAAAATACAAGTTACTGTACCTGTGAGGCTGAGAATAAAGTGGGCAACAGACTAGCTAACCACTGTAGTGCATTCATATAGGCTGTTAAATGTCCTTATAAATCGATACAAACTCAGACACAAATAACTTGCCAGGTCATCAATACTGAACGAAGCTCCATATCTGAATGCTCTTTCTAGCACAGTCAAAAGTGACTTTAGTGCTAAAAGCACCCCCTTGAGAATCTTTAGACTGCACACTTACAAATTTTGAAATAATTGCTATGCCAATTCCTCAAGAAGTTTTTCATAAATTGTATTTAGCAAGTAAACTTGACAACCTTAGTTTGTTCTACTAAATCACATAATGTTTCAGCATGTTGGCAGTTCTTCATCTGACTACGACGTTGGTTATGTTCACTCATCACATTGCAGGTTGTGGTCATGAATCCAAAACCAGTATTTAGCGCTGTGTCCAAGAAATCTGCCAGAGATGTTTCCATGATGATAAATAATGTGGACAGTAACGAATGGACCAGGAGAAGCACCCTGATTGGGTGGGAGGCAAGTTTAGAGGATGTTCAGGAAGATGAGGATGAAGAAGACATGGAGGAGGAGGAGGAACAAGAAGAAGAAAGTGATGAGAGCATGGTGGAAAACACTGTTTTAGAAGCTGGAGAAGATCAAGATATACATGAGGTATGGTGTCTAGCTTTGTCTGAATGCATCCTTTATCAGTACACTATGTTTAAGGATGTACTAATGTGGAATTTCTGGGTTGATAACTGATTATTCACACCTTATGGTCAGTACCAGTATTTTACTTTTAGTTCACACTGATCCATATATGAAGTTAAGTGATCATAAGATAAAATTCAAAAGATGATGCCACATATATATTTGCCCCCCCCACCCACTACATTTTAAAGGTTTGGAATCATTGTTTTGAATCAAATTTTTAAAAATGTATGTACTTGTATTAAATTCTTCTGGTGCTATTGGGGGGGAAACTGCACTTGATGGAAAAAAAAAAAAATCTTACAATACCTTCCAGTGTCTAGCTTATAGTATTTCAGTTTAAACTGTGTTGATGAAAAAAACAGTCATTAATATGACAAATGATTCCAAACAATAAAATTATAATACACACCAATCAACCGTAACAATAAAACCCCTGACAGATGGAGTGAATAATAAGGATATGACTGACTTTAACAAGGGCCAAATTGTGATGGCTAGACAGCTCGGTTAGTACAACAAAAGTGATCCACAGCAGACCAACCGGTGAATCTGCAACAGGGTCATGGGTGTCCGAGGCTCAGTGATGTATGTTGGTAGATACAGCTAGGTTGCCTGGTCCAAAAGAAGAGCTACTGTAGCACGAATTTCTGGAAATGTTAGTGCTGGCTATGATAGAAAGGTGTGAAAATACACCAGTCATTAAAGCTTGCTGCATATTGGGCTGTGTAGCAGCAGATCGGTATACTGACCTCTGTCTACCACCAGAGGTGTCTATAATGGGCACATGAGCGTCTGAAGAATCACATTTTCTTTTACAACATGTGCCACATGCACAATCAAGAAAAAACAATCCCTTTCAGGGTACAGTCAGTCACTAACGTGGTACCCGAGTTGGTCTTCAGTATCTTTTAGTTAGAGAGTGTATCTGTACTGACTTTTACATAATTTTATTTGCACTGACTCTTACTCATTGTTATGCTCTAGGCTTTTTGTTTTTCTGCTTAAAAAAGAAAAGCGTTGTAAATGTACACATTCCCCTTTTCACTGGGAAAATGAAGTTTTAAGGTGCACCGTTGTTCCGCATGGACCGTTTTGTATCTTTGTGGGTACATTTACACTGTACCTTGAGGAACTTAAATATAGGTGCACATGGTCAGATTTATTTTGTGTTTATTCATTTCAGCTTCAACAGAAGGTTAATGAACTTGAAGAAAAGCTCTCCAAGGCAGAATCTGAAAAACTGGATATGGAATCTCACATCAGAGAAGAAGTTACCACTGAGTTCATGAAGCTGTTTTCTGACATGGAAAAGGATTACAAGTAAAGTGAAGGGTTGTTTTTTCCTCATAGATATTTAGGAACAAAACTTGCCGCACATACTTAATGTGTTTTTTTTCTACAGTGAACGTCTTCAGAGAGAGAAGGAAATTGCTGAAGAAAGAGCTGAGAGGAGATTGGAACTACTCAAGAACTTAGTTTGTACAAATGCCAATGAGCAGTTAGATGCAAGCCCTGCTTTACACACAACTAAGGTGAAAATGCCTTTTGTTCTTCTAAATCTGTTTAAAAGTACACTGTTCCCTTTACATTTGCATCGTTTGACCTTTCAGCAGGTGGATATGAATGATCTGTTAGTGTCCCATATTCATACAGAGATATGAAGTACTGCATTATTTTTTTCTGTCATTTAGGAGAGTAAAATGGACTGGGATGGGATGGTGGAAACAGTGCAAAATGACCTGGCTAAGATAAAGAAAGATGCAGAAGCAGCACAGACATGTCTAGAAAGAGGAGCTCACTCCCCTGGAGCAGTCAGCAGGCTGAGGATGCAGCTGGATGAAATGGCAGGAGAGCTCCTCAAAAGCCAGCAGCTCCTCAATATCAAAACCAACGGTGTGTTCGCTCACTTTGATCTTACCATATCAAACAGAGCATGACCGCATTTTCTTCCTGTAACTACATTGTCAATTTCATTCCAGAATTGGAAGCCGTGCAAGTACAGCTACAAAAATCCAGCGACCAGCTAGTGGAGGCTAACATGGTTGGTTTCAGTTCAGAGCAATCATTGTTTTGCATTAGTCATGTAATGATGGTTATTAAACATGATATTGTGCATTCTACAAATGACACTAGATCTAGGGAGCTGGAGCAGTGTTAGAGAGAGCTGTTGATTGGTGCCAGTTGTTTTTCTGGAGCTCAAGTAATGTTGCATTAGATGGCATAAATAAAGGAATGTTTAAGTGAAAAACTAAATGTACACAATTTTCCACTTCCCCCAGATATATGGTGTCCATATTTTGCTTCTTCAGTTTAGAACTGAGAGTGCAAAGCCAATGTTGCTACTAATGGCAACTTACTATCTACTCTGTTAAACCTCTAACTTGTTTTTCTGTTGATAGTTCTTTTGATGCTGCACAGTTTGTGGTTAGTCATCCTCTAGTACTGTATCAGTGGTCAGTTTCAGGACTGGCTGGATATCTGATTGGTGGACTACCCCAGGAGTGATACTGAGGTGTTAAACACTCCAGCACCACTACTGAGATGTGCAACATGTGCACACACAGGCACACATACACTGAGATTATATACTATATTCATGGATTAAAGTTCTCCGTCGGTATGACGGATTTCCGTCAACTGAGTGCAGTAAAGAAAAAAATCTGTGAGATAATTTTTTTTTTGCTTTAATCCATGTATATTTGTTTGTTTTTATTTTAGAATTATGAAAATCAGAAGACAAGATGCCAAGAGCTAATGGCAATCTGCCAAGAGAAAGACGAAATGATCTCCAAGCTGCAAACCACTTTGGATAAAAATATTGAGGCAGCTTCTGAAGATGTAAGTTTTAATACATGAGTAGGTCTTTATTTTGCAATGTACTACTATGATACAAATAAATCTTGTCAAATATTGTAACATAAATATGTTAGACTGTACTGACCAATTATATTACTGCTTTTTCAGAGGGTGTTTATTGACACCATTAAAGAAGAAATCTTGCAGTATAGAGAGAACTGCAAGTGTATGCTCAACGATGACAAACAGGAGATGAAAGACCAAGAAATTCAGCAGCTTGTACAAGCTTTAAAAGAAAAAGAGGAGTGTTTGGATGAACTCAAACACGAGCAGCTTTCACTTAAGCAAAAGGTGATGGATCTCACGGAACATCTGACCAGTCAGACCTGTGCGCATGAAGCTGCTTTGTCCTCACTTGAGACAGAAAAAGCAGCGACCATGAAACTCACTAATGAGAACAGGGCTCTTGCCAGTGACCTCAATGTGCTCCAGCAGGGAGCCAGTGAAATGAGCTCCAAGCTCAAAGCCATGGAATCAGAGTTAAGCAGTCAAAAGAGTGAAGCAGCCAAGCTTTATGAGGAGCTCCAAACAGCCAAAGCTCTTATCAGGGAACGTGAAGAGGAGTGCAGCAAACAGACCAGTACAATCAAATCCTTAAAGCTGGAGGCTGAGAACTTGCACCACACACTTGATGCCCAGGGACAAAAGATCAGCTGCGAGTTCCAGGGAACCATTGAGGCTCTCCGCAAAGAGTGTGAGGTGGTGATGTCCAACACCATAGAGAAAAGCAGGAGGATAAAGGCAGTGGAGCAGGAGCTCAGTCAGACCAAAGAGGAAATGCTCCACATGGAGAACCAGTACAATCAACTGAAACAAGAGCAAGATGCTCAGAGAGAAGAGAACCAGAACATTCTTGGCCGTTATGAAGCTGAGAAGCTGGCAGTGGAGCAGATAAAGAAAAGTCGCTCTGAAGTTCAAGCAGAGCTCAGTGGGCTGAAGCAGCATTTGGCACAGCTGAAACAGCAAGAGCAGGCCTTCACATGCAGCTCCGAGAGAGTTCTGGAGCTGGAGAAAGAGATGGCTGAGAGAGAGGCCCACTGTGCAGCTCTGCAGGAGAGGCTACTGCACACTCAAAAAGAACTGGGTCAAGCAGCAGAGATTTTGAGGAAAGAGCAACATAGAACAGAAGAGGGAGAGAAAAAGACTGCTGAGAACACAAAAGCAAGAGACGAGGCAGAGAGGAGTAGAAGAGAATTGGAGGAGGAGCTTGTTCATAAGGATGCAGAACTGGAGGCCAAAACGCAGAAGCTTTTGAGGTAACTTCAAAACTCAGACTTTGTCAATGCTCAGACTAAAACCTGGATTAGTTTTACCAGGGTACTTTGATTTTAGTGGTTGCTGACATGGTATTTGGTTACTTTCATCAGAATCAGTTTTATTATAGTTGTTGATTCAGTAATTGAAATTGTGGTATTCTGCCTCAATGTCTTGATATGCTTTTAGCGTATTATGGTATCAGTACATCTATAACACAAACTGCATCAATAATAACTATAAAAAAACTACCACTTTTTCCAGCTTATTAGATGTCTAAAAAAACGTCATGTATCCTAAAAATTTCTTGTTCAAATTTCAAACACAGTCAGATCAGGCTGGTCAAATTTCTTACAAATGACATTCTGAAGTCCCACCTGGTCAAATTAATCTAGCTCCAGTAGTGCTAAAGAGTGCTTTATTAAATATAATGCAGTGTCTATCATTAAACAATCATTTAATGTTCAGTAAATTCTGAGAGTATGCAGTATCTGTCCTGCAGTAGACATTGTCTGTTCTTGACAGGTCTGAAAAACAGGTGACTGATGGACTGGATAAAGTTAAGAGCTTAAATCTTGATCTGCAACAAAAAGAGAAACTTATCTCTGATCTACATGACAAGCTGTCTGAGGGCAGTGCAGAAACTGGGCAGCTTCAGAGAGAGGTCAGTGATCGTATCTTATTGTTTTATTCAAATGGGTGACTTTCTGCTGTTGGAACTGACATGTAAAACCAATGTGTTCTCTCTCAGATTGCATCCTTGTCTGAAGAGATCAGAAAGCTGCAACAACAGCTATGTGACTTAAAGGAGGAGAGGGATCAAGCTTTGAGCAGCTTGGCCAACAAGGAGGAGGTTATTGAACAGCTCAAGACTGTGAGCACTTTTCTTTGGTGTTATTGACTTTGAGATCTTTATCTGGCTTTCTTTGAGATTGTTTACTTATTCCTTTTCCCCTGTTGACAGGAACAAGCCAGCAAAGCCAGCCTGCAAGAAAATTTCCGAGATTCTTGTCAAGGTAATGCTTTAAAACAACATGCCTCTAGATTAAAACATCTTAATCTGATGACATTAGGTTGCATAATACAGCATGCAAAATATGCTACAATCTCATCTTGCAATTGATTTATGTTTGTAGCGCTTCTGACCAAGGAGAAGCTGATTGAGGAAATGTGTCTCACTCTCACTGATAAAGAGAGGATACAGTCAGAACAAGAGCAACTTCTGGAGGCTAGATTGAATGAGATTGAATCCTTAAGTGAAGGTGACGGGGACATCGCTTTCTGTTTTCTCCTCACACAGACAATTTAATGTACTCATTTTTTCTGTGTTGCTGACATTAACAATGGCTGTGCCTAATGATTTCTCTCAGAGCTTGTCAAGCTAAAGGAGAAGTGGCAGAGAGAGAGAGTGACTGACTCTGGTTTTGATAACTTGCACCAGGAGGAACAGAAAGGAGAACCAACTGCAGGACTTTCAACAGTAAGCACAACCCCAAAGAGTCTTTGATCTCTCTGCATTTCCAAATCCTACACCCCTCTGCTGTAGCTGCTTTTCTGATAGAAAACGGATGAACGTTTTCAACAGCGAGAGAAAACGTTTCCTTTTGATGTTCTAGACAGATGAGAAGCTGGAGAGGAGCTTAAGAGGAAAGCTTCTGTCCCCTGATGTAGCCCAAAGGCCAGCAGAGAAAGCAGACCAGGGGACCGGGCAATCACAGGACAAGACCCATGACGAAGTACAACTTGAAATGGTAAATTCTCGTTTACTCACTCTCGCTCTGTCTGTCTAGGATGTGACCAACAGTGCTGATTTATTCACACAGCAGGTTTCTGAGCTTCATAGGTCAATTGCATATAAAGTTGTCTACCACTAGGAGGTATGGTTGAGCTTTAGCAAGAAAGTCACCTTAAAGACTGCTTGTATGCCTGTATCTTTGAACTGACAGCATGGTCTAATGCTGTCTATTGTGAGTGGTCTGAAGAGGTAAACTGCATAAGCCACAAGGGTTTTTTTAAGCGATTTATTGACTATTTATGAATGTATTTTTTTTTTTTATTCTAGTTTGTTAGTCAACATATAATAGACTTATTTTATAGCCAAGAACAGATATTTGATGCAATACACTGGAACATTAATAGCCAAATTTAACTAATGCTGATGTTTCTGGATTCAGTGATCAGAGACATACTTAGCAGGGAATCACAAATAAGGGAATCGTGGATAGATACCAATATCAATTTTTTTTAAATATGTCTTCAAAGTATGCTGAGTATACTAAATGCCTCACCAGATTTTCATTTATGATAACAGTCAGATTTGGCAATTTTTCTTCAAAGAATGATTTCTAATACCATTTCATTGATGTTTGTTTGGAGGTTCTTGAATTGCATGACATTTCATTTTCTCAGAAATAATTATTTTCAAGTATGCTGTAGCGCACACAGCTCTGGATATGCTTGTCTTCATCACTTCTTCTCTTTTTTTGATGGCTTCAAGCAGACTGCACCCCAGGACTCCTCAGTGCTTTCCACTGAGAGCGAGAGGGAGGACAAACGCTTCCCCAAACCACAGCTGGAGATCAGCTTCACCCCACTCAAACCTAACCGTGTCAACGTCCGCAGGCCAGGAGACAAAGAGTCGGTCACAGTCAAAATCAGACGTACAGCTAGGAAAAGGAAGAGTGCTGAGATAGAGGTCTGTATTAACTTGCAATACTGTGTCAATTAAGAGAATTTTGAAATGTTAATCAATTATAGTTGGTTTGTAATTAATTATAATAATCACTGAAGTACACACTGTGTTTGTGTGATTTAGAGCTCTGTGCAGTCAGAGAACAGGAAGAACCTGCGGGTCCGGGGAAACTCCCGGGCCAACATACAGTCTGTGGAGGTACAGTATTGGTCTTCAGTGTTCAGACACCACTTTTTTTTTTTCTTTTTTTTTTTTTTTAAGACTACTTTAAGGTGCACAAGCTGACAAAGGCACACACAGCTTGTATAATCTCCATAGAAAAGTATTGTCAATAGAATGGGATATTGTGGAACACCCTAGGGTCACCATGCTCACTGCCAAGCATTGACTAAAGAGGTATGGGCCTAAAGCTCTGTGGAGCAGGGGAACCACGTTCTCTTGAGTAATAGACCTAGTATCTTTGGGATGACTTGGAATAGTGTTTGTGGTCCAGAACTAATCATTTAAAATCTGTTCCTGACCTCACTAACAGTCTTGTGGCTGAATACAGTCAAATCCCCAAATCAATGACTCATCATTTAGAGTAAAGATTAAAGGCTGTTACTGCAGCAAAGAGGGGACAAACTCTCTGTTGATACCCTTGATATGGGAATCAATGTTGCATAAGCAGGTGTCTACAAATTTTTGGACATATTGTGTTTTATTGTTTGTAATAACATGCAATTAGTGTATGCAATTACTCTCTGTAATCCTCATGTACCAGGCACAATCGAATCATACTTGTAGCTTAGTGCTAGAACTGCTGTATAGAAATATACATAGAAAATACATAGTAACACAGCGGGCATAATGCAACATTCCTTTCTAGACTTTCACATTATTTTCAGGGACTAAATTTTATTATTAATATGCAGTTCATCTGAGCATATCCACTTTTTTCCCTGAGTAATTTGCCAAAACTGATGTTATCTAAACCATTTTATAAAGTGCTTAATGATTCTTGATTTTCACCTGAGTGCATTCATCAGTCATTTGCATGTCAATATGTTTTTATCTTGAAAGTCTCCCCCAGTGCTCAGTCAAAAGGCCAATCAATTAAAGCAACAGGATTCTCCTATTAGCCTGAAAGGAAGAAAAGATGGAACCTTGCAGAAGATCGGTGACTTTATCCAGAGCTCACCGACCCTGCTAGGCAGCAAAGGTCAGTACTGGCTTTTTATTTTAGGATCTGTCGATGGTATTGAACTCAACTCACAGATGTCCATATCTCTTTATGACCCATGTTTCTGTTCTCTCTGCAGCCAAAAAAATCATGGCAATTGTTGCTGTGAACCCCCCAGAGTCCCAGATCACCACAGAGGCAAACAACAAACCCAAAAGATCCAAACGCAAGCTCTTCAAGACCAAAATTTCCTCTCCTGTTGATATACCATCTCACCCGGTTAGTAGTGCTTTTGAAATACAGATGTTTCTGCATGATGTCACTGAGTGCCACTTTAAACTAAAACTACTTTTAATAAAGGGTTCATAAATTGTTTAAATGTGTCAGTTAATGGTTATTATAACACAAATACAAAGGGCAACAGTGAACTGTTTCTTACTAAAAAGTGAGGCTAAATTCAGCTGTACAGTTAAACCTAAGATGTCGATGGTTGGTTACTTAACTTCATCCGTTAACAGTATGTCTCTCACCTTAATCAGATAACAGGTCATTGTAACTGCTTACTGATGATTTTTTTAAAAAGAAGTTTATGACCTAATAAATCAGTTTAAAACTTTTAATGAACCCTGTATGAGTAGTCTTATTGTAAATGTTTACTTCCTGGTCATAAATTCTCAAAATTCTAATTAGGTCTTTTTTTGTACTATGTAAAGTACAGTATGTGCTCTAGAGACTAAACTAATGTATGGAATTATTTAATCTTTTTTTTTTATTATTATTATTATTATTATTATTATTTTTTTTTTTTTTTTTTTTTTTTAAGTGTAATCTGTCTTTTAGCTTTATAACGTAATATAACATCTCAGTTAGTAAACACCTATGTGCTCATTGAGAAGGTTTCTTAAAATGAGACTGTTTTAGACATGGTGGCCAATATTCCCTTTCTCCCAAACCGAAACTTTGATTTAAAGCAGCAAGAAACATGATATCTAACCAAACACACAACTTTTCCTGATCACTCCCTGTCTTTGTTGCATTATGTTGTTTTCTAAGACCAAAACTAGCACTGTTTCTAAAGAGCATTTCAGTTCAACATTTTATTGTGTTGAAGTGACTTTGATCACTCAGCTCTGCATAGCTCTAGATCTGCTGTGTGACTTATGGAAAATGGCATTATGTCATAATCTGTTCAATTATTTATTTCCACATTTTGGTTTTAGATCATTGGAGTAGATCAAGAGGACAGAGAAAGTGATGATTTCATCATCAAGAGGAAACTTAGAACAAGAACTGCTAAAAGATGATACCAGCGATGGACATTTTTAGGATGCAGTACTGTTCACTGACATTCCAGAAAAGTCTTACTGGAGGGGAGTTGTGGACACTGGAATTTTGTGTAAATATATGCTTGTTTTGTTTACTGTCTACTGTATATAAATATAGTTCTTAGTGCATTTTATATGCATTTATAGCTATTTCTGTTTGTTGTACATGATTGACAAACTGTTTTCTGGAGGGCAATATGTTAAAAAAAAAAAAAAAATGGTAGGAAAAATGTCCTTCAGGTCAATAAACTTCCCAAAATGAATTTTGGTCCCATTTAGCAAGTTGATTTGTCATCATTTATTAATCAGTTATTAATTTAGCTTCCTCAGTTCTCTTTTTCTCTGTCTCTCTCTGTCTGTCTGTGTGCTTGTGGCCCCACTTTGGGCACAGGCCGCCAACAAGGACTTCTCGGATGTCCTGGTCCCGGACCAATTAAACTTCTTGCTATAGAAACGCCAACAAGCTGGCCCTCTGCTCAGTCTAAAAGCCAAACCATTAAATCTTCCCTGTGTTCATGAGTGTGGTCTTTTGTAATTGTTTCTCTACACAAGTAGATGTGGACAGTCTGGAATTGTTCTGACTGGATGTTAGAGGTCAGTGTGCTGTATGAAAGTAATTTGTAACCACTGTCAGTGGATGGAGGCGGTTGTCATCCAAGAAGAGTAAGCAATACATTTTCGTTGGCACCTCTTGATCTCTGCCCCCAGCACTAAGGCAGCTCACAGCTGCACTCAACCATCTCAGGCCAGACTAGTGACATTGAAAACAAAGCAGTTTTGTGTTGTTTATTCCTCTGCCACTGCTACGGTAATTCCAACAATAGGAAACATTTTGTCGTTTTGTAGAGCAACTCGATTCCCTGCAGCACGCAATAAAGTATGATTGAAGTTTATAACTGCTGAAGAGACTCTTGCTGAATTACTCTGATAATGTAAAGAACTTTTAACCATCAAGATATTTAAATGTATTTTTTTTAGCTGGGATGTTAAAAATCCAGTTAACAGGATTTTTGTGTGTAGTTATATATTTTCATAAAGCAATCCATTTTACACCATGTTGGAACACTGCATACATTTTTTCACCTCTGCAATCATGACTATGGCACAAAAATATAACTTTCAAGAGAGAGATGCAAATCATAACCTCACCACAGGTGAATTTGCTTAGATTTCGTTGGCTGAAAGTCTCACTACATTTGAGATCTGCGTTCTGATCTGCATAATGAGGCAACTGAGTGGCTCGACTTTGCTCCCTGCGCGTGCCACAGAGTGATGGATTGATTGACATCTTTGTTGTGTCGTGGCCGTTCATCAGTAGGCTCTGTGGACAGCAAGGGGGCCATCAAGACAGCTGCTGTGGCTCTGGTGCGGTTTGTCAGTGTTGAACTGAGCCTCACTCTGAGCTGTCGTTTGAAAAATTTGGTCATTTGTAGGAGAAAGCATGAAGTGAGTAGCAGCTGGTTTGACTTCGATTTGGCTCATGACTCAAGAATGGATAAATCACACTCTGCACTGGATAAATCAGGATCTTGCTTTTTTATTATGTGTACCCTTACTATAGAAACTATGAAGAGTCCCCTTTTAAAGGAAGTACTTTAAGGATTAGTGTGGACAAAAAAAATCAAATTTGCACAGTTTTCCACTAAAGCCAGATGAAGTCAATCAGCTGAGACATTTTGCTTTTTTAGTTTAACATTGGCACTAAAAGGCTAACGTTGCTAATAATGGTTCAAAATCAATAGTCACCCAAATCCTTTCCCTAAATACATCCCCAAAACGTTTTGAGCTGAACTGGGCTGTTCTGGTGTTTCAAATTGGTTTTTAGTGTCTGTTAGTCAGAGCTAGACTAAAGAATCAAAATTTGGATTCTAAACATTTCTTAGTGTGAGTAAAAAAAAAAAAAATGAGAATTAGATTTTTCACCCCACCATTCTTTCAATGCACAGTACACATTGTAAACATACGTGTAAACGAACATGTTAAAAGTGATTGTTGGAGCGATTACACTGAAGAAACATAAACCTTTCAGAAGATGGTTGTGTATAGAACCTATGTTGTAAAGGAGATATGAGTGTGAAGAGCTACAGTACAGTTTAAAGAATCTCTACGTAATGTGAAGGTTCTGGTTCTTAGAAAGCTTTATTTTATTATATCAGTTAAAGTTTTTTTTTACCTTCAAAATGTAATGACCAGTCTCACTTTGTGATGCTCTCTGAACACTTTTATTACATCCTCAAATCTGTCAACATCAAGCCCCTAAGATGACGATGTCCCATGATGCATCCAGCTTGCTTTAGCTGATCAGTGTCGGTCTTTGTGGCAAGTATGACAATAACCATGACTCTTAAAGGAACCTTGTGTTCCCAATGAAAGATGGTACTGAATTGACTTTGACATACCTCTCAGCTCTGCATGGCTGTAGAGGGCTTGTATGACTTATGGAAAGAGGTATTAAATATTGAAATCAGAGCCAACATGTCAGCTTTCATTTTCTCCCTCATTTGGTGGTGAGTGAAAATCCCACCCTCCTTCCTTGGTCACAGGATAGCCTATCAGCTTTTCTGAAGTACCACATCCAGCCTCATTACTCCTTCACAGGATAGGTCACTGCGCAGACCCCCATCCAACAGTGCTCATCAATTTCCAAGCTATCAACCCGTTAAAAAGCACACAACTCGTTATTCAAGTGAGAAATTGCTTTCTAAACATAACTGCATGAGTCCATTGAAGTCCCTGGAATTCGTTCGTTCTTGCCGAAGGCAACAATACCTACAAGAGCGACCAGCTGAAACAAAGCAAGCCGATTTAGAAAGAAGATACACCAGAGTCTTGGTGTCAAAGCGTCTCCATTACTCTTTTCACCACATGATAGTTGGAGGAATCAATTCCCTCAAGATGCAATCATTTAAACGTGATGGAAAGGTTTTATAAACCCCGAGAGTAGCTCAAGGACAGTGCTTGAGGGGGTTATCCAAGTCAAACCACATTAAAGGCATGGTACAAATATCGTCTAATCATGGCAGCAGATCAGTATGGGACGTTGACCTTGCGATGCGATTTACGAGTGTTGAGGTGGCAGAAGGGGATCATAATATGACTTATCAGTGCCCTCACACTGCTCTCTTCCTAACCTGCTGGCTGAAGTTTGCTCTTCCTGCTACTTCTGGCTCCCTATGATTAATGGAGTAGATGCAGTACTGATCCATTCCATTTGTACCTACAATAATGATAACTATAAAAGCTGGCGGTGCAACAATATACTTGAGACAATGTCATTCATAATGCCGGTATCACGATTTGGCATTTTCATTATATACTTTGAACAAAATTTAAATGACCTAAAACAATGACAGTCCGTGTCACTGGCAAACCTGACACGAATTTGGAAGGGAGAGAACAGTATAACATGCAGTCCAGCTTTATTGTCCCTGATTTCCTGAGATCACACACAGCCATTGTTAACTTGTGCAACCTGTCCAGTGACACACACATATGGGCTTAATTGGAGTCTTATTTGGGAACTTTAGTCTATGTTCCCAGCCATAATTTAGCCCAAGATGCCTTTGTTTCCCCAAGCACCCTCCTTTAAATCAAGCTCTGGTCACACTCTGATTGGCTTTCCACTTTGCCCTGTATACACAGTTTTGCACAGTTGTTTTCATGAGTATGCCAGGGAACAAGCTTTTGTTTAGTATACTAAAGGCTAGCTTGCCCTTAATAATAACCGCCCGCTCTGCACATTACAATGAGCCTTTCAGAACAAGATATAGTCATCGGGATTGGAAAAAAATCATGGCATCTTGTCCTTAAAAGTTTTGTTAGACTTTTGTGTAAAGCACTTAGCAAGTAAACAAAATATTTTTAATGGTCATCCTGCTTTGTTTCAAACAGATCTGTTTTTGTTTTAGATCTGTTTTTGTTTTTCATCTTTTTAGTTAATAAATATCAGTACCTTTGGTGTGCAAGTGTAAAATGAATAATGCAGATAATGAATGGTTGCTGTCGAGTTTTGACTAGCTGTAAAGTGTGCGAGGCCTCTTTGCTTCCAGGTGTTAGATTGAGTATTAAATTGGACGTTGAGGATGTGCCAGCAAAACTGCTGCAGCGAGATGAGAGGAGCATGTTCTAATTTGGAGAGCTGGAATTGAATTTTGTTAGTGGCCGCATACCACGCGTTTAATGTCCGTGTAGAGTTATTACATTTCATGATGGAGAATCGGTCTCAATTTTGTCACCCCTCACATCAGCACAAAATGCATCCTAAACCGAGGCACAACACAGACAGATTGCTCAAGGGAGCCATTAGGCAGTTCCAACAAAACAAAGTTTTCAAAAAGTGAAAAATGTTTGGATTCGGCATGTTGCATCTTCGTTACTGGGGCTGTATTTTATTCTGACAGTACCCTTTTCTGCTAAATTCTTGTCTCTTTCATCAAAGTGACTGACTTCAGTAGAGTCTTGTTTCTATTCTGCATTATTCAGCAGACTCTGCATGATGCACTGTCATTACTGCATTCATCTCCATTAATTACACATGATTGATTCAATTAAACATAATTACCCATGATTTATTCAGCTTAACAATGTGCAAACACAAAGTTTCTCTGTCAGCGCGCATATAAATAAATCAATCAGTATGGAAGATTCAGTCAGTGCGCAGCTGATTCCTAAAAGCGCTGTAGGATCTGCATTAACTCTGTCTGCCCCTTGCAGAGACTTACATAAATGTCTCTCTCACTCTCTCTCCCTACATATATATATATATAGAGAGAGAGAGAGAGAGAGAGACATTTATAAGATAAGATAAGATAAACCTTTATTAGTCCCACAAGTGGGAAATTTGCATTGTCACGGCAGAAAGTGAACAGTA
>JBBPCZ010000115.1:31756149-31767042 GCA_037974445.1 Brycinus macrolepidotus | reverse complement strand
GCCTGAAACCGATCTCAGAATATCCGAATGCATGCGTTTTTTTCCTGTTTACACTGTCATGGAACAGATCCGATCTGCGTCACATATGAGCAAAAAATCGGAATTGGGTCACATTTAACTGACAGTGTAAACAAGGCCTTAGATGTGTTCCACGTGATGCTCACTAGCATTTAGGAATCTTTGTGCTTTTGGCAAACACTGTCCTGTGTAGTAAATGCACTCATTAACCATAACCAGCTGTTTAATGTTGTGTAGGTTCTCCTTGTGCAACCAAAACTTGTCAGACCCATTGAGGCATAGAGTCCACAAGAAGGTGTGCTGTGGTATCTGGCACTTAGACGTTAGCAGCAGATTCTTTAGGTCCTGTAAGTTGTGACATGGGGCCTCCATGAATTGGACTAGTTTGTCCATCACATCCGACAGATGAGATCAGCTTGAGATCTGGGGAATTTGGAGGGCAAGTCCACATCTTGGACTGTCTGTCATGTTTCTCAAACCATTCCTGAACAAGTTTTGCAATGTGGCAGGGCACATTATCCAACTGAAAGAGGCCACTGCCATTAGGGAATAGTGGTGCCATGAAGGGACATCATGTAAACCAACCATACTTGGTTTACAGCAGTGTTAGGTGGTAGATGTCAAAGCCACATGAATGCCAGAACCCAAGGTTTCCCATCAGACACCATTCTGTAGTAGCCAGATTAAACTTTGTGATACAGTAGCTCCTCTGGACCAAATAGGCTAACCCTCGTTTCCCATGCGCATCAGTGGACCACATAGGTCCTAGCCACTGCATTTCGGTAACACCCTCAAGACTTGCTGTTTTGGAGATGATCTGACCCAGTTGTCTATCCATCACAATTTGGCCCTTGTTAAAGGGGCTGAGATCCTTATGCTTGCCCATTTTTTTCTGCTTCCAACACATCAAAACATCAACTGACTGTTAATTTGCTGCCTAATATATCCCACCCATCGGCAGGTGCGACTGTACCAAGATGATCAATATTATTCACTTCACCTGTCAGGGGGTTTAAAGTTACAGCTGAACAGTGTAAATACCGTTCTGAAGAAAATTATATTGTACCTTGAAAATGATATTGTATCTTGATTTATCATATAATTCCTGAAAATACATGAATTATCACAGCAGTGCATTGTTTCTACCTAATGCATTGTTCATCATTAGTTTATTGTTCAGCATTGTTCAGCAATTTATATACAAGAAGCTGCCTTTCATGGACATTAATACTTTCTATACTGGGTTGATCTGTCTGGAAACTCACTGATTTATGGTTTGCCTCCTGAGATTTTGTTTGTAAAAAATAAACAGAAGAGACCATTTAAACTCTCCATCCTCCCCTGCCTTTCTCACAGGCTACAAAGCAATTAAACCCTTGCTTCTAATAATAATATTAATCTCTACAAGTTTAGCTCACAGCCACATAAGAAGTGACAGTCACTGGCAGGCGAATTAGCTGCCCATTCAGAGGGCAGATAAAACAAGACTGCTTAGTGGGGGATTTAATGAGTCACTTTATACCGACATATACAGATGAATGAGAGGATTGCATTTTTTTGCCATACAACCTTATGAACAAGTGTAAGTAATCAGAATCACACATTCATAATCATGTGTTTACATTAATGCATTCATGCCCAATAACTATATTAAATGCTTTATAAAGTGCCACAGAATGTGATGAACTTTTGTGTAGTTGAACAACATGTAACTGAACATCTATGAGTTTATTCTTTATTCACAATCTAATAACGATTTTCTATTATTTCATTAAAATGTTTTCATGAAAAGTGATTAAAAACATTTTAGCCATATGGTTTGATCCATTTGATTAAGTTTCCTTAGATTTGGGCTCAAGCAAGCTCAGGAAACATAAATAAACCAAATTTAAAATTTCATATATGGGCATTAATGGGTTATGTGAAAATCTAGTATTACTGCTATCAGGGTACAATACTCTTTCATGTGTTGCTAATATTTTAGGAGTGCTTTTAGTCCATTTCTGGTGGTCCATTTCTGGTGAGATTTTTACACAATGTTAAGATCAGTTGGCATTTTCAAATTATGCCAAAAAATAAATAAATAAAAAGGAGGTTCAGCTCCTTTATTGAAACCTCACATGTGCATAAAAAACACATTCAAAGATGTAGCAGAGAAGCTAGTGAATGTAATGAAAGTCATTGGCGAGGGAATATCATAAACTGCATAATTCTGTACAGTCTGTAGACAAGTTAAGTACACATTCAGTCGCAACATTAAAATTACTTATCTTGTTACAGTGGCACCAGTCAATGGAGGGGATATATTAGACAGCAAGTGACTACTCAGTTCTTGAAGTTGATGTACTGGAACTAGAACAAATGGGCAAGCAAAAGGATCTGAGTGATTTTGACAAGGGCCTAATTGTGGTGACTAGATGACTCAGTCACACCATCTCCAGAACGGTAGGTCTTATGGGGTATTCTCGGTATGCAGTGGTTAGTACCTACCAAAGTAGTCCATGGAAGGACAACCAGTGAACCGGCAACAGGCTCACGGACACACAAGGTTCATTGCTGCACAGAGGGGAGTAAAGGCGAGCCCCTCTAGTCTGAACCCACAGAAGAGCTGCTGTAGCACAAACTGCTGAAAAAGTTCATGCTGGCTATAATAGAAAGGTGTCAGAATACGCAATGCATCACAGCTTGTAGGGGGCTGTGTAGCTGCAGAACAGTCAGAGTGCCCATGCTGGCTCCTGTCCCCGTATGAAAATTCCTACAATGGCATATGAGCATCAGAACGGGAACATGGAGCAGTGAAAAAGGTGGCCTGTTCTGATAAATCATGTTTTCTTTTATATCATGTGGATGGCCGGGTGAGTGTGCATCACTGCTGCAAACCAAGTACACCCTTCATGGCACCAGTATTCCCAAATGGCAGTGGCCTCTTTCAGCAGGATAATGCGCCCTGCCACAGAAATGGTCTGAGGAACATAACAAAAAATTCAAGGTGTTGGGATGTGGGAGGTTTTGGGCAAACTAATGTTTTGGTGCCAGAAACCACAGCACACCTTCAGAGGTGTTGTGGAGCCCATATCTCAACAGGAACTACACAATGTTAGTCAAGTGGTTTTAATGTTATGGCTGATTCATGTATGTCTACAATAATGAGCGTGAATCATCAACTCTGTGATAAATATTCTCCTTCATTAGAAGTCTGTGCAGGAAGTGAGGCTGGAATAAAGCTGACATGTGGTGAATGCTTAGAACAAAATGTGTTTCATTTGAGTTGCTTAAGCTGTAGCGTCCAGAGAGAACCACTCTGGCAATAAACAATTCATCAAATAAAGAAAGCTTCTCAGTGTAAAAGCCTCACAAAGTCTCCTTCATGGTCATATCAGTTATACTCTACACTCTTAAAAGGAAAGGTACCAGAAAGGATTTTTATAGTGATGTCAGAAAAGAAGACATACTTTTGGTTCCCTAAAGAATCTTTGATTTATGTGGTCTACACTGAGTCTTTCAAGAATGATCTATTGACAGCGGTTCTTCTTTTTTCATTTAGTCTTTCAGATCTTTCACTGAACAGTCCATCTATTCTAGACCCTGTGTTACTTCTTCATGATCTTTCTAATGTTTTAATGCACAGGTAAGCTTTTTTACTGAAATTTTTAATCAATCATTGGTATGAATCATCCTTCATTAACACTTGTACATATTGCATATTATTTTCAGAATCAGAATCAGAATCAGAAAACTTTATTGATCACGGAGGAAATGACTTTTCAGTTTAAATGTGGGAAGCTGCCTTTTAAAGATGAGGAAAGGTTCTTCAGAGCAATGCCATAGAAGAACCACTCCCTGAGGTCCACTTACAATGTTTCTGTGGTAGTATATAACAAAAACAGCCATATGCATTTTACATGACCATTTTTCAACCTCTCTTTAGTATAAAAGAAACAGTCAGTTTTTGTTACCCTGCCATCAAGATGTATGTAAATGACCCCTGTTCTGACAGGGTGTCCTGTATTGCCCCTTTTTCAAAAACCAGTCAAGGCTGAAACACCCCTTATAACTTCAGAATGAATGAGTGGGACTAAACTGTTGTAGGCTGAATGAGGATATATGGGCATACGCAAATGCACTGTCTTTTATACACAAGTGCATACTCAAAACAAGCTGCTTTCTTGATAGTTTCTTCATATGGACTCTTTATATGACCTGTATGGACTGTGAGATGAATGGTTTTAAAACTATGTGAAACAATATTTACATACTACATACAACTCTTTTTAAAAGACAGCCAGAAAAAAAATATAGCAAGATTTGCTTCTCCAGGACATGGACATTTAAAAAACCTTTGACAGTTGAGTCAACTGAGTGGTTTTAATTGAGTTTTTTAAAAATCCTTCCATCAAAAGTAGTTCTCCTACAGCATCGCTACTAAGAACCCTTTTTGGCACATTATTTTTTAACAGTGTATCCCTACAAAAGCAACCTACATCATCATGTCAGGTCTTTCTGCCAGTCTGAGAGCCTCGTGCATGCTGGCTGCTGACAGCTTGCGGTTGATGTTACGATATCGACAGCAGATGATGTTCTGGTAGGTGGTCCTGAGGTCCCTGTTGAAGAAAGCATAGATGAAAGGGTTGATGAGGGAGTTGGCATAACCCAGCCAGAGCAGGGTCCTCTCCACCCACAAGGGCACACAGCTACACCTCACGCCGCAGATGAAGGGCCGGGCAGTGGACAGCAGAAAGAAAGGCAGCCAGCACACACTGAAAGCCCCCACCACTATACCCAGCGTGGCTGCTGCTTTCTGCTCGCGCTTGAAGATGGAGATGTTCCTGCGGTCGGCCCTCAGAAGACGGGAGAAGCTCGCGCACTCCTCAACGTCCCTCTGGAGCTTCAGCACAGCTGAAGTGCAGTCCACACTGTCCTCCTCGGCCTTGGGCATGATGGCAATGGCATGTCTGGCCACACTCACTTTAGCCGCCCTGTATATCCTGTAGTACATAATTAACATGACAGACATGGGGATGTAAAAGGCCACGGCTGTGGAGTAGATGGTGTAGCCTAAGTCTTGGCTGATCAAACACATGTTGTCATCGTTGACGTTTTGTGCCCAGCCAAACAAAGGCGGTAGCGTGATGGAAGCAGACAGGAGCCATACGAACAGGACTATTTTGGCCATGCACTTTCCACTCTGCCTCACGGGATATGTCAGCGGCTTAGTTATGCCCAGATACCTGGAGAGATTGGAGAGATGAAGAAATGAAATTGCTGTTCCCGGTGCATTCACATAATCCAGTTCTGTCAAATCAAACGTTGATGTTTTACTCATCAACAGAGATGGTAAATTCAGGTGCAGAATGTCAGAATTCTCTTAAGGATTTTGCTCCAACAGCTTGGCTTCTCTGATTAGTCCAAACCGACAGCAGAAGTGTAAAGTCTGCTGGAACTGATCTTTTTACTTTCTGGACCTCTGCTAATCAAGATGAGCTCATAACTGCATTTCACATTATTATTTTATTATTTACACACAAAAATGTTTGCATTAGCATGTTTTTCTTGAATGAACACAGTGATCATTCGTGCCTAGATGAACTCATTTACATTTACACAGGCTTATTTCAAAAAGCCTCAGCTGTCATAAAGGCTGCTTTAGCCAATTAGAATGTCATTTCACAGAATCACAGAAAATATGACACCTTGATGCTTGTTGGAATAAGCCTTTACAAATGTTTATGTAGATTTGTCACAAAAGCTTCATGTAGCTTTACGATCACTGGCCTTCAGTAAAGTGTTACTGTACGTTTTACACCTATCGAGACAAAAAAGAAAAGCCACAAAAATGCCATTAAAGAAAACATTCAAGCTCCCTAAAGATCCATTTTTGTAAGTGTGAAGAACTTGAAGATCCTTCACATAATATAAAGGCCCTTTTCAATTTATATTTACATTATGTGAAGGTTTGTTATACTTTCAAAAGGTTCTTCTCTCTCTCTCTCTCTCTCACACACACACACACACACACACACACACACACAACGATTCATTCAAGAACTATCCCTTGAAAGGTTCTTTAGGAGACCGAAAATGGTTCTTCTACGGCCTCATGCAAAGAACCCTTTCTGACACATTTACTTCAGACACTTGTCTAATAGACCTAGGATTCTTAAAAAGTTTATTTAGGGAAAACATCAATATGTTATTACGGTCATGGCCAAAAATATTGGCACCCCTGCATTTATGTCAGAAAACGCACCACTTCTCCCAGAAAATGGTTGCAAGTACAAATGCTTTGGTGTTGTCCTGTTTATTTCTTTTGTTGGCACTGGAAGAACACAAAAAAGCAGAGACAAAATCTGAGACATTCCACTCAAAACAAAATTACTGGCACCCTCAACTAAACACTTGGTAGCACACTCTTTGGAAGAAATAACTGATTGTAATCACTTTCTGTAACAATCAGTGAGTCTTTCACATCTCTCTACTGGAATTTTGGACCACTCCTCCTTTGCCAGCTTCTCCAGGTCTTTCAGATTTGAAGGGTTTCTTCTCCCAACTGCTGTTTTTAGATCTGTATGGGATTTAGATCTGGACTCATTGCTAGCCACTGCAGAACTCTCCAGCGCTTTGTCTCAAACCATTTCTGGGTGCTTTTTGAAGTATGTTTTGGGTCATTGTCCTGCTGTAAGACCCATGACCTCTGGCTGAGACCCAGCTTTTTGACATTGGGCCCTACATTGCGCCCCAGAATTCTTTGGTAGTCTTCAGATTTCATAATATCATGCAAACAGTCAAGACATCCAGTGCCTGAAGCAGCAAAGCAACCACAAAACATCAGTGAACCTCCTCTATGTTTGACTGTGGGGACTGTGTTCTTTTCTTCGAAGGCTTCTTTTTGTTTTTGGTAAACAGTACAACGATGTGCTTTACCAAAAAGCTCTATTTTTGTCTCATCTGTCCAGAGGACATTCTCCCAGAAGGATTGCAACTTCCACAGGTCTGTTTTAGCAAACTCCAATCTGGCTTTTTTATGTTTCTGTGTCCTGCCATAGCATCCCTTTTCATTCAGATGCCGACGGATAGTACAAGTATACCCTGTGCCTGCAGGTCAGCTTGAATTTGTTTGGAAGTTGATTCTTTATCCACCATTCGAACAATTCTTCGTTGTAACATTCCATCAATCTTTCTCTTTCGTCCACATCCAGAGAGATTAGCTACAGTGCTATGGGCTGTAAACTTCTTTACAATGTTGCGCACAGTGGACACAGGAACATTAAGATCTCTGGAGATGGACTTGTAGCCTTGGGATTGTCCGTGCTTTTCTATAATTTTGGTTCTCAAATCCTCAGACAATTCTTTGCTCTTCTTTCTTTTCTCCTTGCTCAGTGTGGTACACACAGACACTCAAAAAACAAGATTGAGTCTTTCTCCATGTTAACTCCATGTTAACTGGTTGCAAGTGGGAATTTCCATATTGCCAGCACCTGTTAATTGCTACAGGTTAGTTTAATTACAAATTAAAGGAGAATCACATGCTTGAAATACAATTATTTCTCACAATTCTGATAAGGTGCCAGTAATTTTGTCCATTTTTGAAGTTTTGTGTGGAATGTCTCAGATTTGTCTCTGCTTTTTTGTGTTCTTCCAGTGCCAACAAAAGAAATAAACATGACAATACCAAAGCATTTGTTATTGCAACAATTTTCTGGGAGGAGTGGTGCATTTTCTGACATAAATGAAGGGGTGCCAATATTTTTGGCCATGAGCGTAAGTGATAAATAATAAACTATGATTATCTGTTTACAATAATTTCTTGATAAGTTATGCAAATTGCATATGCATCTTCTGAACATTAATTGCATTATAACCTTCAGTAATCGACGGAGTCTCCTGGCATTATGAAAACATCAGCTCCGATTATCATTCTAAACAGATCTAACATCTTCCTACACATTATATGAAATCTGTGAAGCTCTATAGCATCGTACTATACACATGTACCTGCAATAACAAGTTGGTCATGTTATTCAGAATAGTGAAACGTCTATTTTCAACAGTACTCGATATTATTTCCACAAGAATTAAAATGTCTTGCATTAACACACATTTCACTTTCAGTTTATTTACTTTTGGTACTGATTGTGTTGAGATAATATTTTATATTTAATGTGGAATGTATATGAAATATATTTCATGCACTTTTTTCAGTGTGCGCACGGCACACTGAAAATATGGTGTTAATTCAGCACTGGAGTTTATGAGACTGTACTAATCACATAAAGTCTTTTTTTTTTTTTTTTTTAAACTCCGTCTAATAACTGTGATTCTTTGTGAATTTCATTATGCTACAAGTACCACTTTGTACAAAGATGTGCTGGTTCCCACTTTATTAGCTGCTTATAGTCACACTATTTTTACTTAGAAAGCAAAATCTCCAGTGTTAAATTAACACATTACAGTGTTTATTTGTGTCCAGTTGGACTGGTGTAAAGACTGTAGATGTGACTCTACTTTTTTCCCCAATAAAGTCTTAAGAGAAGTGAGATTCACCTGTCAATGCTTATCACACAGAGAGACATTATGGATGCTGTGCAGCACATCACGTCCATGGCGATGAAGACGTTACAGAAAACACGCCCAAAGATCCACTGTCCTCCTATAAGGTCAGTTATGCTTACGAAAGGCATCACAGCCACAGCCACGGACAGGTCGGCCACGGCCAGAGACACGATCAGGTAATTGGAGGGCTGCTTCAGCTTCTTCACAAAGCACACAGATATGACCACCAGCAGATTCCCACAGATGGTTAAGAAAGTGAGCATGGTGAGAACTCCCCCTATGAGCACTTTCTCAGTCTTGCCATAACTCAGGATTGGCTCTGCACAGCTGCTCTCGTTGTCCATGAAACTTGAAGCTGCTGACGTTGCTGTGTCCTGCACTTTCCCCTCTTGCAGGTCCAGGATCTTGGAGGTCAGGCTGGACATGACAAGTTCCTGCATGCTGTCTTCAGTCTGGGAGGATCTCATGCTGCCTGCTGTGAACTGTCCTTGGTGCTGAAATCACATCCCTGCTACAGACCCCAGGTTAACTCGATGACAGGCTTCCAGTAAATGTTCAAGTGCCATTTCCTAAAGAGTGGGAGATGTTGCCCCTCTGATTCCCCTCTGTTGTCACGACACAACAGCCACCACGGGAAACTTCTCACACTGGGCTCCTCGCTGCTTTCACCAAGGGTCTTTATATGCCGCGTGACGTCACCCCCCCGCCCACCTGAACGTCAGACTTTCAGATACGCTTGAAATTAGCTTTAACCCACACAGACTCCACCAAAAACCAAACAAAGCACCCTTAATGCGCCATTGAGTAACATGTGGGACAGTTTAATGAACTCTATTAGCTTTTTTAATGTATGAGAGCTTAAGAAAAACCTTTTTTGGGAGGAGGGTGTTGGGGGGGGGGGGCTGAGAACTTTAACAAATGGCTCTCCTGCCCTCTCCTGGTCATGAAGGGAATCACAAGATGGTCCAAAAAGTCCAGTAGGTCAAGGATGTTGAGGACGAACCACAGCCTCACATTTTATCATTTAGCTATAATGCCAGTTTTTTTCTTAGGTATTATTTGGAAGATATACCTGAAATTTTACTCAGCTACATTTCCAAGAAAAACACATACTTTGGGCACTTTGCATATTCACTTAAACCATAAAAGGCCTCATAATAATTCTCAAAGGGTATGTGATTTTTCTCTTTTTTCCAACTAGTCGAGCGTCCGTTTTTTGTAAAAACAAAAAACAAAAAAAACATTCAGTGTAATAATATCTGCATCATATGAATGTGACTAACATTAAGTTAACGGCTTTTTCACCTATTTTGGTATTTCATATACTTACACAGAGTAAACATATTGTAAAGTGTAAAGTGTCAATTTGTCATAAGTGAACATGCCACAGCACACAGTGTGAACAGCACGAAATTCAGTCTCTGCATTTAACCCATTTACCCAAGTGAAGAAGCGGGAAACCAGGAACACAGCACCCAGGGAGCAGTGTGTGGGGACGGTACCTTGCTCAAAGGTACCTCAGAGGTGCAACTAGCAGTCCTGAGATTCAGACCCATGACCTTCTGATTGCAGGGGCAGATCTCTAACCACTAGGCCACCAGCTGCCAGTTTATATAAATAAACTATAAATATAAACTCTAAACTAGAAGTAAAAATGTGCGGCAGGGCTTAATTTGTAAATGGAGAGGCCCTAGAACACTGAGTAGTGGTGCATCCAGCAGGTCAAGGGAGGGCAGATAAAAGGTGCATCAGACCAACAGCTCAGTGTGAGCCTTACTGTAGCCAGTATGTTAACAATGTCCTTAAACACTGAATGTTCTTTCAACTGTGGGTTTACAAAAACTGAACATACAACATTCAGTGCATGAGTAAATAATGAGCTCATAAAGAATAATGAAATAACAAGGAAATAATGAACTTATCAGGAACTAATGAACCCATGTCACAAGCCAGTTAGACAGTATTTCTATGTTTTAAATACTGAACAATTACAGCATTTGTGAGTTACAAATGCTGAGTTGCAAGCACAGAAGCACAGACAACATCAATGTGCTCTTTTTTAAAGAACTTTGAACTTTAAACATTTTGTTATATATATATATATATATATACATTTATATTTTATTAATAAATCTCTGCAGATCGCCTGAATTTATTTAACATTTTAACACGGTTCTGGATTCACTGAAATACTGTAGGTGTTGGATCCAATCCGAGAAGGGCTGGTGGAAGTAGTTGTGACATCCTACATGCAGTGGTGGAGGAAGTACTGAAGCTTAGTACTTAAGTAAAAGTACAAATATCCTGCAAAATATGTACTCAAGT
>JBBPCZ010000115.1:31737258-31756049 GCA_037974445.1 Brycinus macrolepidotus | reverse complement strand
GTGTGTTCAGCTCCAGGTTGTGCTGACTGCACCAGAGTACCAGCCGCTCAACTTCCTGCCGGTATGCAGACTCATCAACATCCTGAATGAGTCCAGTGACGATGACTCTGGACTGGGGAGGGTGAGGGAGGAGGGTGGAGGGAGGTGGAGGTGGAGAGAGGTGTGATGGTGGTCATTGTCTCTGGGGTGGGGTGGGTGAGGGGTGTGAATCTGAAAGTACGAGAGAGCGCAGTACCGAGGCTGCCATCCACAGTGCCATCTTTAATATTGAATAAAACGGCCAGGAGTGGCCTGGAGAAAGCAAAATTGGCTTTGCTGTCTCTAATTGAGCAGGATGGCCCTCCCTCTCCCCCCAACATCAGTTAACCCAATGAGTCTGTCTTAAAAGAACTGACAGTCAGTGTTCCCCACTAAGTGCATAAAACTGTTGAATGACGTTACGTTAGCAGCAGTTTAAAAAGGTGTGGTGGCACTCAGGGAAAGCACATGTTCGCCTTCACCCTGGTGGTATTGTGTGACTGGGGGAGTCATAAGGATTTCACTGGTATACATAAAGATAAATATTTTTTGTTTTGTTGTTTTTTTTTCTTTCTTTTTGTTATTGAGCTAATGTAAGCATGGTGGCACATTCTGTAACACTTGTGTTTCATCTCCACAGAGCCTCTTAGCTAGTAGGTATATTACTATTTCATTAATGTTTTTAAATATTTAAATGTTTTATATTAAAGCATTCCCACATACGGTGATGGTAGTGGTGTTTTTCTCTTCAAAAAACTCACCAGCTGATGTGCCTGCATTGTCACCAATGACACCATTATCTAATTCTGTGTCACAGTGCTGGTAGACCCGAACCTGAGACCACGGAATGACAGAAACAATACTTTACAGGTCTCTGTAGTACTATTTCTGTTGTTCATGTTTCATGCATGCAGTTTGCATCTAGCTGGCATGTGTATTTTCTTGCTGAATAAACATATAAGTATAAAAAGTAAATATATCTGTACATTTGGAAATCTGAAGCTTACCGACGGACCATAGAGTTACAGCAGGTCCACAGTCGTAAAGTCTGGGTTGTTTTGAAATATTTATTAAGTTATTAGGTTAATAACCCACACAAGGGACATTAATGTCTCTGCACTTTGCGAGTAGGACATTGACACCAGAGATATTGCTAAAGTTATTGTGCAGAAAAATTACATGTTTTGACTAGTGTTCACCCAATCTGGAACTCAACAAACATGAATTTCACTCACTGAAGACAAAACGAAACAAGCAAAAACTGAAACTGGCTGGATTACAGGCATGGCAAAGTATCATGAGTCTCTGGTGTCTGTGGGTCACAGAAACTAAAGTGGCGCTAAAGATCACAGTGTTATTTAAGATCATGAAAACCTGTCCAGTTACTTTTGGTGGACTTAAATTACAAGTTAGTTGCCAAGATATATTCTGCAGCGCAGAAGTCATTTTCTCAGAGCTCTTCACGCAGTCCAGAGTTCCAACACGTAGCTTGGCCAAACCCTCAGTCTCTGCTTAAAAATACATCACAGCCACCAAAACAAAAGCTCTGTATGTATTCCTGGAAGATCACTATTGCACACACCTAAAAGCACTAAAAACACAAAGTTGATTTCATTTTTCATTCTATAACATTTCCAGGAATTAACAAACTATGTTTCAGTATATTTCAAGGGCCTTCATTAAAAAGAAAAATGACACTCAAAAAATGTGTGTTTCAGTAAGTGCTACATAAACAATATGTTCTCTTCATATATATAAAACATAAACCCCACACACACACACATTTGGAGTTCCAAAGTTATGCCAGCACTACAGTGGTACTAAATCTCCTCTTCTGGATTTGGCCACAAGGTCTCATCAACACCTCATCTGATGTCCGTCTACACTAGTATCTCTTATATAGGGATGGTGATGAGGTCAGCTGAGAAGAACACACCTGGTCAGGTAATCAACTGAAATGAAAACCTGCTGTGTTCGGTCTCAATTTAATTTTATTTATTTTATATTTTATGATCTCATTTTTGCAACATTTTGAGTTGAGAAAGAGTTGAGAAAGACTGTAATTTATACAGAGCTGATTCCTAAATGGACCTTGTGGTCACTTTTGATTGGTCAGGGGAAAAAAAATGTATGTTTTAGCAATAGTAATGCTCCAGTGTATTTTAGAACGAAGAAGAGAGGAGGTGGGAGAAGAACAGGAAGGGTAAGGGCAAGCAGACAGTTTCTGATGACATCTGCGCCACTCTAGTTGACTGTGTCCTTGTCCATGGGATGTCAAACAGGTAAGCTGGGCAAGGAGTGCAGCCAAATCGGAGTCGCTTCACAGTAGCCTCTATAATCCCTACCTTCAGAAAGGAAAATGGGTAGGTAATTTACATACTGCTCTCTACTGTAACTCTGGAATGCTGCACATGTGCTGTAGCTGTTTGCCCTAATGTACTGCATGGCCTCTGAAATGCACTGTATTACTGTACCAGATCACATACATTTCATTCAGTTCATACAGCTCACTGCATGCTCCTATTTTGTAAAAGGAGACAGAAGACGGGCATTTTCAGAAGAGCAAGAGATGGAAATCATCAGTTTGGTCATGGCAAAACAGCATTCACTTGTGTGAGATACTAAGGATCAGAGAATATTCCAAGGCATTCATGCAGTCAGCATCTCAACAACTGACTGTATTCTTCAGCGGAACAAGTTGAGGAACTCAGACAGAGTCAAAGACCAGTTTGGAATACAAGTATGTTTTTTATACTGTATCAAATAGTTGAGTACAGTTACGTATTGCAGTACTATAACATACCATAGTATACTGTAGTAAAGACTATGATGGCCTACTCTTGTATATTATAGCAATGTGAGAGTAGTCATTGATGTACTGTATTTTCATTTCTTTTATAGAGAATCTTTGAAACGGTTGCCAGACAAGCTCTTCATTAACTCATTTTTGGTAATAAAGCAGTGTTTAATTTTACAAAAAGGTAGGAGAGGATCATAATTGGCCAATGATGAACGTTCATGGTCAGCGAGGGGCGAATGTGACCATGTGATAGTGGTCATACGTGAACACACCACAGCACACAGTGTGAACAGCACGAAACTCTTCCACTGCATTTAACCCATTCACCAAGTGAAGCAGCGGGCAGCCAGGAACACGGCGCCCGCGGAGCAGTGTGTGGGGACGGTACCTTGCTCAAGGGTACCTCAGAGGTGCCTAGCGGTCTTGGGAATCGAACTCATGACTTCCTGATCACAGGGCGAAAGCCCTACCCACTAGGCTACCAGCTGCCTAGTGGCGCAGATGTCATCAGAAACTGTCTGCTTGCCCTTACCCTTCCTGTTCTTCTCCCACCTCCTCTCTTCTTCGTTCTAAAATACACTGGAGCATTACTATTGCTAAAACAAACATTTTTTTTCCACTGACCAATCAAAAGTGACTACAAGGTCCATTTAGGAATCAGCTCTGTGTTCTGCCATCAGCCACCGAGGGGTCCTCCACCACCATGTCATCCGTGATCTGTACAAGACAATGCTTCTGCTGGCTTTCCTCAATGGCCGGTGAGATTATATGCACCGACTAGACCAGACTGAGCCAGGGCAACCAAAAGAGACATGCTATGTTGCCATTTTGGGCAATTTCTGACTGGTTCACAAACAACCCAAGATTCAGCAACATCTTTCTGCATGCATATTCTCCCTTCATTAACCTCAAAGAGGAGATTTTTTCAGCATGGTGGTAGAAGGTCTATTATCAAGATCCCTACATCCACGTTCACCTTCTCCAGGCCATGGAGGAGGCTTGCTTAGATATTACAGTCGAAGTTTGCCACGGGTGGATAAGGTATCCAATGTTTTCCCCCTTCCTAGCTATGGCTAATATTGTTGTTGAAGAGAAATACCAGTATCATGGGTCATGGGAGGCTGAAGCAGAATAAATGTGATTTCTTTCCATACATCTTTCCATAAGTCTTTTTTTTATTAGTTCTTATTATTTTGCTATATTCTATGTCCTTTATCAGTTTATTGGTCATATTTTTATAATACGTTTACTTTTTCCACTCAATGTCAGTTTATTTTACTACAGTACATTGTGGATTTAAAAAAAAAAAATTCTTATAACATTTTCATCATGTAAAAAAGTTGTTCTTGGGGAACCACCGTTATTCATCACTGTTGTTTGAATTTGACCTCAACAGTGTGTGGTGGATATTTTGTAGTGTGTGTATCTGATAGCTTTTGTATGATGTTTGTGTTAGTAGTAGGCAATTTGTAATTTTTGGGAGTGGGTGGACCAACTGGAAAATAGATATGGGGGGTCATTTGACTTGGAATCAGTCATTAAGGCAGGTTAACAAGGGTGCTTTTTACTATGGGAGGGGGCGGTTTATCCCCCTCAGATCGCCCACCAGTTTACTTTTACATAATTTTGAACAGAGAGTTTGGTTTTTTCATGGAAGTTCGAAGTTTGTGAAGAGGAGTGTGCAGCTGAGCAGTGTTTGGGAAACTGAGGCTAACGTCAAGAAAAACTTTCCAGTAGGTAAAAAATGTGTCAGTAAGTCTAACAACATTAGTTTTCAGTACACAAAATTTCGTATAGTTCATGGTGGCCAAGCTTCCTCCATTAATGTCCTTGTAGTGTAAAGGCTCATTCCTTCTCTCCTCAGATCTGTGGCGTTTAGAGCTGTGCATTAGTTTCCCCACCCGTTTTCCGACAAGCCCCGCCCTCAACACCTACGATTGGTCCGGAAGCAGCACCGTGCGTTCTTGACGTATCTGTGCTTCTAGAACGCTGTTCCA
Organism: Brycinus macrolepidotus; assembly: GCA_037974445.1. Lineage (NCBI taxonomy): Eukaryota > Metazoa > Chordata > Actinopteri > Characiformes > Alestidae > Brycinus > Brycinus macrolepidotus. The sequence goes on along the minus strand of JBBPCZ010000115.1, from coordinate 31,751,234 downwards.
ACAAGCCCCGCCCTCCTGCTGTGTGAGTCTGAGTGGGAGGATGAACTATTGGCCAATCCCAGCATAGGAGGGCGGGGCCTGGTACAAAACGGGTAGGGGAAAAAAAACACGAGACTTTATGTTGTATGCCGTGACGTCGCGGGCCGGGTGTTTGAGTCGGAAGCTGCGACAGTGGAGCCGAGAAGAGCGAGAGGAGCAGAGAAAAATGACCGGCGGAGACCTCGAAACCGTGTTTTAGAACCGTTATCTGACTCGCTCTCCGGTGGACTGCCGTTTGATCAGCCCGTAGTCAGAAATATCACGAGTTGACAGTCGTCTTGGTCTCAACGGAGGAAGAGAGACGAAATCGTCCACCGCCGTCTTCCCTGCCGCCTCGGCTCCCACAGTATCTACTGAAATTATGGAAAATGCCAAATCTCCCGACCAAAAAGGGACCCCCACACACTACACAAACGGGCTGTTGAACGGGTTTCATCCGTCGAGTGGAGGAGCTGGAGGAGGAGGAGGAGGAGGAGGAGGAGGAGGCGGCGGCGGCAGCAGCAGCAGCCCTAGTGGCACTAACTGTAGCGGTGGCCATCATGGCATTGAAAATTTCCACCATCTTCACCGTCCTGATGTTCACAACAATGGCTCTCCTGCCAAACGCTGCAGACTCAGGAGGCGGATGGACTCGGGGAAGAAGAACAGACCCCGTAAGAAGCCTCTCACACAGAACAACACGCTCTTTCAGCCCGGTTTTGCTGGTTTGGCCTCTGGCCGCTGCTAAAGTCGCTTCCTCGAACAAAGACGGCGCTAAAATTGCGCAAAAAATATTTTGCATTTTTTAGGATGCACTGAACGCGAAACAGCGCAGGGGTGAAATAATGAGCTTTTTTACAGCACACACTCCGTGAGCTCGTCTGCTTTGTTTCGGGAAACGATTCAGAGAGGCGCTCAGAAACGGCACCGTAGACTCAAATGACAGATGGATGTTTTGGATGTTAGTAAAATGTAACGTGACTGAGAGAAAACTGAAGCCAGGCCTAAAATTACAGTTTCCAGCTCCAGCTCTTCAGTCGTATTAAATATCTGAAGCTTTTCAGTGTGTCATGAATATTCCCATCGAAGATAATTCATTTATCGTGTTCCCTCGGACATTTAAAATAATAATTTAGATTATGATTGTTGTAACATCGTCAGTGGCTAAACGAGAAGGGAAACATTCACCTCACACGGAAACAAACATGTTTCCGTGTGATTAGCTAGGTTAGATTAATTTTTGGTCTGAAATATTGCCCGTGGTATTTCGAGTTGTGAAATCAGGTGTCGTTAGTAGGGCGGAATTTCATTGGTCGCCACAGAATTGGTGGGCGTGGTCAAACGCGTCGGTTATGATTGACGTGAAGTTCAACCAGTAAGGGAAAAAAGCCCACAGAGGGGCAGAGCTACTCTTCAACACACGTTCAGGGAGCTAAAGAGCATTAAAACATGTAGCACGTCTTTCAAAAGCCTGATGCTTTTTTTTCTTTTTTATAGTCTTTATAGGTTTTTACGTTCTGCTTGTAGTTATCAGTATATTTATGATCTATACCTTGGAGGCTGTTCATTTGAAAACCCACAGCTTTCAGTGTGTGTTTCAGTGATTTTTGCTTGCATTTTTTATTCCCACTCCTCTCCTTCTGGCTGTGGAGTACTTTGCACTCTGTCAGCCTCATGGCAAGGAGTAAATACACCTTTCACCTACATGTGCTCTTGCCTGTCAAGCTATCTCTGTTAGAATAAACTTAGGGGTCTGTCACCAAGTCAGTGAGGCATTGTTGAAAGGGGTCTGAAGCATGGCAGATGCGCTCAAAAGAAATGGCAGTAGAGATAGCCCACCACAAAAGTAAGTACAGTGACATGAAATCGCAGGAGTGAATTTGACCCAAGCAAAACAGCACCTCAGACTGAATAACAGTAGATGATTTTATTTGCCATGGGACAATTGTTCGATCCACTAAATCTGCAGACTTTTCTCTCAAAAATGCCCCCTTCATTTTCAATTAAGTATTACTTCTGTCATAATACTCCTACAACCATCCTGAACTGGTGTAAGAGGTTGATGAAATATTTAACATTGAACATTCGACATCACAGCTTTTGCTAAATGAATAGCAGCAAAGACACTTAAACCTCACTATATTTCAGTACAATCACAATCTTTCATTACTGAATACATGGGTTGAACCTTTCCCTTAAACTTTCACTGTCTACTGAAAGCTCTGCTGCTGTGTTCCAGGGAGTAAAGAGCAAAACCACCAGCAAATGGGCAATAGCCTACTTGTAATATAAGAGGATTACTATAATAACCATTAATCAACCCATTAAATAACACAGCACTTTGACCCCAAGTAGCAGTGCTGTGTTAAACACGACTCGTTCCAGCATTTCACACTCATGGCTTCTTGATTTAAAGGGAACATGATGAACATGGAGAATGCCGAGAATCTGTTCTTTGTCCAACATATTGTCAGGTTTTCCTCCCCAGAGACAGTATTGTCTTTACAATTAAAGGTTTAATCTTTCAGAGGTTACTGAACTTAACTATAAATGGCTTCTGAGGCTTTTGTCACTAGTGTCTTTTGGGTATATAAATGAATGGTTGTGGTTGTAACCATCATTCCATTAAAAAGTCATAGGTTAAATTTTACCTTATTGATAAATTATCAGTGATTAGTTGGTCATTTGCATGTTGATAATATATACATTTAAGTTCTACTGGTCACTCAATAAGAAACAACCTGACACACACGGACACATTGTTTTCTGTGCGTTTTTTTCCACATAGTAAATTTTTTTTTATGAAAAGACTGCCTCCTTTATCCTTTTCCCATAAAGTACTGTATTTCAAAATCTTTAAAAGAATGCATTGCATTGTTTATCATTCATTTAGCTAATTTAAGTCTATTAAAAAAAAAAAAAAAAAAAAAACATTAACATTTGGTAGATCACATAAACAGGGACAAATTTTCTTACTCCTGAGAGAACAGTGGGGCCAACTGGCATTTGTTTTTCAGCTTTCCCTTGGTTTGGCATGGATATCGGAGGCACCCTGGTGAAGCTGGTCTATTTCGAGCCTAAGGACATCACGGCCGAAGAGGAGCAGGAGGAGGTGGAGAGCCTGAAAAGCATCCGTCGATACCTGACCTCCAACGTGGCCTACGGCAACACAGGCATCCGAGACGTGCACCTGGAGCTGAAGAACCTAACCATGTGTGGTCGCACAGGCAACCTGCACTTCATCCGCTTCCCCACGCACGACATGCACAGCTTCATTCAGATGGGCCGTGACAAGAACTTCTCCAGCCTGCATACCACACTCTGTGCCACTGGAGGGGGGGCCTACAAGTTCGAGGAGGACTTCAGGACGGTGAGCACTAGGCAGAAGCAGTGACCTAGGAGTAGGGCTTTTTAACCTCAGTAATTGATAGTAATTTAAAAGCCTTTAATGTCTTAGTTTTGTTTACCATCACACTGAATGTTTATACTGCTCATTTGTCAGGTGTTTTCAGATGAACTGTTGAACATGGTGCTTTATGAGATTAGCACTATATTGATTCCGACTACAATAATGGCAGATCCATGTTTTATGTTTCATATAATCTTTTATTTCTTATAGTAACTGAACACATTTACCTCTTCTTACATTTATTAGAAGCTCTTATTCAGAGTGACTTACAGTTTATTGACTTTACAAATGTAAGCAAATGTAGGACTCTTGCCCAAGAACTCTCAGCATGGTGTGCCTGAACTCCAATCTGCTGCCTAGAGGACAGCAGTGTTATCCACTATGCTATACAAACCGTTCATTTTATATTATTAACTAATGTTTTCATCGCAAAGTCTTTTGAGCATCATAAGCGTGTCATGGGCACCAAACTGACCTTGTGCTTGCACTTTCAGACCACTGTTCTGGTTGATGAATTTTTAAAAATCAGTTTCACTAGTTGTTACAGCGGTGTCTTATTTATCAAAGCATGAACATGTTGTGTGTTTAATATGAAGATCTGTGTGGTTTTAAGGTTGCTTAGTCATGAAACGTATGGGAGTGTCATGGGAGCAAAACATTGTTAAGAATCATTATACTAGAGTCTTAGTCTTATTAGAGGCCAGTTTAATCTGTGAGCAGAGACAGGAGTCTTCTTCAAGGGGCTTCATATAACCGTCTATGCTCGTGCTGCTCTCACTGTGGCTGTGTTCCGCTGCAGGTGGCTAATCTGGAGCTGCAGAAATTGGATGAGCTGGACTGTCTGATTCAGGGTCTGCTCTATGTCGACTCAGTTGGCTTCAACGGCCACCCCGAGTGCTATTTTTTCCAAAACCCCTCTGACCCCGAAAACTGTGTCAAGCAGCCGTGTTGCCTTGACAACCCTTTTCCCATGTTGCTGGTAAACATTGGCTCGGGGGTCAGCATCCTGGCAGTCTACTCCAAAGACGATTACAAACGGGTCACAGGCACCAGGTAAATGACGTCTTTATTCATGAACATGTTTACTCCATTGAACTCTCACCTAATCAGTGTTGAGCCTGAGAATGCCGTGTTTATTTATAAGACAACAGGTTTCTGAAGTGTGTCTCTGTATGCATGGAACATTGCGATCTACATTCTTACTTCCTTTTTTGATATCAATTTTTTTTTCTTTTCTTTTCTTTTTTTCCATTACCACAAAGTCTCTCTTCCGTGAAATGTCCAGTCAGCTTCATTATTGCAACATATTTGAAAACCACAGGTTATGTAGAGAGAGAAAAGGTTGCATCAACACTTCACTGCAACACGACCACTAACGGAATTTTGGAGCGATAAAGAGGGAGAGATGACTACCTGTATTGTAGTTAGCCATACTGATCATTAGTTGAAATTAGGCACCGATCCGATACACAGCATCGGTATGGGGCAGATACTAACCAAAAATGCTGAATGAGATATCAGTGAATAAAAGAACAAGCCTTATCCAGTTCTGTAACAAATGAGAAATAAACACAGAGGAGTTGCTAGTTGCCTAATATAAGTATAGAAAATCCCATGTTAACATTAGCAGCCACATGTAGCGTACCTAACAAAGTGTCACACAAGAATTTCTGTTCGTTTAAGCTATTTTTATTGATATTGTATTTATCTTTAATTATTAATACATAACATGTATTTCTTGTTGAATTATTAGCTATATTTGATTAAAATGTGTAACATTTAAAGTCTAATTTTCCACACATTACACACAGTGAAATCAAAAAGCTAACAAAAACACAGTCAGCAATGTATTCCTTAATTAACAGGGTAGGAGGAGTGTTTTAGCAGTTTGAGCATGGTAAGGTACTTCAGTTAAAAAGGCTCATTTTAAAGATTAGCTGTCTTTAAAAAAAAAAAAAAAAAAAAAAATTAGTTCGGGTAATACTTAAGGTTTCAGTGTCAGTTTTGGCAAAGAAACAAAGCAAATAATTAGAAAAACAGGTCAGTATAGGGAATCAAGTAATTAGTGCTCTCTTCTAAGCATACAGAGAAAAGACTGAATGGCTCAAAAGATGCAGCAGCAGATCTCAAACAACTTGGAATAACTTGTTTTCTTATGTTATTATGTGTATTGTCACTACTATAGATGCCATATCTGTATCAATGTGTGTGATATCAAGTTGATATCAGTGGGAAATGTTGAATCGGATTTTGGAGAGAAAAATAAGAAATAAATCCCATCCAACACTTTAACACATCAAGCTTGAACTCACACACGCTGACCCTGTGATGTCATTGTTGTTACCCGTGTGTTTCTTCTGTGGAGTAGAGGAGTGTTGGAGGTATGTAGTTTTAGTATGATGGTCGTCCTAAGTGAAATGTTTCGAGTAAAAACAACTTTTAAAGGTAAAGCACTTTTTAAAGAATGAGTATCGGATTGGTGTTGGCTGAAACTCAAGGCTTAAATATTAGTATCGGAAAACAAAATGTGGTTGTGCTAAAAGATAAATAAGGCAAATCAGGGATAGAAATGAATAAACTGATTAAATTGGACAAAATAGAAAGGATGCACCTTGTTGTGGGTATAATATGATTTTGAAGAGTGCTTTCAGTGCAGTGTCTGTGATATATTCACCTTTTTTTCAGTTTGGGAGGAGGCACATTTCTCGGCCTGTGCTGCTTGCTGACTGGATGTGAGACGTTTGAGGAGGCCTTGGAGATGGCGGCGAAGGGTGACAGCACTAACGTTGACAAGCTGGTAAAGGACATTTATGGTGGAGATTATGAGCGCTTCGGCCTTCAAGGGTCTGCTGTAGCATCCAGGTACCAAGCGACATCCTCTAAGAATTCATTGATTTTCAGCCTGTTTCTGCACAGAAGTGCTTAAGAGTGCCTTTTTGTCCTTTAGTTTTGGTCATATGATGAGCAAGGAGAGACGCGATAGCATCAGCAAAGAGGATTTGGCCAGGGCTACTCTTGTTACAATCACAAACAACATTGGTTCCATCGCCCGCATGTGTGCTGTGAATGAGGTTTGACACCTGTTTTTCTTCATTCATAATTTAACATTACCGCTATGAAACCGAAAACCATGATTTCCATTATGTAGTGTCTTACTCATTGTCTTGAGTAGCTCAGTATCAGTAAACGTTGCACTGATTAGTACCTTTTATTTGATGTAGAGTTCCACTCTGAATTAAATTCTCCTAATTGAAGTTGGTAAAATGTGAGTGCTGATTTCAACGCCAATTTTACCAGTAGGGACCTCGAAAGAAGATGCCATGGCTGCAAGAGATACATTTTGTGTGCTTTCAGCTTCTTTACAGTGTTGCCTTGTGGCATGGAGATCAAGCAGCATTGTACAGGGCTATCAAAGCACACAGAACTACGACATGATACTGTCACAAATATAATTTCTATAATTCTGATCCTTACCAAGTCTTATGTGCTATATTGTGTATGTTTAAAAAATATTTACTTACTATTTTAATTCTGAATTGAGTATTGTAGTGTAACTCTGAGAGAAAATGGAGTTTAGCAAAATACATCATGGTCTAAGGGTCAGGATCAGGATGTTTTAATTCATCCTGCACAAAGTAATCTAATCTACAAGTGACATGAAAGATGTGATTTACAGTTGCATTTAAAATATTGAAGTACAATATGTTAAAGTGCACATGTGCAACTGATTACATATCATAAGGATTATGGCCTGGAATATACAGTGATTATATTATGTGCGTTGCAGTATGTGTACAAAGTTCACTTGCACCTACAATGCACCTACAGTTGGGTTTAACATAAATTTTCATTTTCTACACATTAAATACACTTTTCCTGAGCAGACTGCTGCAGAGGTAGTCTAACCAGAGAGCGCCGGCCCACCTGAGCTTACCAAATCAGTGAATGGTTTAATTTAAATTTCCTTGAATTTAATTTATTGGGTACACTGATAATGTGATTGTGTTGTCAGTTTATGCTCTCAATTTATAGAGCTGATTAGTCTCTACAGTGGCCTCCAACACCACAGTGCAACCACTCACAGCTAGATGGCAGCCAAAACATGACTTTTCCAACTGTTTTTTTTTTCACAGTGATAATTATAAGCATGTGTAGTAGAGTTTGTCTGGGTCTCTTATGTAACTAGGCTCCAATAAGTATCAAATGTTTATAGTTATAATGTTTTTGTTTTCAGAGAATTGAAAGGGTTGTATTTGTTGGGAATTTCCTGCGAATAAACACAGTGTCAACAAAGCTGCTAGCCTATGCCATGGACTTTTGGTCAAAAGGACAACTGAAAGCCCTGTTTTTGGAACATGAAGTAAGTCATTTTCTTCAGTAAATGTGTACAAATTGAGTATCATATCTAACATGAATGAACGCTGCCTTTAACTGACCTACATTTCACAGAGACAGGAGTGGTGAATTTATGACAAATGGTAAACTCACTAATCTGGTTTGTCCTGCTGTTTGCAGGGTTATTTCGGGGCTGTTGGTGCCTTCCTAAAGCTACTGAGGATGACTGAAGACCTCTAAGGATTTGAGGAACTTAAAAAAATAAAAAACAGAACCAGAAGCTGCTGTAAGATGTCAGGAAAGCCTCCTCCCATAACAAGGAAAAGCCATTTGGATAATGTCAGATATTTTAGATGATGCCTGTGTTCCCCTTCCCTGTTTCTAAGCTAATTTCAAGCCAAGTCTTGGGATTTGAATGGGGTTTGGGGGTGAGTGTTGTACGTAATTACCACTAAGGAGAAAGCCTCTCATGGTACAGTCTACTGTAAAGAAAACGGAAGATGTCTGTGTTAGTGGACCGTGCCGTACAAGCCAAAATCGACTGATGCTTTTAGACTAATGTTAAGCACTTCCACCACTTTTTGTGTCATATCTTTTAAATATTTGGCTTAGAAGAATAAGTGTTGCCCTCACCTTGTTGTTGTGTTTTTCCAGATTTAAGGCCTATGTTAACTACATGTGAAAAGTTTTTGGCTTAATTATTTGGGTTTAAATATCTAATAAGTAAGATGTTTGAACTTGGCAAAATTCAAAGGAATAATGGATATTACCTTTTTCTCATAGGTATAGAAGGACCCTGGTAATGAGCAGTGGTCCAGTTGCTGGATATTTGCCTCTCTTCTTGTACAACAGTAATGGCAAAACTGGAATGAAGTCCAGTTTAGATGGTCTAATAAGCATGTGACCTAACATGTGAACTAATAGTTACTCGGTAATATGCAGTATACACTGAGACTGGCGGTTCCCACATGCTAAGTTGTGAGCATTACTTTATACACTTCAGTAAGCTAAGCCCTGAGGTCCGGCAGCGTGTTCACAGGTGACCTGGGTTTGAGCAGCAGATCAGGACACAAGTGAAATCTAAATATATTACTTACTAGACTTTTAAATTGACAGTCTGGAAATTCTGCATTATGAATCGAGTTAGGAAATGGTCTTTGTGTTTTAACTGTAAGACTTCGCAGTATTAGCCAGGTAGAAAGCCCCGTTTTTTTTTTTTTGTTTTTGTTGTTTTTTATTTTAACCATCCACAAACTATTGATCTAACAATGGAGATGATTTTGGGGACCAAGCGTTCAGTGTTGACTGATTAACAGCTTATCTATGTATTAGATGGATAGTTGAGCGCAGATTTATTTCTCATCAGAAAGACATAATACGCATATTATCCGATAGTGTGAATAATGAATCGCTCGCCGAATGACTACTTCACTCACACGACCGTTTTCTTTTTACCCTTGAGGTGTACTTACACTGTAACAGAGGTTGTTTTTTCTTTTTTCTTTTTTTTTTGTTTCTATTTATCCATATTTTGCAGATTGTATCATATGATCGATTGTCCTATTTGTGGCATTATATGATGGTATCGTAGTTTCACTTGAAACGACAGATTGAGCCTGTAAACCTGTCTCCTGCCTTTCCTCCTGCCTTTCCAACAATTGCCTTCATTATCATCTGTTTTGGTTTATTCCTCTCAGAGGCCCAGCGTCACATACGTTTTGCATGTACCTTTAATTTGCCTGCCTCAGAGCTGCATACCGTAATGAACGAGTTGCGCTCTACTGCATTTTTCAACCTAATCTTTCTGACACATCTGTAGCATGTGGTTGGCTGTGTGCTACAGTGGATACATTCCTGCATATTACACATAAATGACTGAATACTGTGGGTGTGAAATGGTGGATGTCTTCTAACTAAGAGAAAGAGTTGATGTTAATGGGTTGAAGGAGGGTACAGGAACACTCCAAACTAGAATTTCCTGTCAGAACAAGCTGAATGTAGGTTAAGAACTCGTCCCTGGGTCCTCAGATAACAAATCATTTTGAACAGTAATGCATGTCAATATAAGATTTTAGTCAAAGTCATTGTGGTCCATTTTGCTCCATTTGTCATAAAAGGTTTACACAGTGTAGCTTGCTATTTCATATTCTGTAAAAATGTGAGAACCAAAAATAAAACCTTTGGATATTACAGCAAGGAAATGTCATGCAGAGTGTGCACTCTGAATCTGGTACGTAATTGAAGGCATACAGACCTTTCCATGTGAATGTTAATGAAACACAAGCATATGGGAACACATGTGATGCTGGACCTCGTTCAAATCGTTTACATTTTTTTTCTTTTCTTTCTTGTTTTCCCCCCCTTTCCTTTCCTCAATCCTCAGAATTGCCTTATGCAGTTGGTCGCCATTCTGACTTCAGAGTACCCGCGTATGCACAATGGCAGTCCAACACAACTCTGAGCCACTACTGCAACTTTCACATGTTTAAGGGGTGCCTTTTATTGGAGTCCAGACTTTTATCTGTGCATCTTCCCTCTTGTTATAATGCTACATTCAGATGTCTCTGTGAAATGCATTGCTGAATTGGTCTGTTCATGTTATTATTTTTTTTGTTTTGTTTTGTTTTTTTTCTTTCCTTCAACAAATTGAATGCATGTGTTAGTACATACTGTTCTAAGCTCTGAGCTACTCCAGCCCGTAATTACTACATGGCATGAATGCAGACAGTTCAGGACAAGTCGAGGCACTAGATGCTTTGCCATTAATGTGTTGTGCTGGGTCCAGTTCCGCCTAACGCATTTACAGAAAGGTCTGGAATTGTATTATCAAGCATGTTTTGTCTTGTTTTGTTTCTTTGTCTTCTCAATCTCCTTTATTCACATTTTATGTTTTTTCAAATTAGCCACACTTAAGCAAAGTAATGCACTAAATTCACCTCAATTTGAAATGTGTACATCATTTTTACATCAGTGATGTATATGATCAGCACAAGTAGACTGAAAGACCAACATTCAAATTGTGTTGGATGTATTATATTTTATTTATGTGGGAATGATCTACACTTTTGAGTCAAGTAAGTTCAGTGCATCACTTTTTCAGTGCTGTTGATTAATACTTTCTGCATGTCCGTAAATCTGTAAGCATTGTAAGATTCAATAATGTTGAGTCTTAAACTCCTTCCTGAGCTTGATCTTATTTCTAATAAGAACGATTTCATATTACCAGTGATGAGTACGACATACTGAGGGTGTGTATTAGTGTGCTTGGTCTCAACTGTGTGGCGCATTTTGGCCTTTCTCTAAGACAGTATATTACTGCAGGATAGTCTTCTTCAGTGTTGTCATTCTCTCTGTTCTTCCAGTATCACTACATCATGGTGTTTTGTGTTTACATGTTGTAGAGGGGTCCATGGATCATTTATGCCCCCACCAGCCTGCTCTGAGATTCATGTCATGACATACTGTTTTTCGTTTCTGTTTCGTATCCTGCAACTTTTTCTCTGTTACCAATAAACCTTGAATACTTACCAAATGTGGTTCTTCAGTCTCATTTGAATGCAAGTTGAGAGGGTATGTATATACATGACTGTGTGAGAGTGGGCGATGTGTGTATATATCATTCTCCAAAGGCAAAAATCTCCTGACTTTGGAAAAGCAGACAAAAATGGGGCATCTGTAGGACCGACAAACTGGTCCTGATTTTGGAGAACAAAAAAGAACTGCTCACATGCACCGATGTTTAGCAACTGTTTTGATTAGTTTATCTGAAAAACTCATCAACAAATGATGAATTTTGAAACAAGATAATGCGAGATGCCACCCTGTTTATTCAAGTCAAATTCTGAGATCACTGGGAGGCTAAGTTGAGAAAACGGGAGTAGAAAAGTCCAATTACGATGTATGGTCTGTATACCAGTGGCATGAAAATATATTTGCCTCCTCCTGATTTCCTTATTCACTATTTTTCCACATTTTTCACACTAAATAACTTAAGGTTCTGCTACAAAATGGAATATAAGACAGATAGAGCATGAGTTTGTAAATGATGGTTTCTTCTATTAAAAGGAGAAAAGTTTTGCAACACCTGTGTCATCCATGTGAAAAACTAATTTCCCACTAAACTTAAAAAATGTGTTGTGCCAACCCTTAGTCGCAACAGCTGCAACCAAACGCTTCCTATACCTGGAGATGAGTCTTTCACATCTTGAGCCACTCTTCTTTGCAGGTTTTTTTTTTTTTGAGACAAGCTTTTATGTTCCTCTTGGTGAGCAGTGGTTTTTGCCTTGCAGCCCCCTGTGGATGCCACTTCTGCCCAGTCTATTTCATGATTCATGACCTTATCTGAGGTGAGCTTTCTTTCTCATCTACTTTGGAATTTCTTCTGACCACAGCATGCTGTGCTGCTTGTTGAGACATTTTAGCCTAATTTACATTGCTATCTAAGTAATGCTGCGATTAAACAGGGCTGTCAGTGATTAAGTCAGGATGAGTCTAGACTAATTGATCCCAATTATCTACCAAATCTGGTTAATTGGTTGACTTTTCTCACATGGCAAGCTTGCTGATCTGCTTAGTTCTAGCTACAAAAATCAGCTCCTCGGTTTAAGCAAAACCAGATACATACTTCACCTTTCAGTTTACTTGGAGCTCCATGTGAGTGAAATAACAGTCAGAGATTATTCCATTCACAGTACAGTGCTATTACTGACTTAATTCAGAACTCAGTTGAAGCATCATAAATGTGTTGGTATATTGAGTATATGACAATGGCTTCAAATGCTGCTTTCTTAACAAATCTGTTTTCTTAACTAATTGTGTGAATGTGTGTGTGTGTGTGTGTGAGTGTGTGTGTGTGTGTGTGTGTGTGTGCGCGCGCGCATGCGCATGTATTTATTAATTTGTGAAATATCCCAGTAACAATAGTAATACCAGAAAATCTGTGTGGACAGTGAGAATATTGCTGATCCTCACAAGGAAATGTCCTGATTTCATTACAAATGTAACTTTTTTAGGAAAACTAACAGAGCAGAAAGATTGCATTTTGGTTACTGAGGTTAATGTTAGGGTTAGGTAGTCACAAATATAGCAGCACCAATGTGTGTGATTAAATAAGTACTAGTATTAGCCACCAGAGGCTCCCAAAAGGCACAACTGTCAAAGCATTGACACCATCATTGGGAGATCAGGAGGTCCTTGGTGTTGCCACAGCCATTCATAGCAGGGAATCCAAGAGAGCACATCTGATTCTGTTCAGGCTGGCAGGACAGCCATCTCTCTTCCCCGGCACTCATCGTGATTCAAGCCGACATTCTGTGTTAGCTGACATCACAGAATGGGCAGTTAGTGTTCTCCTCTACGTATTCTGACCTGTTCAACAACATTGTATCAGCAGCATTTCAAAAAGATGTGGTTGCACTTCACATGACGCTGAAGCACACGCTGCCCTCCCAGTGATGGTGTGATTTGGAGAGTCCTAGCTAGTGAGTGGAATTTGACGAGACTAAAATTGGGGAGAAAACTGGGATTTTGTTTTATATAGCTTCCATGGGGGTTCAATTCACCTTCACATGGAGCCACACAACACACAGCACACAGTTCCTGTCAGCTACATTCATAGTAGGGGATCACATACTTTCCCTGTATTTGCAAAAAAAGAACAGAAATCCTACTCTAAACTCACTTATAACAGAGGCCAGTGAGCAGTCGCTGTCACCTTCCCTTAGCTGTGTATGAGTCAGAGAAATTATCTTCATCAGAAAAAAACACATGAATGCAGTTGTGGCATCCATTGTGTGCAAAGAACAAAGACAGTGTATTACTGTGGCATCATTTTCTCCTTCAGTGTCGTCATTCGCTTCGCTCTTTCAGCGCCAGGTGTTTTGTGTTGACATGTTGTATGTGAGTCCATTTGTGCGCCCCCTCAACCACCACTAACCTGAATCTGAGATTCACGCCATGTCGTACTGTTTTTCGTTTCTGTTTATCTTGTTCATGTGTTTACTAATCAAATGTGGTCCATATGAACACAGGCAGTGTGAGTACCTGTGTAACAATGGGTGTGGCGCGCATAGCTGTATGTGTACGCAGGGGCGTCGTAGTTGGGTGAAAAGTGGGACTAAATTACCAGGGCCCCAAGGGGGGGGAGGGCCCCTGAGGAGTGAAATTTTATTTTCCTTTAAATATAATTTTAAGATCACAATAAATGTTGTTAACT
>JBBPCZ010000115.1:31709566-31725147 GCA_037974445.1 Brycinus macrolepidotus | reverse complement strand
TATATATATACACACACATATATATATATATATATATATATAAATTCATATATGTGATGCAGCATTAAAATGTCTTCAAGTATTGTGATGTTTTATTCCCATATAATATAATATAAAATCTGTCTATACTGTGCAACCAGTGGATCTTTTCTGTTCAGGCTCAGTGCCTGTTTATCATATTGTGACATTATGTTCAATTGTAGACCTGGAAATATTCGAAGTCTTGAAAAGAGGTCATGCAGAACACTATATTTAGATCAGTCCAAACTGAGAATTACTGAAAATAAATCCACTGGTGTACACAAAGTGACAACAGGTATCTCAGTGTTTATGTCACAGTCTTCCAGGTCAGGTTACTTTGGTAAACAAGTTTTCGAACAAGGGGTCCTGTTTTTGAGGCTACCAATGACTACTACTGCTTTCACATGAGGAGCAGGGTAGTCTGTAATTCTATACATATGAATAACTGCTATGTGGTGCTCTGCCTTTCAACAACAGGGAAGTGCAGGGACTCTGAGACAGCAATACCTATGTGTTATCTTCTGCCTATGATATTGTGCTGAACCATAAATAATGATGCATTTGTCATTACATACGTCTGTCAGGATTTTATCAGCTACTTGTACTGAAAATTTCCATCCATTAAACTTGTGAAGGAATAATGCTGGGAAAAAAACTGATTTCCACTTGCAGTTGCCCCCCTCAGGCATTTTTGCAATGAAAACATTTGTTTATAAGTACTCCCTGTCCTAGTTTCAGGTATTTGAATAGCTGAAGGAGTGTCAGATTGGACAACTAGAAAGTGAGGCATGCAGTGTGGTGAGAAGAAAACAGCTGCGCAATGCTATTGCTCACCTTCGAAGACAAAGGCACTGATCCTTTAAACAGTGTCCAACCAGACCTTTAGTACATACATCTTGACTCCTGTGGAGATACGTGGTCATAAACAACTTGCACAGCAACAAATGGTGATTAGAGCTCATTAGAGGTGAAAGAACAGCCAGATGCTTTTGCTGTGCTGCTTTTTTTTTTCTTTTGTTTAATTTTCTTTCAGTGTTGTGTGCACAGATGGGTGTGGTTCAGTGCCTGAAGAGCTGTTTGAACCCTTTGGCCCTAACCTGTCTGGCTCTGAGCTGTAGGTTCTTTTTGACTGGGACACAGCAGACTGAAGGACATATCTCCCTCTGATGGCCCCTTGCCAGCTTTGCGTGTGTGTTCTCTCGCCAGTGACTGAGTATGTGAGAGTCATTGGCTGTCATATTCCCTCCAAGTGTTTTGACCCTGCTCTCAGGCCTGGTGCTTTCTCTGTGTTTGTTCAGGTGCAGACAGGCTGGGTTAAGGCTTGTGCCTCATTACCCCTTTCACAACCCCCCACCCACCCATAAGCTCCACAGGGCCTTTCTCTTGTCTAGCTAGTCAGCAATAACGTCTGAACTGCAACGCAAAATGTCTCCTCTTATCTGCTATGGACCACTGCGAAGTACCAAAATGATAAAAATGCCATGTTGTAGTTACACTGCTGCATATTGCATTTACAGTAAACCTTGCGATATATTAACATGGCTAAAGACCGACATGCTTTATTTCACACTGTGTGCTGTGGTGTGTTCACGTGTGACAGAATGGTCACTTTCACTTTTATTTATATGCCTTATTTATTTATTTATGCATTTTTTTAATCCATTTTGCCTTTATTTTGGTAAGGGAACAGTGAGTTTGCATTGGACGTGAGAAAAATGGGCAGAAGGGCTACAGTTGCAGAAGTCATTGACATTTTGCTGGCTACGGAGGAATTTGTCACAATACATATTGCACAGTGCACCTGGCCAGAGTGCCCACTGTCAAAAACACCTACAATGGGCACATCAGAACTGGACCTTAGAGCAATGAAAGAAAGTCCAACTTTCTTTTACATCTTATGGTCATCTGAGCATGTGTGCACAATTTACCTAACGAATTCATGTAGTCAATTTGACACGTTCCACCTACTAAAATATCGCAGCAGACCAGGTGCACCCATTCACGGCGACCGTGTTCACTGATGTCAGTGGCCTCTTTCAGGAGGATAATGTGCCCTGCCACACTGCAAAAATTGTCCAAAAATGGTTTGAGGAACATCATAAAGAGTTCAAGGTGGCATGCCACTTTCCTCCAAAACTTGCAGCTCACAGGACTTAAAGGATCTTCTGCTAACATCTTGAGGCCGGATACTACAGGACACTCTCGGAGGTCTTTTTGAGTCTGCTTCATTTTGGTGGCACACAGAGTATCGACACTATATAAGACAGGTGGTCATAATGTATAATGTGTAGCTTTAGTACTTACTGCATGTAGTATTTTATGAAGAAGAGAGAAGCACTACAGTGTGCTGAGATTTATGCCTTTAATAATACTGAATTTACAAAAAATCTCTTTCATCTTTTCCAGATGCATCTCCATCTTCTTTGTCGAATTTCAAATGCATTTTGCACATGATTACTCTGGAACAGCTTGGATCCATTCATTAGTGGACTGCACCACTATGCTCTGTGGTATGTTATTTTAGTCTCACTGCATTTTAACAAAGATAACCTAAAGCCTTTGGAAGCTATAGCTCAAATTTGAGACATCTGATATGCAGCATGCTTTTGTTTTGTCTGAAAAAAATCAACTTGACGCTGGTCATTCATGGTGCATCTTGATCTAGGTAGATGTATTTCTCTCTAGCTGAGTAGCCAGCACATTTCGGGTATAAATTTGCTTGTGGTTTTCATTCGCTCCTTCTGCCTAATCTTTTCTAATCAAGTGCTCGTCCTCTAAGTTTGCATGTACGTGCTTTGTTACCTCAGCATAAAGTGCAATGCATTAGCATTGCATTACTTAAGTAAGTAACCTTTTCCGTTTGTAAGATAAAAGCGAAGCATCTGAATTGAGATGCTGTGTTCATTTTCACCACTGGTCTTTATTACGGTAAATTACACAGTTTTGTCAAAGAAGCAGAGCATTTTTCCTGGTCATGACATCCTGGTTGAATGAGGCACTCTAAAGGGCTAAATTCTGTGGGAGGCTCGACCCCCTCTCTCTCCAAAGTCAACAACACACAGTGAACATCTTGAGAGGACATGCCAGTGTCACAACAGCTGAAAACAGCAGGCCTATTTGTTTATTCCCTGCTCACTGCTATCTGCTGTCACGAAAGCTAGAATTTCAGAGGAAGTCTTGAATCAGGAAAAGCCATTTTTGGGTTATGCCTGCAGAAAAAGAAATATTTTTTAACCCAGGACTTAAGCAATGCTATTGATTTTACATAACATCTTCCAATACTGCAATGGCTGACGTGACTTTCTTATCACTGGACTGATACCAAACCTAAAACTGGCTCAAGTCCTCTGCGGTTCAAAGACTTGTCAGTCTTGCAGTATATTTTGGTGACATAAGACAAACTAATATCATTGTGCACCTCAAGTCACTTGCAATGAATCAAAAGCATTTGATTATTTTTTGCTTTGATGTGAAGTTCAGTGGCTATTTATGGCACCTTATTTTGTGTCCTGTGTTTGAATGACAGCTCCGCTGGGGAGCCTGATTGGAAATCAGCTGTCGTGTCGTGTGGCAGTGATACTGGGAGGATTTCTGGCCTCTATTGGCTTGGTGCTCAGCTCCTTTGCCACCAGTCTGGAGTATCTCTACCTCACTCTGGGGGTGTTAACGGGTAAGACACCTTCCACTAACACACTTTCCATAAAGAAATAGTCCATATATCCCTTCATTTAGTCTTACCACATTTAAAAATGGACTCTATGTCCAACACTATCCATACAATCCTGATTGTGGATACATGGTTTAAAATGTGCACTATGTAATCTCCATCGAGAAATAAAAGAGGTAGGATTGAAAACATTATAGTCTGAAATAAACATGCCTAATGTCAAGCATCGGCTAGTGGAGTATAAAGCTCCTCAGCTTTAGGGTGTGGAGCTGTGGAACTGCACTCTCTGAAGTGATGGGGGGGGACTGTAAAGATACATTAGGACTTATTTTGTACTGCTGCATTGCTCTCTGTTTTTAGTTTGGAATCACCTGCCATCTTTTAAAATTTTAAAGGTTGATTATCACTAATAGTTTTCAATTATGTAAGAATAAAAAAAACATTCAAAAATTTTCATTTGCATAAACATCTGTTTTCAGCTGTATTCCGTATCTTCCTTGGTATGAACTGTGGAGGACCAAAAAATATAAATGAATACATGAAGGGCACAAAATCATAAATAAATAAATGATGATTGGAAATGTATCACTATTGAAATAAATAAATGTAAAATTTTATTTATTTATGGCTTTATCTAGTTCTTCATATTTTTTATTTCTGTATTTCTTTATCCAGTACATACTAATGAGGTAAGCAACACTAACGTAAACATAAAGTGATCTGTTGCTCAAAGGTGAGATTCAAGGTGGTCCAGAAGCAGCTAAACAGTGGGTTGACTGTATGAGTGTGCTTCCTCCTGAATAGGCATTAGCAGAATTAAACTCACTTCTGTGTTGAACAAATAACTGCAGAAGTGATGTTAAAGTGCTATTACTGCATATCACAGTGCTCAAACAGTATGCGACATCAGCCATATTTTAGCTACCTTGCATTCCAGAGGAATGAATAGTTAAATTAAGACATGGATTCAAGCTAAAGCACTGATATGAGCAACACTAAAATGAGGATGCTGTATGTGTGCAGTAGCAATGTTTACTGTTGTTGCGTCTGGTTAACATGAAGAAAGTGGCTTTTACTGTTTTTTTACCTAATGGCTAGCATAAAACAGCTTTCTGAGTCTTATATGAGCCATTGATTTTTGTAATATTATAATTTTGTAATATAGACTTTATTTATGTATTTTTATTTGACATATTTGGTCTGCCAAATATCAGTGTTCACTGTTTTGTAAAGAAGATATATCACCACATTATTTATTACCTTATTTAATATGTTCAGTTATAGCTAGAGCTAATGACACCCCCATTTCCATGAGCGATGTGCATATTTCAGGCTAATTCAATTGCGTTCTAAAGAAAGTTCAACAGAGGCTGTAAAAGGTCTATTTGAGGAGTCTAAAGCGTGTTTTTATAGAACGTGATCTCATAGGTAATGGCATGGTTTAGACATGTTTCAAATACAAATTTAGTTTCTTTAGTTTAGGTGCAATGCTAATGTTGCTAACAAACACTTGAAGTCCTTGCTCAACTTAATTATTTTCCATAAATAGCCCCAGCTGCAGTCACACCAGTCCTAAACAAGACCATGCTCAACATCACTAATCAACTACAGACCGGTATCTCTTCTCTCCTTCCTCTCCAAAGTCCTTGAGCATGCTGTAAATAACCATCTCAGCCTATTTCTATCACAAAATAGGCTTCATGACTCAAACCAGTCTGGATTCAAAGAGGCACAATCTACAGAAACTGCTCTGTTCTAATTCTTCTAGATCTTTCTGCAGCATTTGATACTGTCAACCATCAGATCCTCCTGGCTTCACACACCAAACTTGGAATTACTGGTTCTGCTTGGTAGTGGATTGTGTCGTACTTTGAGGGTCACAGTTACCAAGTATCATGGAAAGTATCTATGTATGCACCATGAAGACTTAACACTGGTGTTCCACAAATCTCATTGCTTGGCCCCCTTCACTTTTACTTACATTCCCCATCTTGATGATATTATATCTTCATGTGATTTCTCCTACCACTGTTATGCTGATGACATTCAACTCATCCTCTCCTTTCCTCCCGGTGACTCTCAGGTCTCAGCCTGGATCTCTGCCTGTCATTCACTCCTGGATGACAGCACATTTCCTAGCAATACTAGCAAAACAGAGCTCCTGTACATCCCAGGGGATGCATCCCCAATATCTGACATGGTCATCACTTTTGGAAATGTTGTCATGACAACCAGTTCAAAAGTACTCTTAGATGAAGAGCTTTCATTTTCATTTCACATTTATAATCTCTCCCGAACTTGCAGTTACCTTCTGTCTAAAATCGGGAGAATTTGTCCAATCCTCACCACTGACTTGACCTACCTTTTCTCAAAAGTTGAAGACGTGCATCAAGACTTTTCTCAGCTTTGGCACTGAAGTGGTGGAACAAACTTCCATTGACTGTCAGAACTGCTGAGACCTTCACTGTCTTCAGACAGTGACTGAAGACCCACTTCTCCACTGAGCATTTAAAATAACAGCTACATGTTCATGTCATAAACTTAACTAACACAAATCTCACAAATAAAAACAAAAAAAACAAATAAAAACAAAAAACTATGTTTTGCCTGTGTGATCTGAGAGGGTCCTGGTGGAGCCTTAACTCCATCTCTGGTAAAAATTTTAGTCTACTAGCAGCTCTTAATTTTAAATCTAGGCTTACTATTGTGAGGGACATGTTTTCTTGTGGCCTACAAAGCATATGTATGTTGCTCTGGATAAGAGTGTCAGCCAAATGCTGTAAATGTAAATGTAAGTATTTTCAACAGGTGCTTCCGTTTCCTCCACAGTCCTAAGGTGGATTATGGACGCTGAATTGCCACTAGGTGGAAGTGTGTGTATGTGTGTGAATATGTCTGCCCTGTGATAGACTGGCAACCTGTCCAGGGTCTGCCTTTTGCCCTATGGCAAAAGGCTCCAGCACCCCAGCAACCCTGGTTAAGGATAAGCGGCTCAGATAATGAATGGATGTTGTATTTGAACATAATTAAAATTCCAAAACATATTGTTCACTCCCCAGTCCGTGTATAGAAACAAAGCTGCAAAAACAGCCCATTTTATTATTGTAATATTATGAAAACCAACATATTTATACATGTCCACCATTCAGCCTACATCAGTTTAGCTCTGCCCATTCACACTGAAAGTAAAAGGAGTGTTTCAGCCCAAACTGCTTGTTGATCGAGGCATGATACAGGACAACCAATTAGAAGAAGGATTGTCTAAACATATCACCCTTGACGGCAGAGTAACAAAAATGGTCTGTTTAATTGTAAGGGAAAAATAGATGTTCAGATTGGCTATGCAAAATGAATTATGACTGTTTTTAGTGCACAAAACCACAAATGTCATAAAGAGACTCCACAGAAGAATGTAGAATATGGACCTTTTTAAAAAGCCTCATGTTCTCAAAGCTTTAATTTACCTGGTAGTGAATGTGCAAGAAATGACGTTGTTACCAGAGAAGATGTTTCTTGTCTCTGCAGGGATGGGCTTTGCTCTCTGTTACACCCCGGCCATCGCTATGGTTGGAGTCTATTTCTGTGAGAGGAAGTCACTGGCCTATGGCATCGCCATGTCTGGCAGTGGCATTGGAACGTTCATCCTGGCCCCTGTGGTGCAGATGCTCATTGAGCACTACTCATGGCGAGGGGCCCTCCTCATCCTGGGAGGCCTGGTGTCAAACCTGTGTGTGTGTGGAGCTCTGTTACGGCCCATCACTCTGAAAGAAGAGGAAGCCTGCCCTCTGCCTGTAGACTCCGAGTGTGGATACAGCACTAAGCCTCTGGCAGCCATCAGCCCTGCGGAGGAGAAGCAGCTTGTTGACAACGAAAAGCAGAGAGACAGCAAGCAGCGCTGCCTGCTTTCAATGCATGAGTACCATTTCCTGCTCATGCCCGACTTTCTGGTGCTGGCAGGCTCCTTTCTGTTCCTGGCCAGTGGCTGCAGCCTGCCGTTTGTTTACCTGGTGCCCTATGCACTGGACGTGGGAGTCAGTCACCACCACGCCGCCTTTCTGATGTCCATATTAGGGGTCATCGACATAGTCGGCAACATCACATTCGGCTGGCTCACTGACAGGAGGTAGGCTCCTTGGATACCAGTAGTGTTTAATATTAATGGAGGATAAACTGAATAACATTCTGTGGACCTTTGTAACCATTTTTCGGTTACCCTTTTTTGGTAATTCATCAAAAGAACTTTTTTCACCCCTGTACACTTTTGATCAAAGGTGTTCTATATATGCTGTTAGACCAGTCTTTTTGCTTTATAAATTCAGTGTCCAGGATACCTTACGTTAGAATTTACCAAACTTTAAACTTTCATTAAAGTGTAAAACACTGTTTTTGTTCTCTTAACGTACTATTAGAAGTCCAGTTAACTCAAAATATTAAGGCAGCTTGTGAACTAAGTGTGACTGTTAAAGATTATCTTCTCCGGAGAGCTCAGCAGACCAGACAGTGAGTGAGTGAGGGCTTTGGTTTATTAACACTAAACAAACAACTTAACAACACTTTAAGTACATGAAAGCTCTTGAGTACATGTAGTCTAGCTTTTCTTTGCCTTGCTCACAATCCTTCTCCCTCACTGTGGGAAGCATCTAACAAATAGTGTAAAAAAAAAAAAATGAAATGAAATGCTGGTGTGATAGTCTACCACTATATATAGTGATTTATTAAATAAATTAACAAATCTTTTTTCCATGTAGTTACTGAATAAAATGTCTAATGAGTTAAAAAGCCTGGGATTTTAAAGTCTGGTGTAAAATCTCGTCATTTTGTGGCGGTTCTTGAAAGTTTTACAAGGTTCTTCACATTTACATCTCATTTACAAAAATGGAAAAAAGATTCTTCAGGAAGGTGGCAAGAGTTTTTTTACTGCAGTCTTGGGGACCCACTGCCTTGTTTCTAGTTTTCCCTGATCTTGCAGGCCATGAAGGGTATGATAATCAGCTGATGATTTGGATCAGGTTTGCTCAAGCAGAGGCAACCATTATGCCATTATGGCAATATTTGCTTCCCTGGCCCTGGAATATTCTTGCCCAGCCTGTTTTATCTGTTTTCTCTCCTCTGACACACCTAATTCCATTAATCAGCTCATTAACAAACACTTTGTGAGTTAGAATGTGTGCTAGAGCACTGAAAACACTAAAATGTGCAGAGCAGACCCAGTGTTGGGAAGCGGTATTAAATGAATTGACACAGAAAGCCTAACCTTGTTAACATCACCTCTTCCTGTCCCTCTCAGGTGCCTGAAGAAGTACAGGAGCATTTGCTACATGGTTGCTGTGGGAATGGAGGGTCTATGCTGCTTTCTCATTCCCCTTCTTCGTACATTCGCCCTGCTAGTGCCTTTCTCTGTGCTCTATGGCTATTTTGATGGTGCCTATGTGGCTCTTATACCCGTGGTGACGTCAGACGTAGTGGGAACAACGTACCTCTCCTCTGCTCTCGGGGTGGTATACTTCCTACATGCTATTCCATACCTGGTTAGCCCCCCAATTGGAGGTGAGATCCTTCACTTTTAAGTTCACATCTAAACTTAAAACAAGTTATTTCATTGCATGTGTAGGTTATACAGTATACTTCCTTTCAAGTACATGCAGCTGTTTCAAAGTACTGAGCTGTAAGGAACGGTAACATAAGTTTTGATTATCTCCTCATCAAGAGTTTACTGCTGTGATTGTGCTGTTTTGAGGCAAACAGTAGCAACTTAATGCATTTGTATAATCTGTGTGGTGATAAAGACCACCACTGGCCCCAGGTGTAATCAGCCAAGATACATTTGTTGTCCAAAAATCTGGAACTGGGGCTATGAGGCTAATATAAAAAAAAACATAAAAAACGAGTCAGTAGTCACTGTAAATACATACCAAAACCGAATCAGGTCTTCGTTAAGGTGGTACAGGTTTTTTGATGTGGTTTAGGACACAGCATGACTTACTGTAAGCATTTTAGCACCTGTTTTGCTCAGGTTTTTAACTCAAAAATGTGTTCTAACATCTCT
Source organism: Brycinus macrolepidotus (assembly GCA_037974445.1). NCBI lineage: Eukaryota > Metazoa > Chordata > Actinopteri > Characiformes > Alestidae > Brycinus > Brycinus macrolepidotus. The sequence continues at coordinate 31,715,413 of JBBPCZ010000115.1, read as the reverse complement.
TAAATGGAGCATCACAAATTCCAATTTTTTACCCATTAATCAAGTGGATTTTTAAATTTCACATTGCAAAAGTCTAATATAGTCTGATATTTAAATTAAATTAATATTAAATTAATAATATGAGAACATTTTGCTGTTCTCAGAAATACCATGAAATACACATGTTGCTGAACAAGTTTGTGCCCTGAACCAGTACTAACAGGCTTGCTTTTGATCTCTTGTGTTGTTCAGGCTGGTTGGTGGACACCACAGGCACCTACACAGCAACATTCTTCTTGAGCGGCTTCGCCCTCATCTCCAGTGCTCTTGTGCTGTGTGCGGCCACCATCGTACGCCACTGCCAGAAAGCTCAAAAGAACAAGCCAAGCAAAAACCCCACACTGAAACCATGTGAACAACAGGCGGACTTTTACACTATCAAAAATAAGGACCTATTGATCATTAACACAGCCACCTCATAGCGTCAGACCTGTCATTTGTATTTTTTGAGTTCTGTTCTTTTTTTAAATCAGGTGTGTAAACTACTGTAGTTCTTGGGGGGAAAAACTTGTAGCGTCATCAGGACACGACTATCTAAAACCCTGCTTGCTAATGTGCCTTTTCTACCTTGCCATCTTTCTGTCCAAAGTTATTTAATTCTTGGCTTTTGACTGAAAAGCTAGAAACAGAAAAGGTGAGTTAGTGAGTTGGTGCATATTGCACCGAACCTTTTTATATATTCTTGGAGATTGTCAATTCTGTTTTTCACTCAGATGAATATCCTTTGTTGGAAATTTATTTTTTGTGCAGAATTATCTCTGTTAGTGGAACAAAGTTAGACATCATAGGGAAAGGGGTCTTTTTACAAGCATATAAGATTAGCTATATAGTTTTTGTTATAGTGGGATATAGGGCTGAATGATTAATCGTGCTGTTTATTGCCTTATTCAATAGTGTCTTAATTTTTAACTGGGGATATTTTATAGTAGCAAAATCTAATAATGTAGAGTTTGTGAGTGGGCAGTCAGTGACATCACATTCGGCAGTTAAGCCTTAAGTCAGAAAAAAATGGATGTTGTGACAAAAAGGCCTGGAGCCTAATTTACAGTAAATAATTTAAATCACTGTATTGGTCACAGCCATAGTCAGAAAAACTGCAATTTAATGTTTTCCCCAAATCGTTCAGCCCTAGTGAGTGAGTAGCATTAGAACTTGGTCACATGATACTGGTCCTAGCATCAGAAAAGCAAATTCCAAATTGAAAGAAAATAACGGTCAGAAGAAGCCAATGTGAACTTACACAATTCCGTACAATCTTAAAAGACTGTTTGATACTAGGATACAAGATGTCATGTCATACCAAATTAATATTCAGTAAGCGTTTGTATAGACCAGTGGTCATCTTTCATGAAGGAAGCAGCAGTAAGGTTTAAAATTATAGTAAACACAGATTATGCACTAAAATCATGTTTTATAGTAACCTTTTAGAAGACCATTACAAAGAACTCTACTGATATATATATATATCAGTATGATTCATTTTAAATTGACTTTTATTTGTTAAAATAAAGTACACAGGATCTTTATGACAGTCTAACCCCAAAACATCATTGTTTTTTTTGTTTTTTTTAATGAATAGGCCTATAGTTAAAAAATGTAATGGCATACATAATGGTCTCTCACCCTGGACACTATGTTTTCTGCTCTCTAGCAGTAGCTCTTCCAGGAGGCTTAAAGTTGAGGTTAGTTCGAAAGGGTGAACGAACCTCTGAAATATTAAAAATACACCACTTATAATATTATACACCTCCCAAACAAGTGTTTTGTGTTAGGTGATCAATACACTTGGCAGTTTGGACGCGGAAATTTTTGAATGTGTTGACACTTTGCACTATTGTCCTACTAACTTTTACAGTAACCTGCTGGATAAGTTTATTGTTGTTGAAAATAAAGGTCTAAGATGGTGGTATAAATATCTGGGTGGATGGACAGAACTACTTGACAATTTACAAATAAAGCATTTGCATTTATGTACAATATGCTATAAAGCAGACCACTGTTGGTTCTTTTTAGTGTTTCACTCCTAAGGCAAATGATTAATCATTTGAATGTTGTGTCTGATATGGTCCCTGGACACAAAATGTTCACATGCATCATTTCTCTAATACTTGGCTGAGCATCACTTTGTCTAAATAACAGCATTAGACCTGTCAGGTAAGGATTACACTAGTCTACATTCTATTGAGCGTCTCTCTGTCCCTTTATGCCCATTCTTCCTCTAGCTTTGTGCATCATGTCCAGGCAGAACTTGACACGCCCACATTCCGGGATTTTAACTCTCAGGTGTCTCTGTGTCACTGGTTCAACAGACGATTCGAATCACCAGCAAAATGACCAGACCTCATTGCCAATTTTCAGTGTGAAATATAGATGAAATGCTGAAAGAGGCACACAGGAACTCCAGATGAAATGTGTGGTACATCATGAAAGAATTCATGGGTGGGTTAAAATGGACAACACTCATAACCAAGTGCAAGACAAGAAATAATGCAAGTGAACTACTGTGTGAGTCGGAACCACACCTTCTACATACGGTTGGCGTAAGAAAAGAGATTATACAGCTGTAGGAGAGAACTCAGAAATTGGCCTGGAGTTCCAGCCAACTTTCACTTTAAGCTGGAAAGTCGGACCACTCTTTGATGAACAGACATAAGACTGAGAAACAAAGAGAAGGTAGGGAGGCGATGCGAGTGAAAACTTTGTCACAGGAATTTTAGTTATTTCATAACATGCATATTTTGCAATACTTCCACAAGGACAGTTTCAGCTCACACAGCGCACTGAGACATTCATCATTTCTTTTAAATTGCAGAGCTTTCTCATAGCATTCTATGGCCCTGCTGTTCTCTCTTTTTACCTTATGGATGAATCCCAGCATCCCCCAGGCTCTTCTATCTTGTTGGTTTCTGGACAAAGATCTGTTTGCAATGTTTCAGCACTTCTCCTCCCATTAATTGATCCATAACCTAACTCCCGACATTCTTTAAAGTAGTTTATGGCCAGGGGTAGGCACCTCTTTCTGTACTGCTTAAACGCTCCACAATAAAAAAATACAGTTGTTGAAGGAGCTCTGTCTTCTCTTTGGCTATCTGCAGAATTTTCTGAAACAGCTAGCTTTATCATAGCAGGGATGAAGCAGATCTTCAGTGTGCTGGCCTCCTCTAAATGATGGATGCACTGCTGTATTTTCTTCTTCTTGTAGCAGCGTGCTAACTGATGGTATATGAAGCCTGAGTTGGGTGATGTCTCTAACACTCTCTTCAGCAGTGCGACACATGTATCTGCAGACCCACAGTCATTTTCGAATGTGGACACATATTGAATCACCTTAGAAGCACTGGGAGAATCCTCTTGGGTATATAGTATTTACTAATCCTAATAGGGTGAGTCTGGCGAGTTAGTACACTAAAATACTAACATACTAAACCAAACTCTAGCATCGAGCGGTTTTAGGTATGCATTGAGGATATTTGAGCATACAGTACTCCGATTTGACACTTACACTATATGGACAAAAGTATTGAGACGCCTGACCATTACACCAATAGGGACTTTAATGACATTGCATTCAAATACATAGACTTTAATATGGTCCCCCTTTGCAGCTATGACAGCTTCTACCCCTCTTGGAAGGCTTTCCACAAGATTTTGGAGTGTTTCTCTAGTAATTTGCACCCATTTGATCTGTAGAGTGTTTATGTGGTCAGGCACTGATATTGGGCCTGTCAAGTCTTCCACACCGAACTCAACCAACCATGTTTTTATGGACCTTGCTTTGTGCACTGGAGCACAGTCATGCTGGAATAGAAAAGGGTCTTCCCCAAACTGTGTCCACAAAGTCTGAAGTGTGGCGTTCTCCAAAATGTCTTGGTATGCTGAGGCATTAAGTTTGCCCTTCACTGAAAAACCCTGAAAAATAGGTGTGTCCCAGTACTTTGTCCATGTAGTGTATGTACACTACATACTCAAACACTCATTAGTAGGAAGTGCAGACTTACAGAGATCTAAAAGTTTATACAGACGGGTCGTTCTTTACTGACTCACGCCAGGTACATTTTACACATCCAGTTATCAGCGGAGTGTACAATATTCACGAGTTTGTGGGCTCAGTTTGTCCAAAGTGTGTAGTTCCTGGTGTCAAGGCGAGAAAAAGAAAAAGATTAGCAAAAACACAGAACAGTGAAAGCCAGCAGAAGCCAGAGCAGGGAATCCAGAGCCAGGCGAGATCTGATGCCAGTAAACCTGGTGTATGACCAGACCAGCAGCAGCTCAACAGAACCACAATTCCAGTATGTTACTCTTGAGTTCCCATTCCAACACATGAGAAGGCACTTCATGCTCTTTTCAGCCTTTTTAAACTAACGATCACTTCGGAGAACAATAATAAAATGACATAAAGGCAGTTTAACAGTTTTCAGTCTGTCTTTCTTGCTGCTGTCCCTGTCCTTTCACCAGCCTTCTCCTTTCTGAGTGACTTCACAGTCCATAACCGCTTTCACCCTTATTTAGTTCAAACACAGTTACACTTGTTCTTGCAAAATAAAAATACCAAATAAAAGATCCATTACCCATTTACACGAACCATATGTATAATACATATTATTGTATACAAAAATATGAACCGTTGCAGTGCCACATTCAAATAAATTAAATTAAAGAAGCCTAATAACCAGAAAACACAACAGAGAACAAATCTCATTTTCAGCGATCCGGACAAAAGGACCCGGCGGTTTACAAACAAGGCAGTCGAGGAGGAAAAGGAAACTGGTCGTCCCACTGTGGGAATTTAACCCACTTATAAAGTGCGAGCCTCGTAAGAGTTGTCAGAGAGCAGCTTCAGCAGGAAAAGCTCTGCGATAATCAGGACCTCTGTGTGACGCAGAGAGGACATCTCACATGGTAGCGTGGCCGAGCGGTCTAAGGCGCTGGATTAAGGCTCCAGTCTCTTCGGGGGCGTGGGTTCGAATCCCACCGCTGCCAAAGTCCTGTTTTGGAGGTGGTGTGTCGAGGTAAACACTGAGTCTACAAAATATACCATAAAGAAAGACTCAGTGGGTTGCAGGCGTTTTCCTATATGGATCCTTTGGTAACCCCAAGATAGGGTTTGTTTTTGCTCCAATAAACTCCAAGAAAACCAAAGGAAAATTCTTTATGCTCTGAACATCACCCGACAGACATGGCTGAAAACTCTGCTCTGTGATCTGGATTAATTTTTCAGGGCATTCTGAAGTAAAAATGTCATGTTTTGTGGCATGATAGAGTTTTGTAAGAAGCTGTAAGGAACTTCATGAAGAACCCCATCAAGCAAACATTTTTGATTACTTTAACTACCCTGATACTTTCTTTGAAAAGTACAGAATTTCCACCTTTCCTTCATTTTGCTTTTACACGTACATCTGAAGTTCTTGGTCTGATAATCACAACTAAAATAAGCCTGATAAGTTTGTTTGCGGAACCTCTCATGTCTCAAAACCCTTCATTTTTCATTTTCATTAAATTTTTCACTGAATACTGGATCCTTGTTTTAAGACGGGAGAATGTAAAACTGCTGTGTTTACTGGGGGTTACTGGAGTGATGTGAGGTGTCCAGTAATGTTACTGTAAAGAAAGTTTGAGATCAAAAAGATCACTGATGTCCTCTTCTTTGTCTTTGTACTTCTGAGGTTTCTCATCACACTCTGTGGCCTGGTGTTCCTCTCCACTTTCCTTATGGAGGAATTCCAGTATTCTCAAGGCTTCTCCATCCCTTGGATTTAAAGAGATTCTTTTTGTAGCAATCTTTCTCAGACTCCCAACACTTCTCTTCCC
>JBBPCZ010000115.1:31677989-31701545 GCA_037974445.1 Brycinus macrolepidotus | reverse complement strand
ACAGTGTGTATTTTCATGTAACTTTTGTGGTTAAAAAAATGTCAGAAGGAACTATTGGCCCCCGGGCATCTTCACTTCAAATTTGGCCGTCTTTGTAAAAAGTTTGGACGTCCCTGTCTTAAAAAAACAATCGGTGGATATTGCTTTCATACAAGAATCCCATTTAAGAACCACAGACACCCAGTGTTTTGCAATCAACACTATAATGTGGCTGCCTCGGCATTCTTGAACTCAAAAACCAGGGGCTCATTAATAGTACTGAAACGTAATCTTTCATTGAATACGCTTGGAAAATATGGCAGTGAGGACGGCAGAATTACACAGAACTATTATCTCTGGTCGTAGATTCGCTTTTGTCTGTCTATGCCCCAGCTCGATTTGAACCAGATTTTTAGCCGCCTCACACTTTGCCATGGCAAAAATGGTCAAACTCTTTGCTAGATATAGTTATATTGGAGAGATCAGTGGCTCGGATGCATGCAGCCAGCCAGAAAACCTTTCATGCTTGGGATGCAGCTTACACTTTGGTTAGAGAAAGAGTGCAGCATTAATATTTTTGGCTACTATTAATCACATGTCTGTATTGTGCTTACTTGTTATGTACCTTGGGAAGGGGAGAGATCCAGGACAAGGGTTGATATGGGGGTCGCCACTGGGTGGGGGTGGGGGAGGGGGGTGTTAAATTTTGTATTGTAAATTACTGTATTGTACCTATTTTTTGAACACATGTAATAAAAATTTGATTAAAAAAAAAAAAAAAAAAAAATGAGGCGCACACAAGAGAGTCCTCGCTGAATGGGAAAAAATGTAGTGAAATGGCTAAAATGTTAAAATGGCAACTCACTTGATTTCATTTTCACTGAGGTGTCCGTCTGTGCAGCGGGAACTGTGGCAGTTTTTCTGCTGAACGTGGAGGATTTCTTGAAGTCCACAGGGACTGTGAATTCTGAAACCTTACTCCAGTGTGGCCGCACATTATTTTGTAAGGTAGTATGTTTTTAAAAAAATGTTGTCCAGTAACTGCTGGGAAATGATTCTTTGAACTCATGCCTAGATCCCAATACCAATAGAGCATGATGCTGATAATTTGTGGAGAAGGACTTTTGAGGACGGCCTTTAACTTCCTGATCATAACAGAAAGCATTTTGAGCACGTGACTCATTTTAAAAACACAGCCTGCCCCGTGTGAGGGTCGAACTCACGACCTTCAGATTATGAGACTGACGCGCTACCTACTGCGCTAACGAGGCTGAATCTTGTCAAAGTGTCTCATTTCCCTCTCTTATCATTTTAGCAATAATTTTCTATGATTATCATTCTGACATTTTTTTTATAACAGCGTAATGCCCAGTATAATGCTGGCTTTACTGCTGCTGAGTGCTGATTGGGTGGTGAGAGCGGACTCTTCTCATTGGCTGAGTGCAGTGGCTGGCACACAGTCACGTCATCAATGTACATAAAGTGAAGTTATTAAAATGACAACACTGTTGAAACCTTTTTATGCTCTTCCGTTCTAGGAAAACAAGGGCGTTCATCCGAGAAAAAAGAAAATAAAAACTCAATTCATGGCTCATTTAATCCTTATTCATTCTGGACCCTCGCCAACGCCCTCAAGTTCCTAATCATCCTGCAGAAGATCACTTAGCAGGAGCTCTCCTTATTTCAGCGAGAAATTACCTGCTGTTTTTAGTATTTATAACACACCGCAAGGTAAAAGTAGGGATTTAGACCAGCTGGAGAAAGCCTGCACTCAGTAGTTACTGGTGTCACCCTGTAAGATTGAAACTACACAGAAACAAGGAGCTGATTGCCCCATTACACCCTGTATTATTACTATAATCAAATGTGTTACGCGCTTTAAAGATTTGATCTCACCATTTGCTTCTGCACTCTGTCAGTTCCAGTAAGCCTCAGAAAAGCTGAATATTAACTCTTAGGCTGTTGGGTATTGTCTTTAAATATGATGGTCATTTCTGCCCTGTAGCCCCGAGGAGACTGATGTACAGACCATGATCAAGTAACACTCACCTCATGATGCCCGTCTCTCCGTGCGCTTCTCTGGATGTGAGGGGATCTAGAAGTAGTGCCTGCGAAGTCACCACCCATGCAGCCAGAGCGAAGAATTGAAACCGAAACCTGTCGCGTTTCTCAGGGTTTACTGCAGGGAGTCAGTGTGTAAGAACGCGCGCGCGCACGCACACACAAACACACCGATCACTTTCCTGAAATTCCAGGAAAACAAACCTCAGTCAGATAAATATGTTGTCATGGTCAGAGGAACCCTGTTGTTAACTTTACAGGAAAAGAAAGACTAAATAATTTTTCATTCATTACAAAGGGCAGCTGGTGTATTCAAATTATGTGAAAAAAAAAGTAAAAGATTAAGTTAAGCCAGAAAACTTTGATAACTTTATTTTCCTTCAACTAAGAGGCCACAGAAAAGAAACAAAAGAACAAGCAAGCCTGGATTAATCACTACATTCCTTAATGAGATTCCACTGGTGTTGCCCACCATCTGACTGCAGGACAAAAAGGGAGAACAGGCCTTTTAGGAGCAGGGAACGGTCAACAGGATCAGCTATTTGCTCACATAATTCCTTGTCTTTGGCAGGTTTTAGGTCACATCCTCATTAAGTTGCCAGTCATCCCAGTAGACCTCAGCCGGGTGCACCCATACAGCTATAAGCAGATAATTATTTATTTGACCTTAGAGGAGAGGCACGCTACCTCTGCTGCTTTCTAAGCAGAAGGAAAGCTTTCACCATCTTTGTGTTTGCCTGTATGCACACACTATCTTGGCAGTTTATTAGATACGCTTACTTTGTACCCACAACACTCAGTGACCATTCTATCAGAAACACCCACCATATAGATGCACTTCGTAGTTTTACTGTTACTGTGGACCACCTGCTGGCGTACCCTTTATCCTGGCCTGGAGAGGGACCGCCACAAGACCACCACTGACCAGATATTACTGAGGTGGACTGAAGTGGATCCTTCTCAGCATAGCATTTACACCAACATAGTAGTGGCATGGTAGAATCTGTTGAGTAGATATGAGTGGCTGGTGACATCCTTTCTTAGTAAAAATAACTTAAGTGTAGGAGCCATTTTAAGAAACAGGTGATCCCCATTATAGGTTTACTCCTTCTTTGAATTTTGACATTTGTTAAATAGTAATATAAATGTTTGGCATGGTATTTACTTATCCTGTTTTTGCAGTTAAAAGTCCTGCCCCTCATCCCACATCATTGGGTTTGCTTGTATAGAATATCTAACTAGAGTATCCCTGTCTGAGGAGTAGTCTTCTGACCAAAATCCTAATGTACCAACTATAATTTGCCTGCATTTTATTTAGTAAAGTTTTGTATTTGAAGATTTTTGTTCTCTGAGAATGTTTTTGCACCATACTTGTTACAAGAAACCTGCTCTGTAAGCAGCCAAGGGAAGCAGAATAGGAGCCACTACATTAGGCTTGGGAATGGAATGCTAGTGCATTGCCACAACTTAGTAAGGCTTGGGAATGAGATAATTAAGTCCTGGCCACAACTTAGTAAGGCTTGGGAATGAGATAATTAAGTCCTGGCCACAACTTATGAAGGCATACAAACAAGATAGTTAAGCTGTGGTCAAAACTTTGAAGGGCATAGGATCAAGTTTTGATTTAAATTTACCAATCAGTAAGCATATTGGCTCTGTCTTCTAATGATGTTAGACATCATTTAGTCATATTACATTTAACTAAGACTTTGAAAAATTGGCGGAGAAATGCCCCAGCATGCTATGCTGTATTCATGAAGCCAGTGCTGATGGATATCCAAAGGAGGCCCCTGCTCCGAAGTACTCACCTACATATCTGTTGACCTTCTAAACACTATGAGCAAGTAGGCAGATCTCCTTTAAGAGATTTTTGTACTAGCAAAACAGATTTGTTTGCTTACATGTATGTGACTGGTTAAAAAAATACACTTTATTTTATTTTACTTTGTGTGTATTTTTTAAGCACAAAGATGGGTTCTAATTACATTTGTGCTTTTCTGATAGCTAGGAGGGGTGTGCAAATACTTTTGGCCATATAGAGCATTTCTTCATTAGTAACAACGCTGACAATACTGATGAAAACCAGCAGATGGCGACATTTATCTTGTTTAAGAGACATGCTGTATTGACCAGCACTGTGACTGGATTCAAAATTGGTTAAAGAGGAATTCCACCGATTTGTCCATTTTTCTACACGATTAAATGGATAATATGTAAACAGAGCGGCTGTTTTGAATAAGAAATGCTCTGTTCCAGAGATACTAACTGATTCTGAGTTTTTCACAGAGGAAGTGATAGGACCAGACATTCAAAACGTTTAATCCCTTAAGCTATCTCACAGACCGGTATTAAATGAAATGATCATGAATACAGTGCCTATTGCTTTATGATAGTTCTGTTTTTGGTCTAAAATGTATTTTTAACATACATTTACTGTATAGAGGTAAGTGCGGGGAGCTGACAGGCAAAATAGGACCAAATAGGTCAAAATAGTAACGACAAAAGTGCAGTGCATCATTTTTGAGCATGTGGCCTTATGTGGTTTTGTGTTTAGGTTGTTCAGCGCCAAGAGCATCATGACTTCAGCATCAGTGGCTTCAAGATCAAGGGTATCCTCAGCATTTTTGGCCTTCAGATTTTATGCTATTGTTGATCCTGCTTCCAACCTGTACTGCACCACTGCAGAAACCATGTTAAATTAAAAGCTGCCTGGGCATCCTAAGCCTTGAACAAGTTCTTTCTTTTGATTCCTCATAAAGCTTCAGTAATATGTGTCCTTGTTTACTATGACCCACCATTCGTTGCTTTTCTCACTTTGTCCAGGTAGGCTATGCACCTACATTTCCTAAGTGATCATGCACTCGTGTAAAACAGTATAGATATTCAGTCAATGGACTTCATTTAAACCAGTCTGGGCCTTCTGGAGGCATTTGTGAGCAGCCTTGGAGTTTTGCAGCGATGCTGAACAGACTCCTTACGTCACTTTTTAATCTTCCTATTAACCAGACGTTCGAGATTTTTCATTTTGCCTTCTTTTCTAAGAAAACAAACAAACAAATAAACAAGTTTCCTAAGCATGATCATAAAAGCTTGCATTAGCTTTAAAAACTTTTAAAATACTTGCAGTCTGTTAACATATTCATTTATATGCAAAATAGGCAAACTGTTTCATTGTTTAAAATTGTTTCAAATATATTTTCTGGCGGGTAATTTAGGGTGGAGCAATAGTGAAAGCACCTCCCTCGGTCACCTTCACCCACTTGTGATTTGTTTTTAGGACACATGGAACATGTTTTGCCTATGCTAATGCAATGCAATAAGAATGTGAAAAGCAGCAAAATGTTAACCACAACTTTGTGTTTGTGTTGTCTTGTAAAGCCAAGCTGATTTACACCTTTGTATTTCCACTCTTATAAGAGAGTGATGCCACTTGTTGTGAACTATTCTAATTCCTTAAGGAGCCATTTTTAGAAATAGACTATGTGAGAATGAAGAACCTTTAAAGGTATAAAGAACCTTCACGCAGTGTTATTTAAAATCAATGGAAGGGTCCTTCCAAGAACTTTCTCATTACGTCGAGGTTCTTAAAAATGTTCTTCACACAGACATATTCATGAAACTGACACTGTTACAAAAGATCCATTGAAAAGTCTATTGAAAGAACCTCAAAGCCATCCCAAAAGACATCCTTTCTATCACGTGTATTTCCAAGAGTATCGAACAGGAGCGATTACTTTCTCAGAATGTTAAGCCTGCTTCTGCTGTCTTGGCCCAGCAATTTATTAAACACAGTTGCATCTGATTCTGATTACGGCATCCAGCTGGCACTGGATGAATGAGAAAGCAAGGAGACACGTCAAAGCCCGGTGATTCATGCCCTTGAGGTTTTCACGCATATGTTTTGATGATTGAGTTCAGTTTTGATTTTACTGTTGAAAGCGACGGACCCTTTAATTACTGGTATATTCATATTTCAGTAAAAGAAGAGGAGCCACTATATCAAGCTTGGAAACAAGATAATTAGGTCATGGTCACAACTTATTAAGGCACCTGAACAAGATAATTAAGCTGTGGTCAAAACCTCGACGGGCATAGGACCACATTTTGACTGGCTCCTAACGATATTAGACATCATTTAGTCATATTACATTCAACTAAGACTTTCAAAAATTGACGGAGAAATGCCCCAGCATGCTATGCTGTGTTCATGAAGCCAGTGCTGATGTATCCATCCATCCAAAGGAGGCCCCTGCTCCGAAGTACTCACCTACATATCTGTTGACCATCTAAACACTATGAGCAAGTAGGTACATCTACTTTAAGAGATTTCTGTGCTATCAAAACAGATTTTTTTGCCTTATATGTATGTGACTGGTTAAAAAAGTACACTTTAACATGACTAGTCTTTTATTTTATTTTACTTTGTGTGTATTTTTTAACACAAAGATGGGTTCTAATTGCACAGCCTGTGTCAGAGATATGGCTGTCATCATTCCTTTTACACAGTTCCCTGCACTTAAGTTTGATATGTGATTTTCTGATTGTTTTCATATAGCCATACTTTTGCTGAAATATTTGCATGTATATAGTTGCTACAAATATTTGCACTTACATTTCACATTTAGTTTCTAATGATTTTTTTTTTTTAGTTTAATATTGTTTTAATTGTTGTTGTTGCATTTCTACCAACTTTCTTCACAGTTTTGTCATAACCAATTCCACCCACTGGCTAGGACCCAATCACACAATACCACCAATGGCGGGACAGTGAAGGCTAGCAGGTGCCTCCTCCCAGAAGGAAGTTGTGAAGGACCACTACATATTTTCAAACTACAGTATATACACACACAAGGGTGTGTGACCATCACACCTATATCAGCTTATTAGACATCCAATTCTAACCCCATGAAATTAATATGGTTATACTGGTCTTTCTCACTTTTCTGAGAATGTTTTCCTTAAGATTTTGGAGTGTGTCAGTGGGTGCTTTTTCAGTACAAAGAGCATCTGTTATATCTGGCCAAGAAGACTCTGGGAGTTTCTATTTTTCAGTAATAGCACTTACAGCTGACCGTGCAGATCTAATTTGTGGCAAATGTGGCATCCTATAGCAGTGTCATGTTTAATGTCTCCAAACTCCTTTAGTACAATCTATTCTGCTGTCAGTGTTTCTTTATGGAGTTTGAATGGTTGTGTGCTAGATTTTACACATCTCTTAGCAATGAGTATGACTGAAACAGCTGACCTCAATAGTTAGGAGGGGTGTCCACATACTTTTGGCCATAAAGAACAATACTGACAATACTGACGAAAACCAGCTGGTGGCGACATTGATCTTGTTAAGAGATATGTTGTGTTCTCCAGTTTTGTGACCCAAACATTGGTTAATTTCCAAAAATGGGAATTCCACAGATTTTTCAAATTTTCTGCTTCATTAAATGGTTCATACATACATAGAGCATCTGCTTTAATAAGAAATGCTCTGTTCTAAAGAAACTTACTGAATCTTGTTTTCTCCTCATGACAGTGATAAGGAACCAGACATTCAAAAAGTTTAATCCCTTCAGCTACTTCACAGACAGTTATTATATGAAATGGTCATAAATACACTGCCCATTGTTTTGTGATAGCTCAGAGATGGGATTTTGGTCTAAAATTTTTTTTTTTTTTAACATCCATTTATGGTAGAGAGATAAACGTGAGGAGTTGAAAGTCAAAATTGGCCCAAAAGAATTTTTTTTTTTTTCAGATTTACCAACATTATCAATATCAATAAAATGTTCTGATTCTGATTCTGATTACACATAAAAACTCATCATTTGTGCTGAAATCATGTAGACATTATGGCCCCTATCTCATATCAGCACAATGAAGAGTTGGTAGGTTTATCCACAGTTGACTATTTCTTACCAAAACTGTCTGAATGACTTTGCTTGTATATGAATGATTGAAAGGCGTCAAACGTTATGGTTGTTAGGTGAGATTCCCCCTGAAAGCTGATTTTGAGAAACAAATTTATGGGCCTCAGAATAGTTCTACCCAGTGAGCTCTTAGAAAACATGCTCAATTTGTGTGATTTTTGGATATTCTAGCTGGATTCTCAGTGTTACAAGCTTTTCAGTGAAATGGCAAGGCCAGTGCAGCAGAGCTAAGCCTACAGTGAAGTGCAAACTTTTGGAAAATCTGGAGCTATTTGAAACTACAACTAGATGTTAGAAATATATTTCTGTTGAGCTTTGACACCTTCTTTAGTGCAGTTTAGGAGAAGATGTGTTATAGATGCGGTTTGTCCAAAAATCTGAAAAACTGGTGGCACCAAAAGAGTCATTTTTACCTGAGCTGTCTTGCCTCAGATTTTAGGAGATATGCTGTGTTCTTCTGTCTAGACACAAGATGGGTCAAAATGATAATGACAAAAGTGTATTGCATCATTTTTTCAAACTATTAAATAGTTTCAATAGTTTCACTTACTATCACTTTCATTTGTAGAAGTGTGGAAAAGAAGTTTTCTCAGTTGAACTATAGTCATTCACATTTTGTTTACGTTCTATTGTTTTTTGTCTCAGAACCTGAAGTACTTGTACCACCCCGTTACTTAAACTCTCAGTGAAATAATACTTTTTAATCTTCACTCTGTGCAATAAGGAAGCATACCATTTTCAAATGATCTGAGGGAGGCGATGTTGGGCTGCTTTGTGTAAACAGTGAGTCAAGTCAGCAGTAGGAAGTTGTGTATTTGGAGGTTTCAGAAAGGCACGGCTCAGCCTGGGCGATTACATTATTACGTTATTTAAGGTTTGGCAAGCTTTTAACTGATTTGGTCAGGTCTGATTTTCTCACCACAACCTTGCTGTTGGATTAGATGAAAGCTGTTCATTCTTAGCAACTTTTGTGACTTTTATTAAAGTATAAATCAGCTCAGTTCTATTCAGTTGCTGTTTTCCTATTTTTGGGACTGCAGATCCTATCGCAGGAGCAAATTCCTCAAATTGCGTCTGAGGAAATCTCCAAATTGTGACAATTAAAATAAAAAAATAAAATAGACTATATTTTGACATCTTGTGTCAGGAAAGCAGTATTCCCCCGTTCGTTTTACTTTGAAGTAAAAAAAAAAAAAAAAAAGAGAGAGAGAGAGAGAGAGAGAGAGAGAAAATCGTTCCACTACGCGGGAAATTCCAGCAAATGGGCGTGGCTTCGGCCCTATTTAAATATGCACCCTTTCATGGGTTTCTTAGTCAAGCAGCTGCTTGCATACACACACACACAGACCGCCAAGATGGTTCAACTACAGAACGTCTGGGATAGCATTCGGCAGCATGAGACCTGGATGAGGTCTCCTTTCTTCCCGGCGCTGTTTTCTCTGGCGGTTTACTTGAGCTTCTGTCTGCCTTTCGTGGTCCTGGACCTGCTGTCCTCCAGAGTGGCCCTGGTGAGAAGATACAAAATCCAGCAGAAGACACATGTGTCTTTAAGCATGATGTGGAACTGCCTGGCTCTTTCGCTCTACAACCATGCAGTTTACATCTTCCCCATCAGCGTGCTTCACTGGTACTGGAGGCCTGTCGTTTACCCAGTGGAGGCACCGGGGATTCTGGAAGTTATCTGGGGACTGGCATCCTGTCTGCTGCTCTTTGACTTCCAGTACTTTGTCTGGCATCTGCTGCACCACAAGGTGCCCTGGCTCTACCGCACATTCCACAAGGTGCACCACAAGCACACGTCCACCTTCGCCCTCACCACAGAATACTCTGGCGCTTGGGAGACGCTGTCGCTGGGGCTTTTCGCTGCCTTGAACCCCATGGTCCTGGGCTGCCACCCTATGACTGAGATGCTCTTTCATGTTCTGAACATGTGGCTGTCAGTGGAGGACCACTGCGGATACGACCTGCCCTGGGCCACACACAGGCTGGTGCCTTTTGGACTGTACGGAGGCGCCCCGCATCACGACCTTCACCACCAGAAGTTCAAGGCCAACTACGCTCCATACTTCACACACTGGGACAAGCTGTTTGGCACACTGCATGCTGAGTGAACACAACAAGAAGGCATGGACTGTATTAATCTTATATTAATCTTTTGCATCAAAAGAACAAGAGGACTTTTTCTTTGGTCTAAGGATCTTAACGATCTCTAATACTATGTACTAATATGTTTTCTACTATTTATTGAAAGTTTTGAATGAAAGTTGAATGTAAAGTATTAACATGTTTATGTTTAAATAGATAATGAAGTACATATTTATTAACTGTGCAATAAAAATGCGAAAAGCCGCAAAAAGTTAACCACATGTTTGTGTTTATGTTGCCTTGCAAAGCCAAGTCAATTTCCACCTTTGTATTACACTTTCCACTCTTATAAAAAAAAAGTGATGCCACTTGTTGTGAACTATTCAAATTCTTCAAAGAGCCATTTCTGGAAATGGACTATGTGAGAATGAAGAACCTTTAAAGGTATAAAGAACCTTCAAACAGTGTTATTTAAAATCAATGGAAGGGTTCTTCATTCTCATAATGTGGAGATTCTTTAAACATTAAAAGAACATATTCACAGATATTCATAAAACTGACACTGTTACAAATTATCCATCAAAAGGTCCATTGAAAGAACCTCAAGGGCATCAGAGAAGAAATCCTTTCTATCACGTGTATTTTTAAGAGTATCAAACAGGAGCCATTACTTTCTCAGAATGTAAAATCTGCTTCAACTGTCTTGGCCCAGTAATTTATGAAACACAGTTGCATCTGATTCTGATTACGGCATTCAGCTGGCACTGGGTGAATGAGAAGGCAAAGAGACAAGTCAAAGCCTGGTGGTTCATGCCCTTCATGCTTGAGGTTTTGATGCTTGCTGTTTGATGAATACATTCAGGTTTTATTTAACTGTTTAAAGTCATGAACCCTGGTAAATGAATATTTCAATAAAAGTTACATTTCTACTCTTGACAAACACTCATACAGAGCAACTTACAATTTAATGATGTTACAGATGTAGACGAATGTAGCATTAGGAGTTGTTCGGAAGGTTCCTTATGCTTGTGCTTGCCCAGGGGCTTTACCTTGAATCAAAATGATTTACCCATGTCCAGCAACTAAATTCACTATAATATAGGTAAAGACGGTAAAATTGTTCTGATTGGCCTAAAGCGATCATTTTGTACACTTATTCCTTGGATGAAAATTGGAATGATTTAACATTACATATAAAACACATTTTGTCATGTGTATTCACAATCAAATAAGGATTTTCTATTGTTTTGTTAAGAATTCGTTGTCTAGTGTGACCAAACATGATTTATTATAGTAATTAAGTCATTTCAGTAATGGATTTTAAATTGATATAAAAAAGTAAAACAGTATAGGGCCAAAAAAGTTGTTTAGACATAAACCACATTCACAGCTTTGAGCCACCTTATTGAAGAGCTGGATGTGGTTGAGAAATAATTTGGGTGATTTGGGTTGAGAGAAGATTTGGGTGACTAATGAGTTCTAGTATTTGTTAGCAACATTAATCTCACATCCCCAGCTCTAAAGAAGCAAAATGTGGACACCAAATTATGTCTCAGCTGATAGACTACATCTGGGGTTACAGGAAAATTCTTTATCATGCTGACCCTACAGGAGTGCAGTTCTTCAGAAGCTAAAAGGCCAAATGGCTTCCACAAAATACTATGCTTAAAAAAACCTGTAATTACTGTGAATAGAACCTCTACATATTCCCACCAGTCTTGCTGAAAAACTCCAAATTTACTCTCTGCAAGAGGAAAGGCTTCTGAAACATGATATGATTATCCATCCTCCCACCTACTCCATCAGACATTATGTCTTCTCACATCTGGGGGAGGGCAACCAAAGGTTCTTACTCACACATTTCTTATGTATGTCATCTGATACACTGCAATCAGAATGAACCTACCTGGGAACAAGAAATCGGTTTAGCTTGAACTTGCTGAAAAAAGGTTTAGTGAGAAATTACACACTGTAACATATAACTCTTTTACGCTGCCATATGTTGGGGGTGCAGCCTGACAGACAAAAACACCTAGCGGCAACGAGACTCTTTAATGATCTTTGACCTGTCTTTTTTTGTTATTCTATGTTTTATTGTTATTTAATTAGTCTATTTATTATTCTATCTATTTTTAGTGTTCTGTCCCACACAATACTGACAGTTTGTATAGCTTTGAGTGCACCACTTTATGACGTGTAAGTCAGATCAGGCAGATGTCAAAATTCCCCTCTGTCACAACAGTCACATGTGTGCTCTGTCCAAAACTAGAGTGTTTGAGGTTATTTCTTTAAGTGACTTCATTTACTCTTCTTTTGCAGAATTGCAGAATTCACCCCAGAATTCTTGAGGGTGAAATGACATTCTTAATAAAAAAATGCTCCAGAAAATTAATGATTTTTCCTGAAAGGTTCTTCCAGAGATATCCTTTAAGAATTTGTAAGAACTAAAGCAGGTTAAAGAATGTTACTCTGTACTGTTACAGCTGATTGCAGGGAACACACCATCTGTGTGAATTTCCTGTGTTTATGCAACATTATAACATAACATAACATTAATTCATTAATCAATTCGTCAACCAAGAAATTAATTACGAATTAATTAATTGAATCATTCATTCATTCATTATGCATTTTAAAGTGTGATTTTAAAAGGGTTTAGTTAATTATTTTGTTGTGATGGGGTTTAGTTAGCAGAGGTCACAGAGCTCAATCTGGGGGAAGTTCTTGATATTGTGCTGCTTTTTTACTGTAGCTAATATAGGGGACATTTACCAGAAACCCCACATAGGTGGGACTGCTGAGAAAACCCTTATGAATATTGGTCATCAGCCACCACTTCCTGAGTACAAAGGTCAGTCCACAGTCTCCGACAACAAATATAACAACGTGAGTAGTACAGTGTATATTATGTGAGCATTTGGTATTTATGATGTAGTTACACTCTGCTTACCTTGCCATGTGGTACAATGAAAATTCTGATGTAGTTTATTCAAACATCTTACTTTCCCTAAATACCGCCAGTGTTTTTCCTCTTTCCGGCCCATTTCTGTCCAACAGGCGGTGGAAGCCTTTTCCTGCCTAATACAATGGAGGGTTTCCCAGTTAATAGGATGCATCTTGTGAAGTTAATAGGATACATCTTGTAATGTTCTCACACGCATCATCAGTAATGTTTCCTGGGGTCATGGGATGTCAAAACATCATACACCCTCACCCGGCCCCTGTCTGCCCAACAGGCAGTGCAAGGCTTTTCCTGCCTAATACAATGGAGGGTTTCCCAGAACTGCTTTTGATTTAGGTAATATATTGTTTCTTTTGAATTGGTAGTAAAAAGAAATAAATCATTTCTACTGTGTTTTTATGACTGCAATGGTCTTATCTTCAAATCCAAATAATATTATCAAAGAGGCCATTCTGAGACCCAGTTCCATTTTACATGGAAAAGTAATCTGCTATCTCTGAGATTATCAGTGCTGGGTTTCTCCATAAAGGTGGAATACCCAGACAGTTCCTGTCTGGAAGCAATTTTAAGTAACCTGGGGTGCTGGTGCTGTCGTCCCACCACTCTCACACAATCACTCAAGAGTACTGACTGTGGAGTGGGGTGCTGTTAGTGTCTCAGGGTGCTCTAATGTCCCCTCGGCTCTGTCCTTTCTAGTGAGGCTGTTATAGCTAGGTCTGCCTGAGTCCCCTTTTGCACTCTTTACATTAATATTCTGTACTCTGTAAACTTAAACAGAACTAACGCTGTTTCCCATCTGTCTTCTATCTTTTCTGTCGGTCTGTCTTCTTCAGGGGGAACTGCTGTCCATCCATTCAGCTCAGGTCAACCACCACTGGGGCTCTGGGTCACCACTCCAAACCAGATCGGTTATCACTGGAGACCGTTGCTGTTAATGCTGTGGACTGGAGACTCTCAAACTACTATGCAGACTGCAACAAAACTTGGATGCAGCTGGTAGGCTGGTGGTTTGAGGTTTGCCCCTGCAATTGGAAGGTCGTGGGTTTGAATCCCAAGCCTGCTAGTGGCACCATTGAGGTACCGTCCCCACACACTGCTCCCCTACATGCCATTGCTGGCTGCCCACTGCTTCACTCAGATGAGTGGGTCAAATACAGAGAAGAATTTACGTTTACGGCATTTAGCAGATGCTTTTATCTAAAACATCCATTCTCTAACTACAGGGGACAGTCTCCCTGGAGCAACTCGGGGTTAAAGGTCTTGCTCAGGAACCCAGTGGTGGTATGCTGAAGGTAGGATTCGAACCCTAGAGGCAAGCATCCCACCCACTAGGCCACCACCACCCCAACTTCACACTGGGTGCTGTGCCGTGGTATGTTCATGCATGACAAATTTTCACTTCATTTTCACTTCAGCTACCACTACAGACTCCTACTGTTCCTTCTCTCTTAGCTGTAGACTGCTAACTACTCATCAATGATTAAGTCTATACTTTATGGGCCTCTTACTGTAGTCATCTCCATAGTGTCATACTTCAATTCTCCCTCACTCTCCAGTGTTGACCAGAGGAGGATGGTTTCTTCTTTTGAGCCTTGGTTCCTCCTGAGGTTTCTGCCTCCAGCTTTAAGGAGTTTTTCCTTACCTCTGTTGCCTTTGGCTTGCTCACCAGGGGCTCAGACCCGGATTCTGTAAAGCTGCTTTGTGACAAATTAAATTTAACTGAACAGGACTGTGAAGAAAAGGCAGGCCCAAGAAAATGAAGAGAATCACATTTGGCACAGAAATCAGTACTGATACTGGTGGGGCAGAATTAGAAGAACGCTGAGTAATTTCCTGATGAGGTTCTGTCTGGTTTTATATTTAGTACTTCTGCCAAGAACCGACAGCAGAAATGGAGAAGAGAGTTTCAGCATCTAAAATGAGCTCCAAACAGAAGAATGTGCTTACTTTGACAAAAGGGCAAATAGTCACCTTATTATTTTGATTTTGCTGGAAAAAGATAGGAAAATTAATGTAACCCTCTCTTACTCCATGAAGCTTCTGTGAAATGTTGCGCAAGACCCTTTTACTTCCCACAAAATACTTTAGTCATTGAGAATACTGGAGAACAACATGTATTGCCCTAACATGTTAGGGAGCCATTGAGATTAATCAAATTTCTTTAGTTTAGAAAAACTATCCATAAGCAGTCAAGATGCCGGTTATTACTTTCTGCTTTATTTTACTTCTTATTGCAGGTATTACACTGCTGAGTTTGTGCATTCTTAATGCATTAACTGTGTACTTTTTTGATTCTTTGTCAGGAATTAACATGAAAGTGTTTCCTAACGGTTGTGGTTCTACTACATCACTGTAAAAATGTTCTGAAAGTTCTTAATCATCCCTGTCATGTTCAGCCATTTAGTAAGACATGACAAAATTCCCACAGAACTCATTTCAACCGGTCTAAAATGATAATATAGTCATAAATTGGTCAATAGATTTTTTTTTATTTTATTAAACATTAGTGGCTCCATGTGACCTTAAGACTATGGTTACTATAATAAAATAAAGGATCAAATCTCACCTTTTATCCATTTGGTTTAATTGTTTTGAAAAAAATGTTTTAAGTAAATTAAAAAAAATCAGACAGAGACATTAATGGGTCAAGCTTGAGCTCACTATAGTTTTAGGAAAGAATGCATTGTTGTTTCCTCAAATGCTTAGAAAGCACACACACTTGTTAATGCTCTACCAGGTTCACTGTTATATATTAATCTATTATAATATCAAACTGTACATCACAGACACAGACTTTAGGTTTTGGAATGCTATTCTGTTTTGGAATGCTATTCTGTTTAAGGATTAACTTCTTTAGGTTTCCAAAAGAGGTTATTTGGTTGTATTCTACACCACGACAGTTCCTGATATGCAGTGTGCTGCATGCATGAGGTTTATGGTTGGGAACAGGGAAATTAAAGTCATTATGACTTTTAAATGATGAAGGTTCACTTTAAAGCACAGAGAAATGTCATGACAATAGAAGCATTGAAAAATGTTTCCCAGGGGCTGCAGAACCTGGCAAGATTACGAAAACGACAAGTCAGGACCCATCACTTTGGCAAAGCTGGTGGAAATGATTGAAATATAAAGGATGAATGTACGTAAGCATTGCACAACCACCAACGCTTGTGCATGCATAGACTGATCTGAAATATTATGACTCTGTACTATCTCACAATGATTGAGATGCAGACTGATGGAACAACGGCTATGAACACATATCCGCCTGCTGACTTTATATTCTACTCCATGTTTTCCTGTAGCACTCCATAAGGACTTGTAAGAGGGTCCCACTTCAGTTCCTTACTCTTAGAACCACATAACTAGGTATATCTTATATACTAGTAGTTAGTGAATAATTCATAGTAATTACTATATAATATGATCTGACAAAAAATTAATAAATGAATAGTAAGCAAAATGGTCAATGGGGTAATAATTACTAAAACATTTTGCAATGTTTTCTATGTACTAGTGAGTGTGTTTCCATGTAATTACTAAGACTTAGTGTGTGGGCCTATTCAATGTTTTAATGTTTGACAGTCTCCCTGAAAGCAAATTTGATATGGTCTGAACCTGGAACCCATACAGCAGTCATTATGGCCCACATACCATGTGGAATGATGGCACATAATAGGGCCAGTTGCTGTTGTCGGAACCCAGTTTTAAATCACTTTATAGCCACCTTTAAAACATTTCAGCCAGAACTGTCTAACAACAATTTGGCCTTTGATGTGCCATACTTTGTCTGGATCTAAATCTGAACTAGATGTTGCTCCCAATCACAAGTTGGGCCACACACATGCGTAATGGCAGCGTGGGAGAGAGCCTGTTTACAGCCGTTACAGCTGCATCTCTGCCACCTTTAAACTAACACTGCCGGAACTGACCACACATCACTCAAGTTCAAAATATGGGTTGTTACACTGTAAAAACTGTAAGGCAGTTCAAAATCTTAAGGCAACTTGATTTCACTGGAGTTCAGCAAACTCAACTGTTTTAGCTGAGTAAGTGGCTGAGATGCAGCCCAGTCACGACTTTAAACTGGTTGGGTTACATTTGTCTCCAGAGTTTTCTTCAGGTATCGACATTGTTTCCGTGGGTGTACTGTGGGTGGATTATGCCACGATCTAATCTTGCAACATCCCATTACTATTTGAGTGAATTTCATCCGTCTTAAACAGCTCTCTATACTTCCAAAACATGTTAAACTTGTCTGTGAAATTCCTCTAGTCAAGTGCACATGCAGAGGCGAACCAGCTGTCAACATGCACTGTTGGCAGCCAGTTGATCAGTTTGGTAGGGGAGATGTACAGAAATTAAGCACTTCAAATCCTGCTTCAGAATTTTGGACTGTTGTTTGTAAATGTCTCTAGATGTGTGTGATGATTTTCTCCACAGTTTGAAGGTCGTATAAAATCAATAGTGTTTTAGGTATAACATCACATGACACAAGGAAATCTGAAACTTTTGAATAAAGTCCCCAGTGAGTAGTATTTTCAGCAGAGGAGGTTCTCTTGCAAGTTTTGCCATCCAAAGGTGAGCACTGTTAGTACGTTGCTGGCTAACGTAGTTCACGTGGTGGGCATTGGTATCTGTAGGCGTGATGGACCGCATGTTGGTGTTTCAGCAGAGGAGGTTCTCTTGCAAGTTTTGTCATCCAAAGGTGAGGACTGTTGGCACATTGCTGGTTAAAGCAGTTCATGGGGTATCTGTAGGTGTGACGGCCCACATGTCAGTGTTCAAAGGCTGTATGTGCCACATAACTCAATCCTCTGGCCAAGCAGGCCATGTTACGGGATGGTGGTGAGATAAAATCTCAAGCTTATTTTCAAGCTGAATGTACTGTTTGGGTGGGGAAGGTGCTTTTTGCTGCCCACACACAAATAACTATAAATAATTATTTACTGAAAAATCATGCCCTGAGTTAGCTACATTTGCATTATACATTTTCTATGAAGTAAAACTTTGATATATTTGTATTTACTGGGTACTTTTAAATAATTAAATTTTTACTTCTAATTGAGACTATTTGTGATAAAAGTGATCTAACTTTCACTCGGCTACACTATAGTCCTTCACCCATTCCTAATTCCCAATTCCTTTTTCTGTGTGAGTGTTTAAGTTCATTATATTAACTGGTATCAGCATCTGTAGTGCTTTAAGACTGGCCACACTCATTGATAATTTAATTTTAGACTAAGAGTGTATCAAAGTATAGAGCCTAAAAGTCCCTGTGCTGATGGATGCTAGATGTACAAAGAAGTTTGTCTGCAGTCGTAGATTACCTAGTACTTTTAATCAAGCCTGGATTCTCTACCCTGTATTTCTGACTAAAATTGCTAAGCTATGTCTCTTACAGCATATACACAGAAGAACTAAAAAAAACTCGGCTTTTGTCCGGAGGCAAAAAGTGTGTGGGGGGGGGGGGGGGACGACAAAACGAATGCTTTTGAAAAGTGGGGGGGATATGTCCCCCACTGCTATAATGGTTCCGGCGCCCGTGCTGTACTGAACTGTAAAGTATCTCCCACTTTAAAAGATGATTTTTTTATATAAGGTAGTGCTTTATTTATGCAGCCTTTTAACACATATTAAAAGGTATTTCCACTTTTTTAATGGATATATATTTCTTTTTGGAGAGTCAAATATTCACAATATTCAAATATTCACAATATTTGGCTGTTCAGAAAGAAATATACATCCATTATAATCTTTAAAATGTGGAAACCACTTGAATCTGCTGTTAGTCACTTAGTCATGATGTGGTTAACGCTGACATTAAAGTGGAAATACCTTTCTGTGGTAGAGTTTACCCATGTTATCTTCATCTTTGAGCCTTTATTTTCCAGACTTATCAGTCACTTATTAACTGGAAAGCTGGCTGCTATGACTTGTTTAGTAAAGTACTATGAAACCTACGTGAAAAAAAATGTATAAGGACAATGAGGACTGGAGTGAAACTCATTAAAGACAATAAGTGACGTGCAGCTGATACAGCCAGACATATTAAGGCCACATGGAAAGAATAAACAAGCCACACTGATGATGCAACTTCTAGGGAAACAGGAATCGAACTGAATTCCAGCTGACTGAATGCCACTGTCAACAAAGCTGTGCTGCTTTGTTTTTGGAGTGCTATTCAAATCTATGACAATAATGTTCAACATGTTTACGTTGATCAGTGTGTGTTCCACCCAGCCAGAAGGAAAGACAACAGGAAAGTGTTAGTTACCCTTAATATACATAACTTCTATTACTTACTTCCATACCTTGGCCCTGTAATCTCTAAGAGTCCATGTGTGGTCCACTCTTTGGTTCTAACTCTCATAACTACATTAAACATACTAGGGACATAACAATACAACATTTCATATTGCATTGTTGAGTCACGAGGCTACTGTGTTAGCTTTGGGCCAACATATTAGCTTGTGGCTAGTTCAGGGATTGCCAATCTTTGGCAACTAACAGTACCCAAATCACAAGCAAATATTACCCAGTTATCTAAAGGAGTTTTCTTGACTGTACAATAATACAACATAGAAGATACCAAAAATATCAGAAAATGTTCAGACTCACCTAATGAGATGGCTGATGTTGTATGGCGGCTGGATGCCGGGTCTGAAGACTTTCTCAGTTCATTAGGTATCGATGCATATTCGCTTTGATTAGCATCCAAGTAACAGCGATAGATCCAAATAACACTGAACAATAGATGCTTGTTTTTAATTCCCACACATGTGAATTCTAGTGTTAGGTATTCCCTTCTGTATTTTCTTTGCTTTGGTTTATAGTTAGTATTCTTGAGTCAGTCTGAGACGTAATGGCTGCAGCATTTGTAAATGGTCCATCCTCTAACCTGTTTTTATCTATGATGGATGAATTCCATATGTCCAAAAAGAGAAAACTAGCAAACATTTTACCCAGTCAACGAACTTTTTATAGTTTTTATTTTTTAAAATAATGATCACTCTGAATGTTAAAGGGTTAAAAGAAAGTATGTTGCAGATGTTTCCTTGTAACTTCCTTTGCACACATTTACTAAAATTCAGCCAAACCATTTTGTTTTTATTTTTGAGTTAGTTTGAGTTCACTTGTAACGCTCAACATGAGGTCTTTTAATGGGAAAAGTTCAGCCTTCCATAAAATAAGGCCAATAAGCCTGCTGGTAAATCGGAGTTTAGAAAAACCCGGTCGCTTTGAGGAGATATACACACATGTGCGATTTACCATAACAAGCTGGGAAGACATGTTTTGAGCCAAACACTTCAAAATTGTAATGGGCATTTTGTCAGATTTTCAAACGTTAATATGACTGTCAGATTCCAAATTTTAGGTCTATTGCCATTCAGAGAGAAAAAAGTCATTGTATAAGTGGAAACTACCCAGGTACATTGCCAAGATGGACAGACCTTCATGTAAGGACTATGATGCTTTCTTTAGAGTCACTCTAGGTTAGTTATAGGAAAAAAAAACTGACCAAGGTAAAAATCTGTAAACTGATCAGTCTGTTCCTCTGGTAACACTGCTGGGAAAGAGTCTCTAAGCAACGTTTTTGAGAATAAGCTGTTACTGAGTTGGATTTGTAATAAAACAAAAAAAATATGCAGTTTCTTTATGGCACCACTGTTATAACTGGCAAGGATTAATTTCGTGTTGGATAATGGGTAACAATTAATTCAGAAATAAAAACAGACAGAGTGTGTAACAATATATAGCACTGATGTATATCATATTTTACAAGAACGCAAGATATTTTTTCATATCATCAAAACAGAATGTCATTTTATACCTTATACATACATACAAAATCTATGATGTGTTTTTTGGCTCTGTAGGTGCTTTATTCTTTATAGCAGTGTTTACCAATCCTGGTATTAGAGATAATCTTTTATGATATTTGATCATTTAGGAGAGTACAGAAACCCTTGCTGGCGTCATCACTACCAGCATGTTCTCTAAGCCTTTACAGAGCCCTATGATTAGGCCCGCAAGTGCGTTAAAGCATACAAGAGGGGACACGCAGTGCAAAATGTAATGGCTTTATTCTAAACCACTAGGGAATCAGAGCAAAGGAACCTGTGACATTTCACGCATCTGAAGAACCCACATCACCTGTACAAGTTTAATAGATATCCAGAAATTGAGTCACTCCATCTTTTAAAATAACCAGTCAACCAAGCGCTCCTTCAAGCTTGCTCTCTCTGTCTTTTTACACTGTGACATGAGTAATGTCTACAAAAGGATTTGCTTCAAGATTCCACTTGACTGTTTTTGAACCTCTCTTTGAACATATATACTGGAATTTTGTTCATTTTGGAGGTGCAAACAGGCTTGTTATATGACTTGTTGACCAAGTAAAATTAGGCATTTGGAAATCCCTCATGTTTAAGTCTGAAAGGTTTCTTGTTTAACGCTTACCACTGGAGTTTATTTTGTCATGCTTTCACGGGATAGAAACTGATTAAAATGATTAAAAAGTCTCTTTCTCACAGTCTGACGCTGTTCTTATCAAGCAACAGAATCACACAGTAGAGGGAGGGGAGATTTCCCTGCAGTCTCTCATGCTACTGAAGTTTCCATGACTGCAATCCGAATCCTAAATTAGACAAAAGACTGAACGATAACACACGCCACATGGTTTCATTGTATATCAGTTTGCAGGAAAACTTTGATTTCCTAGGAATAATCTTTCATGTAAAGTATGTCATGGTTCACTATGCTGGAAACCATCATTATATCCCAGCAAATATAAGTAATTAATTTTAGATTAAAGTAAAACAGTAATTTTAATTTATACTAATTCAATTTCATTTATACAATTAACACTAATATTAAATTAATATTAATATTCATATTGGATTTACACAATAATTGTATGACTATATATATTTATGCATTTATCCCTTCATCCTGCCAGGGTTCTAACATGTGCACCCCAAATCAACCAAAAATGTCACCACGGCCCCAGACATCCTAAACTGTCTTCAGTCCCATGCAAGACAGCATTAGCGCTTTTTAGCAGCACACTCAACTGACCAAAGCCAAACAATGCAACATACACAATTGTCACCCAGACTAAGCAAACATATGCTTATAGACTTATCCCAGTCACAAACAATAGCGAACACTCTAGACTATTAGGCCTTCCAAATTAGTACTTACCAGACTAAACACCCAAACCACCAAATCATTACATACCCAGCTAAGCCGGAGACTAATTCACATCTTAACCTTTGCAAAAGGCAGGCCCTGAACTTCTACATTTTCCAAACAAAGAAAGTGTCCCCATTTTGTCACAGCCTGCTTCAAAAGCATGCGATAAAGGACAGAGACCACGCATAGTCTTTAAAAAAAGCCAAATGTTTTAATTAAGTACATTGATAAGGTGTGTCTGTTAGATCAGTATGTATGCAGTGTCACTGTAATCACAAGATACACTATATAGACAAAAGTATTGGGACGTCTTACCGTTACACCAACAGGGACTTTAATGACACTGCATTCAAATACATAGACTTAAATATGGAGTTGGTCCCCCCTTTTGCAGCTATAACAGCTTCCACTCTTCTTGGAGGGCTTTCCACAAGATTTTGGAGTGTGTCTGTGGGAATTTGTGCCCATTCATTCTGTAGAGCATTTATGAGGTCAGGCACGGATGTTGGACGAGAAGGCCTGGCTCGCAATCTCCGTTCCAGTTCATTCCAAAGGTGTTGGATGGGGTTGAGATCAGGGCTCTGTGCGGGGTAGTCAAGTTCTTCCACACCGAACCCATCCAACCTTGTCTTTATGGACCTTGCTTTGTGCACTGGAGCACAGTCATGCTGGAATAGAAAAGATTCTTCCCCAAACTGTGTCCAAAAATTTGGAAGCATGGCGTTGTCCAAAATGTTTTGGTATGCTTGATTTTATGCACTGGTGGCAATGGGTATGATTGAAACACCTTAATTCAACAATTAAGAGGTGGGTCCCAATACTTTTGTCCACTTAGTGTACCTAATTAACAGCATCCAAGAATATTTAGTTGGTCTTTAACCATCCTTCCAAACTTTGTTCAACATAGAATTCTCTTTTTAATCCATCTTAACATAATCCATTCATGTACAAAAACTAAAATTAGTATGATAAAGAAAATATCTCAGAACAGATCCATCTAAAGTGGAGAAATTTTGTATACTTCAGAGGAAAAAATACATGAGGGTGTTTTCTATATGTGAGATCATTTTCAAATACATTGTTTCATTCCAATGTATATTCCAAACACTAGAATGCACAAAACAATATATTTTGGCTTCAGATGCACATTTTACACATATTTCACCTCTGTATGGACTAACTTTTCCAGCCTGAACAAACTTGTCATGTTCATACTTTTTTTCACAATTGAATTTAGATTTTCTATTGTTTTGTTCAGTGATTCCACTGTGACTGCAGTGGTGGAGGAAGTACTGAAGCTTAGTACTTAAGTAAAAGTACAAATATCCTGCAAAATATGTACTCAAGTAA
>JBBPCZ010000115.1:31663860-31674767 GCA_037974445.1 Brycinus macrolepidotus | reverse complement strand
AAGTAAAGTACAGATACGTAAAAATGTACTTAAGTACAGTAACGAAGTACAAATACTTTGTTACATTCCACCACTGTGTGACTGAATATAATACCAATAATCCATTAAGTAATCCACTTTGAATGAATATAATAAAATGAATGGAAAGAAAATAGCCATATGGTTTGAAACATTTCTCCAGATTTGAGCTCAGAAATGCAACTTTTCACAAACAGAAGTGGGTTAGTCAAGCTTCATACTCAGGTGTCAGGTAGCGGGATTACAAACTCTGATGATAAGCGAACATTTATCAGTAAAGTGTGCACTGATTCATTTGTACTGTGCCGGAAATGAGAAATGGCCTGAGGGCAGCACGCTGCAGGGTGAGGTGGTTGAATGACTAACAATAGCACTTTCACTTCCTCGTGCCACAGTAACTGTCAGTACAGCATGGTGGAAATGATTAATATATTTCTAACACTTTTTAGCCAGTTTGAAGCTGACATGACCGTATAGAACTCCACACAGCATGTAGTCTGTAGTTGCTCCAGTGAGTCAGAGTGTCTGTAGTTGTTCCAGGTGTGAAACAGCGCCCCCCAAAGTTCATTCACAGCCGTTGCTTCAGCTCTGTGTGGTGTGGTGTTGACTCACTGATGAGGTAATACCTCCGGACATCAAGCTGCTATTAGAAGCTCTTTTGAATCGGAATGGAAACTCAAAAGGGAAAGTCCCAGTACGTCTGAATGATGTATGTCCACCCGTTGACATTCTTTACCGTGATGAAACACAATGACACATGCAGGCTTCTGCATATGAAACCCCATGCAACTTAATAGCTGCTTACTTAATAGCTGCTAACAGCAGAACAACGTGAAGCTTATCAAGCCACACAACTCTAGAACAGGACCTTACTGTGACCTGTTTGACATGTAAGGAAGATCCATCAGGGTTAACTTTGTAGTCTCTAAATAACTTTTTGTTTGTTTTTCTAAAAGGTTTGCTAAACGCCTCTTATACTTCTAATAGATAAAAGAGAATATCTGAGAATAATGAGTTTACTGTGAAGGGTATACAGGGATGGGCAGAGATTATTTTCAAGTGATCAGACTTCCATTAATAAGTATATTTGTGAGGAAAGAAATCAGTTTCACCATGCTACAATTTACTCACAGTTACTGTTTAATTTCTTTATGTTATACTGCTAGATGCATCTGAACTGTGATTGACCACACATTACTTCTCAGGTTTATCATTTCAATTCCCACCAAAAAGCAGAGTAAAAAACTTCAGTTCCTATGCTGGTAGATTCTGGAGGTACTAAGAAGTTATTTCTTTATTTTCTAGCATCTCTGTGAGGCCTGGGGTTTCTACATAGACATTATGGAGTCATTGTTTACAAGGTCATGGAGACATGAGATATGGAATGTGATAAGGGAACCAAACGTCCTTTATACTTTCATCACTGTGAAACTAAAGGAAAGTGACTGCTGTGGGCGTCATTGGTATACACGTGAGGGAGACCTGTAAATAACATCCTTGTTGACTTAAATTACCCAAATTAGCTTTGTTTCTGAACCGATCCATATCTCCATTATAAAAGCTTAACTCCGTAACAAACTGTAAGTTTTTTATATTTGGTTGTCTATTTTACATGTAATTTACATAATAATGTAACTGCAGGCCTAATAATATAACTGAGAGCCCTGAGAATGTCACTCTCCCACAATCTAACTCTCACATACACTCTCTTTCTCATTTTCCTCATTTAGTTTTAATCTGCTGAGATATTTGTGTTCCTGTTTTGAAACTGCTTGCCTAAGTCAGAGCTTTACATGTAAAGCTATGTGTATGCTAGCGTTTTTATATTCCTGGTTTCCTGAAAAGTGTTTTTCATCATTTGTGGTCTTTCTTTATCTATTATATGTATTACTTCCTAATTCATTTAGAAATTAGGAATGGGGGTCATGCATTTATAACATATTGTGTTTGTCTAGTTGTGGTAAATTATCCTTAAAATGCACAACTGATCGATTTATGAACTTTCTATGCAACCTACTTAAACTTATGTGAATCAGCTTCACTCTTACAATATTAAGCAGAAAGTAAATCATAAACTGAACATACCAGTAATGACTCACTGTCACCACACTCACTCACTAGCCTACTTTAACCTTTTATTAGTCTAAAAATAGAATAATAATAGTTATACTGAAAATGGAACACACCCACACATTTATTCAGTTCCCCAAAAGTCCCAGGTCAGAATATAAGGAGGGGAATTTCCTTTTTCTGAGCACATGTGTGTGTGTGTGTGTATGTATGCATGTAATATAAGACTTTTACACAGAACAGCGTGGTACTGCAGTCAGAATAAAATGGAGTCTGGCTGTGAGCTCTTCACTCAGACAGCAGAGGGTGTAACACGTAGATAAAAAGTGTTTTGAACAGGGCGACAGGCCTATTTCACAAAGAGGGATCTTCCATTGTGCTGAATAACTCAGGCCAAAGATCACCTAGCAGTAATGTCCCTCACCTCTAATACCACTGTCCTGACATCTGGCTTGAGTCCTCTAGCCCTGCGTCTTAAACTTATCTCTGCCAGGGCCCTCTTTTAGTGTGAGAAACATTAGACACATTCAGCAAATATATGGCTGTATTAAACCATTGTCTGTGGTGGTTATCTAGTTAAAAATTGTATGGGTGGTAAATCATGGTAAATTATGTCACAGTATAGTTTTGTGCTTTTCTGAGCACATCATGAATATTGTCAGTATTTATATATATATATATATGGATTTAGGGCAGGTTGTAAAGGTTTTAGGTTTAGGTTTTGTTTTCCTAAAAACAGGAACAAAAACAGAACCTTATCAAATCTCACGAAAATCAAATCAAATTCTATGATACTTGTGGTGTCCCTATCCATGTCAAATAATTTTAAATAATACTCACTTTGAGAACCATGGATCCAACCAGTTCAAAAACCCTGCTTTAGGAAATCCCCCCTAGTCTGGTCTGTTTGTTTTTAACTAATGTGTAAGCTCAGGGAAAGGCTGAATATGTACACAGCCTACAAAATAGGACTGATGGTGAGTGTGAAATTGCAGATCATGACTTCAGTGAATGGTTGTGGCTCGAAGAGTGGCTGGAAGAAATAGCTATGCACTGGCTAGAGTTTCTGGGGACTTCTGTTTTGCTCCACTGCTGACTAGATCAACCAAAACAAAGTCATTAATCATCTGATTTTTGATTCAGAGATGGACCATGAGAAAATAATCTGTTTTTTGTTGTTGAAATTAATTGAAATGAGTTGAAATCAAGACTTTAGCTTTTATTTAAAAATATATTATCTTACGTTTATATAGTGTACTTTTAGTTTTGTAGTTTATTTTAATTATAGTGTCCAGAAGTTCTGAGAATATGCTATCTATCAGCATTTTATTGGCTGGAAGATTCTTTTCTGGTTAAAAACAGAAATACTTCAAAAGTATTGCAGAAATGCTGAATAAATGTTTTCTTGTTCAATAGTTTCGGTTTCTATTTTAGCCATCAACAATGGGCCTGTTTAGAGACAGAGAATGAGGTTAAAGGTGTTAGTAACGTGACAGAAAGGTGAGAAGCTCAGGGCTGACTGTGGCTTTCTGTGACGCTCACAGAATATTACAGGCAGAAAGAATACCAAATACAGAGTCCTTTTTGATCTGAAGTTTTTTGGACAGAGAACTTCTGGTGGTAGAAAAAAAACTAAGGCAAGGGGTAAAGACTGACCAGTAGGATTGTCTCTCACCGCTTATGTTACTGAATATTCCTGACTTTTTGACCTAGTTAACTCAAACCAAATTCGAGAGAATACCCCTCAGTTTTGCCAGCTAAGTGGTAAACTAAGAAAAGGGAATAAACAAATACAGTGCATGTACTTTGCCTAAAAGGTAAGAGTTTGCAAGTACCTGACTTTCGTAAGTGGGTGTTGACCAGTTTGCTCAGGTATTCCTATATCTTGGAGAACTTGATGCGGTTCTTCTGTGGGTTTTGGCTATTTCAGTTCTGTCTGTCTCTTCTTGTAACCCCAGGCTGACTTAATGATGTTGTTGGTAGTGAATGATACTGGTCAGCACTGAGGAGACCACTAATTCTGACCAACCTCCCAACTCCATTTGCAATGCAGCCCCAAACCTGCAAAGAACCTCCATTATGCTTTACTGTTGCCTGCAGACACTCATCCTTGTAACGTTCTTCAGCCTTTCAGTGAACAAATTTCCTATTTCTAGAGCCAGATGTTTCAAATTTGGACTCATCATTGCAAAGCACCTGCTGCCATTGAGCTAGTCTTATGTTTTCATGCATGGGTGTGTCTTTGTTTCCACATCTGAAAAATGGCTTTTTGGATGAAGGTCTTCCCTTGAGACCAATTCTGACCAGACTTCCCCAGACTGTGGATGGGTGTATCAGGGTCCCTGTGGTTGCTGCCAGCTCTGTGTTGATGGCGCTGCTTCACATCTTCCAAGTGTGGGGGAACATGTGTTGTTCATCTTCTAAACTAAGTTTCCTTGGCTGACCACTGTGTTTCTTTGTGCTCCGTCAGAAGGGCTTGAAAACACTTGTCCACTTCAACATTTCTGCCTGTGTTAGACTTTGCTGATCCAGGATCACCACCTTGAGTCTTGTATCTATGCTGTTCCTTGTAATTGTGTTAAACCTGCTTATGTTGCTAATGATTGTTAAGTTGTTTGGTATAGTTGTTTTATCATGCATTGGAGCACATGCCTTCAAAAGACGTGGATGGTTTAGAAGGTTTTGTGTTAGTTTGCCACTTTCTTTCTATATTTAGACTTAGTGACACAATTCACTATTTTCAAAGGAAATGTTTAGAAATCTTTTTTGTTGACTCACTAATGGAGAGGACAGAAAGAACTGTTTTAAGACCAATGTTTTGTGAATAAATCTTACATGCCCTTGCACAGTACTGTAAGTTAAGTTAACGTATGTAACATTCATGCATGAATTCATGATTAGACATTTTGTTTTATTTGAGTTGAGGCTGGACTCATTTTTAAGATCTCACCTAAAGCCCCACAGACCTTCAGACAGACGGGATCGGCATGCAGTCAACCAAACCACAAACACACGCAGTAGAGAGCAGAGAAACAGAATTTTAATGATACAAAAAGAGAAAGAGAGAGAGAGGCACTGCAGTGAGTTGCCTTGAGACATTCTGTAGCTGGTTCTGAGCAGATGCTTTGTTGATGTTGAACAGCCAATGAGAGTCAGGCTGGAGGAGTGCTTTAAGAGCGCAGCTGCTTTGCCATTTTCGGTCAAAGCACATGCCAAAAGAGCAGAAGTCCACCACCCAGTAGCAAACATAGCAAACTGCTGCTGATTCTGATGGAGTGTAAGCTTCTGACTCCAAGTACAGGCCCCAAACTGAATTGAATTTCAGTCCGACTAACCGGAATTCATTGGAATCCTTCAGCTTGGAGTCCTTATTGAACAAGCGGGTCAGTTTTAATCCGTGTCTGGCCCTGTTTAGTTTGGAGGCCTCAAGGTCATTTATCCTCCGGCTTAAGTAGTGGTTATAAGAATTTTTCTTTGATGTAATGGCCAGGCCACCTGAGGTAATAACATGGTAAAAATGATGCTGCACATTCAGGCCTCAAATTTTCAGTCAGCTAATTGTAAAGGGAGGGTACTTAAGCCCAGTCTCAGTGACCATGTGAACATTTGCCAATGTTCTGTTTTCTCACCTTTGACCCCTTAAACTGCATGCTTATTCTTAGATTATTAACATATGAATACATATTACATTTCATAGTTGCTTACTACTTTTGATGTGGCTATCAGTTTCTAAAAAATACAGAAATGGACAGTTTGATATAAAAGACAAGATAACATTTGAACAGCCGACCATCCTTCGTTCAGATTTGGACAAAGACATTAGAACGCCAAGTTCCGAAGTTCTGAAGTTCCAGCACCATTGTATCAGTTAGCCGTAGTACAATTAACTGACGGCTTAGTTATAGGCAGTACGTGCATCAGTTTGGTTTGTAAAGTGGTGGGGACTATGCTGAGCACATGTGTCCCCAGCATTTCCATATGGAAAGATACCTATGATAGCTAGTGTAAGAAACTAGCACAGTGGAGAATTAAAAAAGTAAAGAACCCTTTAACAGTACATATTGGTAAATATTGGTTATGTTTGCACAAAAACACCACAAACATATGAGTAAAATGACTGTTGTTACAGTGCTGTTGTCATAAATAACAATGCAAGTATGATGCTTTTTACCAATCGGATTGTGTGATTGGAATGAATTGTTGTTGAAAAAGAGCCCTTGCAATTTAAAAGAGAATTCTACCAATTTTCCAAAATTGATAGAATTCCCTTTTAAAGGATCAAAAATAATTAAATGATCAAAATGTGAATGAAGACATTCAGAGCAGTTAATGTGAAATGAAAGTCCTAGAGACATTTACAGAGTCAGAACCGTTCACAGGAACTAGAGATCTGAAGAGTTTAACGTCTCTAAAAGACACCTCAGTGAATAATCAATGAGATGTGAAACAATTATCACTGAACTATTTACATCACAACGAGTGAATTATGCAGCATTTTTGAAAAATCATAATTCCAGGGGTTGGCACAGCTAATCCAACCCAACAAGTGGTCACCAAATGTCATACCCTTCATATGGAGTCATGGGTGTTTGACTGGGACTGAAAACAGTAGAGTATCGTGTTTGGCTCTGTTTTAGCATGGAACTGTGAGGGTCAAAATGTGGGATGGTGAAAGGAAGTCTCGGCTGAGACAAGAGCACATCTAAACATGGCAATAAAGATGTGCACAGTGACCTACTAGCATGAAGGATATCCTCTTCTAAGGCAGGCATTTACAGTTAGCCCTCCTAAAGCGTGTATCCAAGGGTGAAACAATTGCCTCACATCTTCACATCCACCCCTCACTCCACGCCTCCTAAATGCACACGTAATACACCTACGGATAGTCAGATAGGCATTCGTATACACACATCGTATTTCTCCATACTAGAATGTGTTTTTTTTTTTTTTTCTCAGACCACTCCTTCCGTGGGGTTCTTTCTTCCCTTACATGCCTGTGAGCGGAACGGCCTGCCAAGTTTCTCCTTATTTACCGAACAGCTCCTTTTTTGGTGCTGCATTAAAAGCCTAGCTGTTGGGGTGGGGAAAAGTGCAGCCGTTTCCTTCAGAGTGGACCACTGAGCGGTGTGGACAAGCGAGTGTGGACCACTGCCAAAAAAAGAGGCAGACACACACTAGTGGCGTGTTTACAGGAGTTGGATCTTAACGTAGACAAGAATGTATCCAAAAAAGAGAGAGTGCCCAGCCCAGTTTAGAGTGAAGGTATGAGACAAGTAGGGTGTCTGCCTGTGTCTTTTTAAGCCTTTTTTGTGTGTCTTTGATGATGACGATGATAATGATGATTATGTTGATGATGATGATAATTATATTAAGTGGGTTTTTTTTTTTTTTGGAGTCGTGAATCTCCCAATAATTGTAGCACTTTGGCTATTTCTCTTCTCAAGGCACATTAGACCTCTGATAGCTAATCTGGGACATTCCTCACATTTTTTCCATTAAACACTCCACATAGTAGGCCAAATACCAAAAAACAAAAAGAACTCAGCCTCACTATAGTCACACACCAAAAAAACAGAAGCAGACTAGTCAGAGCTCGATGACTCCCTACACGCAGTGTACAGTCTGTCACACTCAGGACACCAAATCTGAGTGCTGAGAGAAGTTATGTTGGACCATGTCGAGCACTCAGCACCGCTTGTACTGACAGAAAGGATAAAGATTTTATAACCCAGAGGCAGGCATGCTACTGCTGATTCCCCTCATCTCTTCCCATGTTTTCCACTTTACTCCATGTCCACTGTGTTAATGTGGATGATACGGAATAATGGGTAAATGAACCTGGAATTACAGCATTCATCATTTTATAGTTACCCTCTCTTTTTACGTTTCAAGGAATCTCAGCTGGCAAAACTCTTTAGATGGGAATTCTACCATTTTTTTTTTTTCAAAACTTCAGTATAATTAAATAAATGAGATGTGTGTTAAGTGGTTTAACTGCAGAAAAACATGCTGACTCAGATTTCCTTACAATGACACAAGGTCTTCAGCACAGGTGTATTTGTTGGATCCACCAACCAAAATGGCCAGCGAACCAGCATGTGTCTTCTGAGGTTATGTTTGTTCTGTTCATGGTGATTATTTAGTGGTATATCTGAAAAATAAATGTTCTTTGAGTACTATTTGCCTTGCAACACCTTGCATATACGTCTCTGCCTTCAAAACTATTGTAAAATGGTACCTCAGGAATCAGGTAGTGAACATTTTGAAAGCATTTTGGCATGAGGGAGGCATTAAACTCTTTTAAACCTCTGGTTTCTATTGCTGCCACTGTTATCAGCTCTGACTCTAAACATTGTATTGAATGTAGTATTTCACTTGCATCCACTCTGACTTTTTGATTTTACTTTTTAAGTATTTAATTATGAATCATTTTTGGTGGATTTTCACTTTAATTACACTGAGAGCACAGCACTGTGTATTATCTGAGCACTATTTTGTAAAATTATGAGACTGTTGTATTAGTCAATTATTAGCCAACCTTTGACATTCTCATTCTCACAGTGGCTTGACTCATGAGTGAATCACTTTGATTTCTCAATTACTAACATTCTGCCTTCTCTGTCATCCCTGAATAGTAGGAAATGTAATAAGGTAACAGTCTGCCATTCTTGAATAGTCGGAACTGACAGCTAAACGACTCGGGCAGAAACGGATATAAATGTACATTTTAAATGAATGTATGATATACACTGACATACCAGTTTGTTAGGTACAGCTAACTCATACTTACACTCACTGGACAGATAATCCGAAACACCAACCACAGAGGTGCACTTTGCAGGTT
Organism: Brycinus macrolepidotus; assembly: GCA_037974445.1. Lineage (NCBI taxonomy): Eukaryota > Metazoa > Chordata > Actinopteri > Characiformes > Alestidae > Brycinus > Brycinus macrolepidotus. The sequence continues at coordinate 31,665,835 of JBBPCZ010000115.1, read as the reverse complement.
TACAGCCACTGACTGTTGTACTGTTGGTGCCACTACTGTACTGAGATCCTTGGTTAGTGATGGTCTTATGTTGGTCCCTTTCCACTGATGGAGTAGTCTGAGCAGATCAGCCACAAAGTGCATCTGAATGGTAGGTGTTTCTAATAAAATGGCCAGAAAGGCTAGATACTTAATAAACTGGCAGATGTATGTACCTAATAAACTGGCAGATCAGTGTATTAAATGACTTTCTGTGGGTACCGTTTTATCACGTCCTTGATAACAGAACCATTAGACACTTTTAGCTGTGGTGTGTGACTTTGTCTCTTCCCCACCCTAGTCCCTCTCAGGTGTGTGTTAGTAGCCACATGGTCTCCTAGTGCAATATGTGTAGTGTGTGTGTGTGTGTATGTGTGTGTGTGTGTGTGTGTGTGTGTGTGTGTGTATGTGAATGTGCATGTCTATAGTAGGGCTGGACTCAACTGTGTGTTTATGTTCCTGCATGGTGAGGTCTCCATCCTTTCAGAGCAGAAAAAAGGGATGCTCGCTGGAATGATCTGAGTGATGGGGCTGGAGGGGCCGCCCTGCAGCCGCCCGGATTGGAGTGTTTTCCCCCAGTCATCCCTATAAGGCTGTAGTGGAGTGAGCCTGCGGGGCTGTGTGCGGCCCAGGCTCCATGTTTGGGAGGTGGGAGGGGGCACAGGAATGAGACTAGAGCTACATAAGAACTCCACAGGCCAGTGAGGGCCACACCATCACCAAGTGGCTAAACCCCCGGCCCAGCACTGTCAGGGTAAGTGGCCTCAACACTCTTTCTCTCCCTCTCTCTCTCTCTCTTTTGCTCTCTCCCTGCCTGTCTTTTCATCTCCCCCTAAGCTGAGGTGCTGTGTTGAATAAGTGGAACTTGAAAGCTGGCTTACTGCAGTGGATAATTTTTGAGAAGCTGGCTAACTGCCTCTGATCATTTGTATTGAGTGTGCACTGCTCCACAGGTGCATTGCTGCTAAGCCAGTCAGAGTGGTTGTGATTGCAAAAATAAATGTTGAACCTGTTTAAACCGGTCATTGGCAGTACACCAGTGTGCTAAAAATGATAAGGCTTCAAATACTGATGACAATAAGTAATTAAGATTGCAGTGTTAAGTGGTCAGTGTGCATCAGCTCACTCATCAGTAGAATGTGTTAGCAGGTATGAATCCTGCATGTAACTGCATTTGCACAGGGTTGCAAAATTGTGTAGCCTGTTCAGGATGTATGTTGTGTTGTGCTTGTTTGCAGTGGAGCCTTTTCTCTCTGGCTGCTGGCTGGGGTCCCTGTAGACTAAAGCCCCTTTGATTTGTGAGGTTTATGACTAAATATGGTTCTCCAGAACAGTGTCAGAGGAATCAGTGCAACTCCCCATTTCCCCCTCCCCTTGCTCCCTCTTTCTCTCTCTCCCTCTCTTCATAAACTACTGAGGACAGGCAGAGCCAGGGAGACTTTGCGAAGTCCAAAGACAGGCATGTCTCCCCATCATTTCCAAATTAGGAAGTTTTCCCAGGGTGCAGAATTCATTCATCAGGTAGAGCAGTGTACTCTCGGCACGTCAGTGCATGAGATCAGCAGAGACTTTTGAATGTTTTGGGCTACTTTTAGAGTTTGATTTTACCATTAGCTGGAGGAATGTCATGAAATAGTAACACTGTAATTCCAAAGTGGTCTAATGGGATTTTCATGTGAAATGTTTTAAAAGTAATTAATATAATAATTATATAGTTCTATTAATATTTCAATTTATTTGGCTTTACAGAATGCTTCATAGAAGTGCAGAGTGTTAAAATGGTAAATAAAACATTTTCAGAATCTTATAGTACTCTATTCATTCATGATTCTGTGGAGCGGGATGGCAGGGTGTGGTCAAGTCCCTCCCACCAACCCACCCACACACACACACACACACACACACACACACACACACACACACAGGATAATGATTAATCACTGGATCTTAACATAAT
>JBBPCZ010000115.1:31638410-31652350 GCA_037974445.1 Brycinus macrolepidotus | reverse complement strand
GGGTGGCCTACAGAGCGCCTCTTAGAATTAACCACTTAACTCTGATGTAGTCGTTTAGCCAAGATATATCTTGAGTCCAAATTTTTGTAATTTAGCTCCCCATTAACTTCTAATACTGCATTCCAGGTGGTATAAGGGCACAGTATGACTTACTGTGAGCAATAAAACTGGATAATACGTCACTGTAGAGCGAAACACTACGGCCAGTCATTTTAGGCAACAGGGTACGTTTCCACAAAATTAGCACATCTAGTGCTAGAGTTAGTTTTTTCTTCATTATGGCTGCTTTGTGAATATCATCTCACAATAAGTCATACTGTGTAATGAAGAGCTAGAAGTGGTTTGAGTAGTTGAAAGATGCTTTGGGGATGTATTTATAGAACTGACAACTACTGTTTGTTAGCAACATTAGAAGCAGTTCTAAACTAAAGAAGCTAAAAAAGACCCAATTATATCTTCACTGTTCCACTACATCTGGGGTAAGTGGAAAACTGTGTTAATTTGGTTTTTCAATGGATGGTTCCTTTAACGTAGCCCATCATATTTGTCTTATGGAGTCATTAAACACAACAAAGGAATTACACTATTTCATTTTTTTTTAGGAGTAAATTAAAATACTCTGTACGATATTTGTATTTTGTTCATTTAAAAATGAAGAGACTTGAAAAGTGGTAGAATTTTGATCAATAACATGCACATCAGTTCAAGTCGTGTACGTGTATGTGTCTAATGCAACAGTGTTATTCATAGAGAAAAAAAACATTTGAGCTGAAAAGCGTCTGGTGATGCGTGACTCATGCATGACTTCCACTGGCACTATTAAGACTGAGTAAGAAAGGGCGTCTGCAGGCAAGTTAAATGTAATAATTTTACAACCTTCAAATGTCACTTCAAATGTAACTGAAGACTAAATTTACATCGACAATACACTACACTAGATATATAGCCTCTCTTCAGTATGAATCACATTCCAACGGCTTTCAGTGTATATTAGCTCCTCAGCAGGGTTGGTTTAATTCACATCCTTGCGTCACACGTCACATGGGTCATCTCACATCAATGTGTGTGTGATGCAACGTGAAAAATCACATGAACCGTGTAATCTAGGAACATGTAAATTCAAACATTTTATTTATTATTCAATTGTTATAAGATAAAATTTGTAAAATGTCACTTCAGACAAATACAGACTTTTCAGTGACCTTGTTTTAAATCAGTAATTAACATTTTAACCTGCTGACTGGTCCACTAACTGAAAATTTACGTATTGGCTTTATTTGAGCCAGTGAGAATGAGACAGTGTGGGTTCACAGACTGTGCAGTGTAGGTGCAGTGTGTGAGTGTACTCACTCATTATGTTTGGGCGAGCAGACAATGGCGATTGCCTCAGGCAGCATAAGCTGATATGAGCTGTGTGTGTGCAGATCCACACTGGAAAGGAAAGCTGTCTGCGTGGGGTGTGTCTGTAGGCATGTGAGAATATGCACGCACAAACACACACACACACACACACACACAAAAACACACACAGTGGTATTACTATATTTGTGAGGACACTCGACTCACTAAACCTACCCATAAATTTAACCTCAGTAACCAAAAGGAAATCTTACTGCTTTTGAAGTTTTTTTAAAGCAATGGAATTTGAGGTGAAATCAATATATTTCTTTGCCAGGAACATCAAAATGCCCCCCCCCTTGTACAGAGTTTCTAGTATTCCTGGCATTATGAGGACATTTGAACCCCATAAAGAGATAATTACATGTACGTACGTACGCACACACGCGCGCACACACACACACAACCAACATCTTTGCATAACTGATTTTTCCATACAGCAGAGATGTGTGTGATCAGCAGGTGACTTGGCAGCATCTGAAAATAACTGGCACAGTAAAATGTTGAGGAATGTTACCATGGTGACCCACAGTCTAAAGTCCCATTACATTTGATCATGCAAATACTAAGAGGACCTCCACAGGGTCTTTTTGAATAAACTCTCTGCCTCTCTCCAGCACTCCGTTGCCCTGTAGAAAAACTCTCAGCCTTCTGTCAGGTCTGTGTGTTACGGCCACTAGAGACCTGACACCTTCAAACTTTATAATTAGTTTTCACAATACACTGTACATATCAATATTTCACTTTAAATACGATGTCACTAGTAAAAAGAAACTATTTAAGGACTATGCTAATTTAATGAATATGCTATTACATCTGAATAGACGCCACATCAGGGCACCAGAAAACAAAGATTTTTTTTTTACTTTTATATACTCAAAAAGTAGATCCTTTTTTCACTTTCAAGTGTATTTCTGGCTCCATACTTCTGCTTGAGTTACTTTCAGATAATTATGAAGTACTTCATTAGGTACACCTATCTATCCTCTATCTGCGCTCACTCTTCATTTCATCAGCACCACTGACAATATAGGTGTTCTAGTATCCAGTTAGAGGATGTAGTCCATCTGTTTCTCTGTTTGTTAGCCGCTTAATGCCGTTCATCAATGCTTGGGACCCCCACAGGACCATTCTCACATCACAAGGTCATTCTCTGCACTGCAGTGACACTGACATCGTAGCGGTTTGTTAGTGTGAGTATGTGTGTGTGTTCGCTGCATGTGTGAATCACACACACAGCAGTGCTGGACTACATATGAACTGCAGACGGACTACAGTCATAGCAATACAGTCTGTAATTAAAAATTACAAAGAGCACCTACATGATCAGTGGAGCTGATAAACTGATGAATTTAGATTTGTGAGGCTTACCAGCCTTAACTTCAGCTACAATCTAAATAAGTTTCCTCCTCAGGATCATTTGCTAGCTAGTGTGCTCCCTCTTTCACTGACAAGGGCTGATCCCAATAAAAATAATAAGATGATGGTTAAAACAATGTTCTCTCTGCTCTTCTCCACCGTTTGTACCTCACATGCACATACAGCAACCTGTGCAGTGGTGCTAGACTGGACAGTGTGGGTGTAGTGTGTACAATGTATTCTATTTTACTGTTTATCAGTGATGTTTTACCTTGTGGTATTTCAATTTCATTAAGGAGTATAAACAGCAATAATAAATGTATTATTATTAATTGTAGTGATGAAATCACTATTTACAAAATCACCTTTTTTCCATGTAGGCATTAGAGTAAAACATGTCTTTGTGCTTTTCTCATTCTTTCAGAATATTTGAATATTATAGATAGTATTGATAATTTAAAAAAAAATTGAATACTAGATAGTTGTAGCCCGAAACAGTAAATAGTGTATTTGGTATAGCATATAGTCATACTGCCCACCTCTAACTCACAGTGAATAAGAGAAAGAGAAAGAAAAAGAGAGAGAGAGAGAGTGAGAGAGAGAGAGAGAGAGACCCACATGGATCCAGCCGAGGGTCAGCAGGTTATGGTGGTCCTGATAACTGAAGAGCTCTTCTACATTCTCCATGTCACAGTAGTCCGGGCCGGCTGATTGTTTCGGCACGATCACATGTGTGAGCACAAACTCGTTGTGAGTCTGGGGATGAGAATAAAGAGTGTTTTTTTTCACCAGTGCATTGTGAGACCACTTTAGCCACCACCAAAATGCCAAACAAAGTCCAAGAGAGACTTATTAACAAATGTTTACAGAGCTATTCTCTTTGATAGAACAAGCAATACTGTAAAGCCTTCATAAACTCTTATGCCAGAAAACAGAAACCGAGAAAAGAGGACCATTTGCAACAGGCCACTTTGCATTTTCCCCACACTGGGTTTGCATGTTACAGATAGCAAAGCATGAATTTATCTATTTACCAAACAAATGTGTGTATGAAAAAACAAGACTATGTTCAAATTACAAGCTTAATTCTGCTTATTTTGCTTTTCAGACTCGGCCATACTGCCATGACCGTTCACACTCATGTTTGTAAGGGACCCCTATCTGTCTTTAGTGTGAACAAAACCATGCTTTGAAAGGGCTTGTAAGCACATACATACATGCCGCTGACAAGAGGAGAGCACGAGTGCAGTAAAATGTGATGAGAAGGAAAAAAAAAAGACTACATAATGACATGTAAATTCAACGTATACGAAAGTGAAAAGATCAAGATTTAAAAAGGTCAGATTTTCATATTACAGCAGTCCTGAAAACATCCTATATATGTGTAAAATGTAGGCAAAAAAATGTTTGGGCCAGCTCAGCTGTGTAATGGGACTCTAGCCCAAAGGAACTGAGGTGTCTGGAGTGACACTGCTCATACCAGTTTCCCGCAGAGCACACCGCATGTCTCAATGCCTCTGGCTGTGTTGCTGTCGGCCAGCAGCAGAAACCTGTACGTCAGGTCTCGAGGAATCAGAACCCGCCTCAGGCCCTCCACCCGCTGATCTGGAGACGGATAAGCATACATTCACTCAACATATATATACCTTTTATCTCTAACTGCTGTAGTATGTTCTTCAGGCACCATTATTACACCCATCCATCTGGTTCACAGCCTAATCCTTCAGATTGATATTTTATTAAATCTATGAAATAAGCGTCTGCTTTAACGGTATGCAAACCAATGATGGTTTGTGAACCATGAAAACATTAATCCTTGATCAGGCTTTTTTGTGTAAAGAACCTCTAGTGCAAATATTTCAAAACCATGTTTTCTTCAAAATATCTGCAAATAAATAACCTTGTTTTGAGGATTCTGTGTTAAAGCACATGTGTTCAAAAACTGGAAAGTGGCAACGTTGTACCTCCACTATTTGATGTAGGGTTCATTTGCAAACAGAAGTCCTTTAAAATGTGTGACATGTGAAAATTTCATTATTAATGTACAAACAGATATGGTCCAAAATTTCTTATATTCTCACATTAACTTCTATTACAAGTTAAGAATGGTTTTCTTCTTGTGTAAAGTTACCATTTTGAAGATGCAAAGTTTTGTTTCAACACTAGTGGTGTAACCATACAGATGCTCAACCAAGAAAACAAATGAAAGGCAAAAAAAACTGGCACACTATTGCTCCTAGTGGATTTAGCCCTGTTGGATTAAACGTGTTTGTTTGGAAACATTTGTGTAAGTAATCCAAGAAGGTGAAAGCACACAGCCACATACTAAGAAATATCACTGTCACGGTTTAACTTTGACACTTCAGTTCAGATACTCACTCTGGACTGCCGCTAAGGTGGCCGCTGGTTTTGGCATGGGCGCTGGCGGCTTGGGATCTAGGCGCACATGGTTTTGGGGCGTTTGAGACAGGCAAGAGCCGTCAGTTTGTTCAGGCACTTTGGGGGTGGCGTTCTCTTTGCGGTTGGCTAGCTCCTGTCTGCGAAGCTGATCCTCAAAGTAGCGAAACTGCTCCGATTCCAGCTGCATCTTCCGCAGCTGCGCGACTCGCTGCCTCTCCTCCTCTAGCAGAGAGAGTCTTTGCAACTGCTCATTGCACACGGCTACAGGCACAGGCTGGCTCTGGACACACACACTTTGCAGTCAGGACCATTCTGCTATTACTGAACATGTATAACACAAACACAAACCCTTAAAATACATCTTACACCACAGCACTCACACACAGACCCAACATGAACAAAGCACATTACTTCTTAGCAATGTGCTTAGAGTTACTGCATCCTGGCAACTTAGCCCATACATTTAAACAAAGGGATACAAATCTGAGTTTGTAAATAACATAGATGAGAAGGTGCTTAATAACAATGGACTTAGAGCCACAAACAGCTGACAGTAAGAGGTGGGCTTAATCTGTCTGAGTGCGCAGCAGGCATCCCCGGACTCACCTGCCTCTTCAAATATTCACTGTACTCCTTGCTGTATTTCTCATGTAGGAGTTTCTTCAGTTGATCTTTGCGTGGAAAAGCCACTTCTTGCAATTTCTACAAACAGGCAATAGGCAAAAAAGAACAGTGTGTATTTAAGGCATGTTGTATTATTGGAAAGGCTAAATCAATATCAGCATCAAATGCATGGATGGTGATTTACAGGGTCTCGCTACTCAGATACTCAGATGGGAAGAAAATGTCTTAAGAGATATTAATCATGAACTAACAGGGTAAAAGTGAGTGATAAGGCAAAAATATGACATTTTTCCCCATCTGTGTATTGGAGGTCTGAGGTCTGTGAACAAGCTGAAATGGGCAAAAGACACTAGTGAAACAGGAGAGCCTCATTTGGAAAAAAGAAATGGAAAAGTGTTGTAACATTATCAAAAACAAATTACTTGAGGAAGTACCAAAGAACTTAAAAAAATATCATAAAATATTACGGTTTGACATCATTCAGAAACTTGTTACTGTGTACTCTCTACAGTTTATTACAGTTTTTATTCATAGGCTTCACCTTGTAATACAAGAAATTGTTCAATGTTCTAGAAATTTAAATGATACATACAGAAAAGTGTATCCTCATCTAATTTATCATGATAATGACACCATATTATCATAATGCCCTCCTCTACAATTGCACCTGCTGATAAGAGTAAGAACAGACGGTACATGCAAGGGTAAATCGGTATTAGAAAATAAGCTCAGGACAAACAAACATCAACAATGTTGGCCTCGGAATGATCTGTTCAGCAGCGCGCAATGCGGCACGGATCTGCCCACAGGAAAACCCGAGTATGTAGAAGAAATATCCTCTGCTGCCTTCAACGCGAGTGAGCGTGCCAGTGTCCCTGTCCTGGTTAATGAAGCATGATGCTAATGAGATTTACAGTGGGCTCAGCACTGCAGGGCTCCATCACTCAGCACGGCAGCCAGGGGCTTACCTTCATTATCACTTGCTTCTCAGGGACACTGCAATGCTGGTAATCCCGATGACTGGGGAGTTTCTCCACAAACAAACTGCGAATAGACAACAGCCAGCTGTTAATTCCAGCAGAATATAAAAGGTGTGCATGTAGACTCACCAAGAGAATAAAAGAGGTTCTATGCACCCAAAGAAGACTTTTTTGAAACTCTTGTGAAAGTATACAGTTGTATGGAATTGTTTTCCCCGTATGTTAAACTCGGTAAATACATAAAAATTGTGGATGAAACTTTACAGAAAAACGTCATGTTTAATATTGCCATATACTTTTCGTTCAGTTTAGTTCACTTTTTTATATTCAGTTTAGTCGAATCAGACTCTCTGTCAGGACTTGAGACACCTCTGACGTGAAACATTCAGCCTTTGCACTTAGAGGAAAGTATGTGCATTAATCCATTCAACTATCCATTATCTGAGTTGCTTATCCTAACCAGGGGCATGGGGGGTGCTGCAGCCTTTTCCAGTGCCCATAGGGCGAAAGGCGGAGAAACACGCTGGACAGGTCACCAGCCCATCGCAGAACATTAATCAAAAGCCTCAAACAATTATTCTTTCTCAATAAACAATAATTCTACAGATATAGTAATCAACACACTGACTATTTTGGTTATCAACTAATTATCAACTAAGCATTATGCCTTCTGCAGCTTCCTCTCACTTTGCCCTGTCACAGCGCCACCATCTTCAATGCTTCGTCTTTGTCACATGAAATTTAGTCCATCTCTCTGCTCTTTCTGCAGCTGTCACTGCTGATTTGCCTCATACTCAGTTCAGCGTCTTTAGCTGCGCCACGCAATGCTTAATGTATGAGCCTGAACATAAAAAGCTGAAGCCTGAGTTCAGAACTGTGTGTGTTAGTGCTACAGCGAATTATTTCAATAATTGATAAACCTATCAACTGTTATTCAGTTAATCAACTATTATACCTCCTTCAGTTTTTCTTCCTTTGCCACCTTTGCCATCAATACCTCCGCGCTATTACATCACCTAATTACAGTTATTTGAGATGATAAAATAACAATTTTCCACAATCATTCCATTTTTAGAGCTGCAGATATTGAATATATTAACTCTCAAAGATTCTACAAAATATTATCTTAAATAAACTAATATACTATGTTGTACTAAGAATTTTCATAATTATTATGAATCCTTTTAATTATTATTGATCAAGGTTTTAAGCTGCTAAAACGCTTCATACTGGAGTGTGAGCTAAACTCCGTCAACAGCTGAATCTGCTGCTCCGCACAGCATCCAGACAGCTGATGTGCGCAGAAACATAAAAGCAGTATAAGTGACAATTATTCGAATGGCTTTTCCACTTTTAGATATTTTCGTGATCAAATTCGCTGAATATTTATTGCAGTCCTATAGAGTTCACAATCATACTGCGCCAAAATGAGGAGCTGTGCATTCAGAGGGGTTGAGATACATGAATGTAAACAAAGATGTGTCTTTTAACTTGGTGCTGTAACATGTTTTTAGGGTAGCCTCAAGTATTCTTCACACTCTCAAAAAAAAAAAAAAAGCATCGCTTGACTGAAGTCATTTAGTTCATAAGATGAGCAAAAAAACAATTAAATCCTTAATCACAATTTGTATAAGCCAATAAATCCTCAGCTAAAATTTCAGGACTGTGACAGGCTTAGTCTGCATGACAAGCAAGTTCTTTTTTTTAAGGTGAAACTAGCTGCAGAAAGTAAGAAAGTGTAGAGCTTTTCTAGCGAGAAAGGTGTGTGTGAAAGCAGCAGGTAATCAGGCCTACGTGATGAATTTGTTGTAGAGGACGAAGGCGTTCTCCAGGCTGCCCTCCTCCAGGTAGATGGCAGCCATCCGCTCCATCTCCACACCTGAGCGAAAGTAGCGACGGGGAGTAATGTCCTCATTTATCTCGATGTTGTAGCCCATCTTACTGAGCGCTCGCACACGCTCCACCGCCGGCAAAGTCACGTCTGTGTAGTCCGGCTCAGCCGCCAGCTTCTTCTGAAGCACATGAGGAGAAGAAAGCACATCGCTTACTTTTGTTATTAGTAGTTCTATTATTATTTTATGATTAAAATAAGACTGCCAGGCTCCAATCCTCCTGATGTCTCCATCTGTCATCTCCCCAGATGATTCTGATAAAGAAAAGAAAACGTTCTGACATGATGACAGTACGCATCACTGTGTCTCCAAGGCCAGCGGGTCGAAACAGCCATAAATCTAAGGTTAGCAGATTATAATATTAATAAATTCTAGAAGGTAAGTCTTGTTCAGTACTTTCTAAGATTTCAAAAAAGTTAAAGTTACGTTATAAATAATTACTGTAATATGTTAACAACATTTACTTAGTAATAACATAGTAATAACTCATAGATTTCTCATTTTTCACAATGTTGCCTTTTTTACAGCTTTCTACACATTATTTGAAACCAGCTGAATCATCAAAGAACCATGTTACACATGTACTTCCAACAAAATTGGTTTTATATTATTGAAAACACTGAACACACATTTGAACAGTACAGCACAAACACAAACACACAGACACACACATTGGCTGTGTTCATTTCTCAGTGCTGAACAAAGAGAGTCGGAAGTGACCAGAAGCCACTGCGCTAGCCCTGGACACCCATACTAATGACCAAACAGAGGGCCTTTTGAAGAGTCAGAGAGGACAGAGGGTGCCCTAGCAGCATTCGGCTGGGCTGTGAGAAGCTGGAGAAAGGGCTAGTCAGCGGGCGACACTTGCTGAACCTGACAACCAGCTCCACTTTTTGTATGTGACAATGAGCGGCGATGGAGAACTTAATCGAAGCTAATTCAACAAGCTCTACTATTGTCATTCAGCAAGGAGGGGGGTCTTTTATTTAACAAGGCAAAACAGGATGATAACACTCTCTTTGTCTTTGATCATCATCTATTCATGAAGAGGGGAAGCGAAGTGTGAAGGGGGGCTTACATCCGCTCCCTCCCACCGCTTCAGGATGGAGGGATGTGAATGACAGAGCAGCTGTACTGAGCATGCTAATGGGAGTGAGTCAGTGAGAGCTGTTTTAGGCCTCAGCATCCCGCCGCCCCCCACCCCCAAAAACTGACCCACCACTCACCAGCGTGCTAAAGCTGAACTCCTGATCCATGGTGTATTTAGGATGCAGGCTGGCAGGCTCCAATCCTCTTGATGTCTCCATCTGTCATCTCCTGAGATGATTCCGCACTGATGAAAAAAAAAAAAAAGCTCTGACATGATGACAGTACGCATCACTGTGTCTCCAAGGCTGGCGGGTCAATACAGCCATAATAGCCGCACTAACGCGGCCCTCTTTCCCTTTCTAACTCCAATTACTTGAAGCAGCCTGCCAAGTAGCACGCTAAAGCAGTGCCACTGTCTAGTCTACCCTTCCTTTAAGATTCTCTCATCTCTCCCTAATTCACTTATAATACTCCAACATGCGCCACATCTACCTCCTCCTCAGGGAGGTTATTAATTATATTATTAACTGAAACGCGCTACATTTGGTCCAGCTAGACAAACACGCCGCTATTCAGTCCAGAAAAAACTGTGCTACAGTTGCTATGACAGCTTGTAACCATGCAGCAAAATATGGTGACTCATGAATATCTTCAGCTGTGAAAAAAAGATCCTTGGTGGGCTTCCGCACAAAGCATGCTGCGTGGCGGACATTAGACACTTTCCTTTTCATGAGGCTTTTGTTTTTTCGTTCTTTTTTTTTTTTTTACTTTTCCGCTGCCAAGCTGCACTTTTGCTCTTACCACAGAGGCCCTAGAGCAGTTCAGCCGCTGAACATCATGATATTCAGGTTGATGCTGCCATGGCAACATGAAGTGGATGCACAGTAAAAATAAGGGCCTGGTGTGAAGGAGAAGTATAGGTGCAATTTAACACTGAGCAACCGCTGCTGTGAAATTGCATTCAGCACTGTGCATATCTGATTTTTTAAGGCCTTTTCATTACCAGGCAGAGGTGCATGCAGACAACCTGAGATGGAAAAAATGTGCTGTCCCATTTGTTTTCACACAGCCACATGTGCACTAAAAGCTTGGACAGATAGTCACCTTCAAAATCTCAAAGGTGATCTACAATCACTTTACATGTCAGCAAGTGTTGTAAAATTGTTCAGTTAAAAATACAAAAAAAAAAAGATTAATCAACCTGTCACAGAGTAGCTCCTACCTCAGGGTGCCCAATCTTACCTGCAAAGGGCCGGTGTAGCAGCTGGTTTTCATTTCAAGCAAGGACAACACCTCATTTAATCAGTTGGTCTCAGTCTTCAACGGCCGGTTGCATGAGCTCCTGCTCTGGAATAAAAACCTGCAACCGTACAGGCCCTGTTCAGGTAAAATTGGATGCCCCTGTGCTACACATTATCAGAGTCATTTATGAGCCCTGAGGCAACAAAAGTAACAAAGATTTTTACACGAAAAGTCTTTTATTTGCAGATTTGTTCATGTCCCTTTAATTATCACCACCACACAATGACAGCCAAGTAAAACCTGTTGTAAGGACTGCTTAATGGTGCACAGAGTTCACTCCTAAAGATAAAAGGTATTGTCACAGGAGTGAAGCAATAGTTGATTTCGCAGCATTGCTTGGATGGGTAAACAGAACCACAGCTTAGTCAAGCATTCCTGTTAAACCTGGAACTAACTTTACTCTTCCAAGCACTATTAAATATATTATAGTCATGGGGATGTGGTTTTCGCTACTGAATCTGTACATAGACAAATATGTTTCACTGTAATGAATTTGTTATTTACAAAGTTATTACTAGGTTGTTTACTAGGTTTTCTAGTTTGTATTTACTATGAGCAGTGCTGTTATATTTGGGGGAGGTTTGGAGTGCTGTGGTTTAGTCACCACAACTATGTTTACTAGTATAATGAGTATGAACTGGTTTGGGGAGTGTGTGTGAATGGGATTCTTCTAGACTAGTTTAAGGGCATGTTATCTCTTTTATAAGAAAGACTGCATATGACAGTGTAATGATTTAACCCTGTAAAAGATGACCCAATGTGTCCTCAAACTCTTCTCAAAATCTCACTATTATATGCCTGTTAATACAAGGGCAGTACTCTAGAAAGAAATCTCAGAACTTTAGACACACCACTTTGTCCCAAGTCAAACTGTCCCATATGATGGACTGGGTACTGGTTTCCCAACATAATGTATAAATAAAATGGGATGTATAATAGAAGGAGCCTTACTCTTCAGTTTCAGTCTAGTTCACAACACAAGATACACATACACCTGCCTGATCATCACTCAAACCCTGCAGGGCAGCAGTAAGAGGCAAATGGCTTCTACATTTCCTAAAAAGCCTGAAAAAATCGATAGTGCTGGGTCCCAGCAAGAGATTGACCATCATGTTTATGCCTCGGCCTTCAAGCCCAAACTCTAATGGGTCAAAACCACTTTCACCACTGGAAGATTCTCATCAATTATGCAAAAGAAAGGAAAGGATTGCGTCAGTATAACTCAGTGTCAAAACGCAAACCACACATTTACGCACAAGCAACACAGCACAAAAATAAAACAAAACAAAACATGCAAAGGAAAAAAAAACAGCAGAGAATTATAAAAAAAAATGATGTCCAAACACTTACCAGTGATTCGTCTGTCCCATGCTGGGCATCTCTCTCACTCCTCTGTCGTCGTCACATGCAGGCTAGCACATGCTGGAAATTCACAGTCAAAACACAAAACTCGTGTCAAAACAAGAGCCCGGGCCGAGCTGCTCTTTTTTATCTAGAAATAAAAACCACAAACTCGCTTTTCTCTTTTACCTTCACACTTCATCAACAGGACCCTTCGGTCTGATCAGAGGATGCGTTTACAAGCGTTTAAAATGGCTGAAACCTGCGCTCGCTCTCTCTCTCTCTCGGTTAGTCCAGACTTCCACTCGTGTGAGCGACGCGGGATTTCTTAAACCCACCCGTATTCCGACAAGCCCCGCCTTTCTACGCTGCTATTGGCTATCGGCCCAACTCGTAGCTCTCCTTCTTGTACTATGATTGGCTGACAGTGCAGACACGCGCCTTAACAAGGAACTGGCTGCGAAAATTTAACTAGGGGTGGGCGATACCACTTTACTTTTCGATCCGATACCCAAGCCACATATCCCAATCCACATTAATTAATTAAAACCAACACTAGTATTTGATTTGTGCAATATAACACAACTGTTTAATCTGTCAATTAACTGAATATTAGTGAATGTTACCTTCATCATCTGCTGCTCATTATCATTTATTGCATTTATTTTAATTTTGATTGCATTAACAATAAGTCACATTCATTAATCATTTTGCACAACTGATCTGTTGCTACAGTACACTACATCTTACTCACAGCAATGTCCGTGTTACACTGTTATTTGTAATAATAATGTCCCAAACCACATATCATCACTCTAAACAGTGTGTAAGAAATAGTACACCATCACTGGAAGTGCATTCAGTAGCTGAGTATGTAACCTATGAATGTGTGCTGTTTGGGACACAGCCGAATTAATACCAACACTAGTATCCTGATACAGATACTTTTAAAAGACTTCATGTGCATGTCAGAAGAGTATTACATAAATCGCAACATAACCTTTAACGTAAGGGTTCATATTCAAGTGCAGAAAACACTTAATATCGATATGTTCATATTTGGATTGATTCTCAAAAAAGATCTATCAGAATCAGTATATTGATATTTTAGTATTGATCTGCCTATCCCTCTTTTAAACTCTCTTAAACTTGGTGAATAATAATGTAACAACTATTATCAGTATAGTCAGTATTGTCAGTGCAATGATGAATTACTTTATTTTACCAACTCTTCAATATTTTTTTGTCGATAACTTCAGTGTTACACGTAATATGGTTTGAGAATATTGACTTCTATGATGAATGTAGTTTATCAAAGAATGCGTATCAGTGGTAGTTTTAATCTACTGATTCTAAATTCATTTTTAATTTATTTTTATTTATTTTTAAGATTTCAAAAGTATTCAGTTTTCAGAAAAAAAAGTTTGAAAAGCCAGTCATAGAAGAAATCACAGAATGACGAAATCAGAGAGGATATGCTAAGGGACTAAAATCCAGGAAAAGCATATTGGGGTAACAATTATTATTATTATTATTATTATTATTATTATTATTA
>JBBPCZ010000115.1:31598257-31631893 GCA_037974445.1 Brycinus macrolepidotus | reverse complement strand
ACATATTTGTCTACTCCTATGTTGATAAGAGTATTAAAAACAGTATGTTTAGGACAGACTTAAAGGTGCGATTAATCATGATTAATCGCGAGTTAACTATGGCAAACATGCGATTAATCGTGATTAAATATTTTAATCTACTGACAGCCCTAATATATATATATATATATATATATATATACACACACAGTTTTACATATATTTATATATTCCACTCTGTACATATATACATACATATATTTATCTAAGTTTACGTATACATATATATACATTTGTTTTCAATACACTCATCCATATTTATTTTTCATATTTCTGTTTGTATAGTGTACTTTTTGTACTGCACTGTTGGTATAGTTTTTATTCTATTGTTTTTAATTTTTGCTGCTTTTATCTTGTTCTGTCCACTTTCTGCCGTGACAATGCAAATTTCCCACTGGTGGGACTAGTAAAGGATCTTATCTCTTATCTTATCTTATACCACTTATGCTTTCTTGTATGTTGGCTCATGTAGTGACTGTTAGTGGATTTTGTATATGATCTGATTCCATCATATGAAAGATATGACTAGGCCACAACTGTCTGTGCTTATGTGGTCTGATGGCATTTTTGCAATTTGTTTTCTTTAGAAAGAAAGGACATGCCTGCATTATGTTGCAATGAGGAGGTTCTCCTTCTTGGATTACCTCATGATTGTTATACTCATGCCCATCCTGCTGGTTGGATATCTCATTATGGTACAGTGTACATTTACTGTCATTCACTACAGTGTTCTATATACTGTCATTTTGTCTGTAAAATGTTCGTGTTCTAAACTTCTTTTGTGCATAATTAACAAGCTGAATGGGAGAAAATACAATGCAACAGTGTGAATGTGCTTATCAGGTTGCATCTACCTAACCTTATCTGACTCCACTGTTTCAAAACTGAAAGTACATTTCTCAAGTGCACAAGGTAACCGGTTTTTCCATTTCAACAGATAGATAAGCAGAAGAAGCATATTGACCTGATGAAGCTGTTGTTAAGCAGCAAGGTGGAAATTGATGCCGTAGATTATGTAAGTACTGTAAGACACATTCTCTTGTAGCCCAGAGCTAAGGAACCAGCACCCAACAAATGGTGTTCATGGACATGTTTACTGTATTGTTATGGGCTTTTTTCTTTAACAGAAAGGAAACACTGCACTTCACTATGCCTGCCAGAGTAAAAACCACCGAATTATCCCACTGTTACTGGAGAAAAATGCAGATATTTCAATCAAGAACAAAGTAAGTTCACAGTTGAACTGTGAAGACAGTTGAATGTGCCAAGGTCTTGTTTCAGTGAGCAGTATATGGATGCATGTGTCTTGTTTTAAACACTTAAAGAGTAAGAAAGTATTGATCATTGGATACCCTGGCAAATAAAAAAAAAGGACTGACTAAAAGAGAATTTAAAAGTATAGCAGTCACAAATATGCTATTAGGAAGCTTTCAATTGGTTGGTAAATACTTGCAAGATCATCACATACTTTCCAGCTGACTCATATTTGCTTAAGATCAACCACCTCATATTTGTCTAAAGAGGTAATGTGATATATACCCGTGTAGACAGTGTGCATAATTATAGGCTTGGATCCACATCCGTGTTTCAGATACAGAGTCCTTTAAAAGTGAGCATGACCTTCATTTTCCTTTAAAATGAGTGTTATGGAAAAGGTGCGAGCTTTGATGTGTCATTTTAAATCACTGATGCTGGATGCAAAGAGGTTTGTTTATCTGCCGAAACAAAAGATTCAGAGATGTATAGTTTCTCATTTTTGGCTTCCTAAAAAACTGGCTTGTTCATCAAACCAATTTTGGCCCTCTATGTCTCAATGCTGAAGCACATTGAATCTTTCAAATTTTGGTGATTTTCAAATTTTTATATTACAATCCTCATTTACCAGATGTTAATCTTTTGTTTGTTTGTTTGCTTGGTCTTCTATTGTATGTGATGAACCTCACAGACACTCTAGTTAAATCAGCAGTCGACATAGCAGTACAGGCTTTGTTTTCTGATGCTAGTTCATTCTACAGCATATTTGTATTCATTGCTTCAACATCATTCAACATTCATTCATGAAAAATGTCACTTTTTAAAGCTTCCATATCTCTTAGAAAGCAAAGAAGGTACAAGCCTAAAACTCTGCACACTGTCTATTGACCGAATGACGATGTGAGGTAGCTGTACAGTTCCGTTTCTGTTCAAAAGTCAGAGACCACCTTTTCATTTATTTAATGAGGTTATGTAAAGGCCTTTTTACTAAAAGTTGTTCGTTATTTAATGTCAGAAAAAGCAGAAAATGGGTATTTCACAGAAAATTACACGGTGGCATCAGTAACTAAATAGAAAATGTTTCAATATTTAGTGTGTCCACCCTTTGCCTTTACTATAACTTCATTTTGGAGAGTTTTTCAGAGAAATCCACAGGGATATTTTTCACTGCTTCTCACAAACTCCCCGAAGTTCATTCTTAGAAGTTGAGTGTATTTTTCTGCGTCTCACCATCCAAGTAATACCCAGTGGATTCAGTGATGAGCTCTGAGGTGGCCAGTCTGTTGTTCTGAAAACATCAGCAGCTTCTTTGTTTGATTAGTATGTCTTGAACTTCTCATTGGTTATCTAACTGTAGGGTTATATTTTTCCCATTTTTAAAGTTTTACAGTGGCTATGATTTATTTCAGTTTAAAAGCTTCAATTTTTGTTTATTTGATGGGGTGGTCTACCTGGTTTTGTGTGGTTGTTTGGACAGGCAGCTAAAGTGTATGTGGGTAGCTGCTTGTGTGAATGTTTATATGTCTTTAAAAGGGATCATAATATCAGTGAGAGCGTGGGAAAGAGCTGCTGTTGAGAGGACACATCTGTAACAAACTGATTTTAAGATTGGAAGGAGTTAAAGTGACAGTAAGTCAAATGGACAGTGGACAAATCAAAATCTGAAATTATACAGTGTTTTGGTGAAATTTTCTGTTAAATATCTTTTACGTTTTTTTTCTGGCACTAAAAACAACCTACTTGTCCAGTCAAAATGACTTTAAGGTGCACTCTGACTTAAAATTGCGCGATCACATTAAGACTTAAAGTCCATGTTATTGTCTGTTTTTCTTTCAGGATGGTGAATCGCCACTGGATATCGCAGAGAGACTAAATTTCCAAAAAGTTATTGTAATGTTGAAGAAATCAGAATAATAGCACTTTTTTGAGGGTTTTTGTTGAGGCCTAATGTCCAGTTTTGATATCACTCAACTTGCAGCAAATATCTGCATTTAAAGATTCCAGCCCTGATGCCTTAAAAAGTATTTGATATGGTGCTGGATATTACAGGATTTAAGCCTTGTCATTTTTTTTTTTCAGAACATTAAAGGAATGTTAAGTTATAAGAAGTATTGAGAGCAAGCACTTTTCTGTTGATTTTTTTTTTTTGGAGAAATAATTAGTACTGCTTTATAGTATTATGATAGACTGAGTGTGACTGAGGGAAGACAGAGTAATGTCCGTGAGTATGAAAGCGATGATTCTTATTCCTAACTTGTGCTGATTGTTTTTTTTTTTTTGCCTTTGAGTCTTTTTAATGAACTTAAATGTATCCGCAAGAACATGTATTTCTGTCACGTTCTAAGTAAAGCTGCATTCTGTGATAGTACAGTTTCTTGGTTACTAATGTACTTGCTGAGTAATTTTAGGTTTTGTATGGCCACATTATTGTTTGAGGTTAAAATCTATGATGAACCTGGTACTCTGTTTTACCAATGGATGTTTATTAATTTTGAATCCAGTTCAAACAATCCTTTCAAAAGGATCAATTTCAAGAAGAAAGGCATGTTGCGGTCAGTGCATTTAGGTCATATCGAACAGAAATGACAGATTG
Organism: Brycinus macrolepidotus; assembly: GCA_037974445.1. NCBI lineage: Eukaryota > Metazoa > Chordata > Actinopteri > Characiformes > Alestidae > Brycinus > Brycinus macrolepidotus. Next base: position 31,628,007 of record JBBPCZ010000115.1, on the reverse strand, counting down.
GCAGAAAAATCACATTATGCTGCAAACAGAGGGTAAAATCCAGTAAAAGCATTTAAACTAGAAACATCCACAGGGTCAATTTGTTAGAGAAGTGGTGTAAAAGTAATAAGAAACTCCATCTTCTTTGTCCTGTCTGCACCTGTGTTCAGTTCTGTTCTGCTCGTGTTGCACCTTGGTCCTGGAGGCACGTTGTTTCGTTTCACCATGTACTGTGTGTATATGGTAGAAATGACAATAAAACCTACTTGACTTGACTTGATCTGACTAATGGCTCATCAAGGACAGATACATTCAGAAAGACAGCATGTCAGACAGCTCACATGTTAACGGCATCTTATGTAAACAAGCTCTTACAGTTAAAACCAAATAAAAGAAGGTACTTTTAAAATTGCTTTTTCGGCCTCTGATATCGATCCATGCAACCCATATGATGGATTGCAAACCTTTGTGCTGGTGGTTGTTTTCCAGTTAATAGTAAAAGCAGTATATAAAACCAGGGTCAGGGTACTCTTTAGCACTGTTGCTGATGTAAGAAGAAATGATCATATGTGCTCTCTCATAAGTTTGATCATTTCATTGTACATCTCCTGCGGAGCGTCCAGACCCCAGATGAAGTCCAGGTGTTCCCAGTGCTCGATGTGGCGATGGTACACGAGGTTAGGAATCTGGGTGAGCAGCACTGCAACATCTTTGGGGTCTGCCAGGGTGTCGTGCCCTCCCGACCACAGAGCTGTAGGCACCTTCATGTCCTGCACCTTGTACAGAGGAGGGGTGGACTGGCAGGAGAAAGAAAAGTCAGCTGTGTGCTTTTTTGCAAAGAAACACTTCAGAAATTGTTTAAACGACCACGTGCTTAAACTCAGATATACTGTAAATTCGTATAAAAAATACCCAGATAAACTATTCCCAAGTGGAGCTATTTTCACTCTAGTATTGGAATGATTTTTGAGCAGGGGAGTTCAACTCTGGTCCTGGAGGGCTGGTGTCCAGCAGGGAGACTGACAAACTGCTGAATACTAAACCTACAAGACTGGAGTGGAAGAGCCCTGGTTAGAAGTAGAATTAATGCAGACATTCAGTATTCGCAGCATTCAAGTTGCATGGTCAAGATACCATATTCCACGTACATGGCTACACATGCCAGTTTCAGTATACATTATATGGCTAAACATACAGTTAGGTCCATAAGTATTAGGACATTTATGCAGTTTTAGTAAATTAATTTAAGGTATTGCATGAAGCTTTCTGAAATTAAAGACATTTTTCAGTGCCTCCATTTTCAGAGGGTCAAACGTAATTGGACAAATTAATATGATATGAATTACTTTAATATGTGGATGAGAATCCTTCGCAGTCAATGAATGCCTGAAGTCTGGAACCCATCATTCTGGTACAAGCTGATCTTGGTTGCATCTGTCCAAAGAACCTAATTCCAGAACTGGTTAGACTTTTTCTTACCAGTAGTTTGCATCTATTTGCATCTAGAGGTAAACCCTCTGTTTTTGCATTCAAGAAGGTGTCTCTTGATTTTAGACTTTGATAGTGATATGCCTGCCTCCTCAAGTGCTCTTGACCTGGCTAGATTTTGTGAAGGGGTTTTTCTTCACTAAGGTGAGAATTCTGCAATGATCCACTTTAGGTGTCTTCTATGGTCTTCCAGGCCTTTTGGTGTTGCTGAGTTCACCAGTTGACTCTTTCTTTTTAAGTATGTACCAGATTGTTGATTTGGGCACAGCTAAAGCTTTAGCTATCTCTCTGATAGGTTTATTTTGTTTTTTTTCAGAGTAATGATGACCTCCTTAACTTGCACTGACACTTCTTTGGACCTCATGTTGAGTTCCAGTGAACAGCTACCAAATGCAAATTCAGTGCTTTGAATCAACTCCAGACCTTTTAACTACTTAATTTGTCATGTAATAATGAAGGAACGGGCCACACCTGGCCATTTAACTGCTTGTCAGTCACATGTCCAATTACTTCTGAGCCTCGGAAAATGGAGGGACTCTGAAAAATGGCTGTAATTTCTGAAAGCTTAATGCAATACCCTTACAATTAAAGCTGAAAGTCTATATTTCCATCACATCTTGATTGCTTAATTTCAAACCCTTATGGACCAAAGAGTTTCTGGACATCCCTCCTAACAATTGAGCTGAGGTGATTAAGTAACACCCATTGCTAACAGATATATAAATTCAAGAACATGGAGATGTTCATCTCTGGAGATGTATACTGAATGGGTTGTACTGAAGGGGTTTGGTGACAACAAGATGTTTTAGATAATTATTTATTACCTTAACTTCTTAACTTTAAATTAATGCCCATGGTTTTGGAATGGGATGTCCAACAAGCACATCTAGCCATATATAGTGTACCTTACAATATTCTTTTAACCTGTTCTAACACGTCTTTAACCATGTGCTTTTTTTGCCAAAATTATTTACATTTGTTTGGTGGTCCTGACTCATCCAAACTATTGTTTTTACAATTCTATGATATACTCTCCTTTACCTGGTTGTAATGAGCCATATTTCCAGCCTTTCCATAGTCGTACGCCATCAGCTGCCCATTTTTCACAGCCTGTTTAAAGAATTTTGTTAGTACTTCATATCACTGTCTGTTTAAGCTACAATATAGATAGAAGGTAAGTGAATTCTCATTTCTACTGAGAGAATTAAGACTTCAGTTATCATTAAGTATTAGGAATAACATCTTTGATGCTACAGGAACCTTTGCTATAAAGGAAGTGCACATTGCAGTAATTAAAATAAAGCAACATATATTTTCAGCATTGAACAACAGACTGAATGTCAAAATGGTGATTCAGTTGAAAAATATTTATCTCAAAATCACCACACCAACAGGCACATTAATTTTTCAACCCATCAAGACCAAGTGAAAACTATTTCTGGCAACCGTTTCAAATCGTTGGGTGAAAAAAATAAAGCCGTCACAGGCAATCAAATGGCATGAGAGAAAAGTCGCCAGCACAGCTTTCGACTGGCAGAAATTTGAGAGGAAGAGAGTAGACGGTAAGTGAAAATAAGTTTAGAAAAAAAAAACACATCAAAGGAGTTGGGGAGTGCCTCAGAGCACACACGCAGGGTGCTAGCGGGAGAGCGGGCCCAGAAGAATGTTGAGCACGTCCCGCGTGCAGCCGGGAGCATCATCCACAAGCTGCAGATGACAGCAAGCAGCAGCAGCTCTCTGCTCCGTGCAATTTCACACACTGACATCTCACTGAGCCTGACGAACGCAACTGTCAAAGGCTCCTTCAAGCGTACTTTTTAGAAGCATCACTCATTTCTTCAGTGTCTAGGAAATGTATGTGTCATATTTTGTAAGTGCTGAAGTGCAGAACAAAAATGTGAAAGTGAGTTGCTGTTACCTGAGACCAGTGCACCATGTTCTGGACAGATGTTCCAGCTGGGCAGTGTGTGGTGTACACAGGCGTTCTGGTCTGATAAGAGAAAGGAAAAGACATAAGATCTAAACAGAAGAAGAGAACTGTAACTAGAGGTGAGCAATATGATGATGATACCATTAAAACAAATTACACGTGTTGTGTCTTTAAGTATCACAATATATCACCCACCTCCAGGTATAACAATATAGTATCGTTCCAGTTTTAGCCCAGGGAATGGTAATTATAGGGAATTCAAAGTTACTGTATATCTAAATTGTTATTGGTCTAGACTAAGACGTAATTAAGCAAATACCATATTCAAGTTCTTCTCATCAAAGCCACACAGCAAGAAGAATATGTTCCCACATAGCACGCTGATTGGTTTCTTAGAGCAGAATTCTGTGGCGAAAAATTTGATGAGCTCATTCTGAGGAAAAAAGTCTTTCTTTCCAAAGAGGTCCTGAGAATTGAAGAAAAATGTGTAGATGTTTACAGTTTGAACCAAATCAGACAGATGTGCGCAAATGTGTTGGCCTTCAATGTGTACATGCTATGGTGCTATCTGATTGCTCATTCTTACCCAAATCAACTGTTCTGAGAAGATGGACAATTTGGTCATGGGACTGCTTGCGAATTCAACTGTGGCTACAGGAGCCAAGGCAAAAAACATCTTGATTTTGCTAGCGAGCTCCGGAATTGTGGAAAAACCCATGAAGGCTACAAAAACACAAAGAAATCAGGTCATACATTAGTCATATGTTATTCAATTCGGGGGGACACTTCACTTAAGGCCTGTATTCATAAGGTGACATAAGCCTTTTATGACAGATGACGTAAACCTATATAAACATTTATAAAGGTTTATTCCGACATGCTTCAGTTGTGATAACATGTTCTGAAGTAAAACGACATTGAAATTGACTAAAGTAGTTGTCATATAGCCCGATGAATACTGGCCTTAAGTGTAGCGTTACCCAAATGTGTAACATTTTGCCATACCATTCAAATCCAACCTGCGGTTTCATTTACAATACTTCATAATTTTTAAATAAAAAAGAACTAAATATAGTAACAAATTACAAGAATTTTACTGACAGAATTCTCATTACAATGCTAAATGCAATATTTAGCTATATATGAAGCTTTTTAACAGTATACATATATTTATTTTACTTTTTGTACTATCACAAATCAGAATTCATTATTAGTAGTTAATAGCCAGTTAACCCCACATAGGTTATATGCAAAAGTCTGAACACCTCCCAGTGAGATTGATCTGTATAAAAGTTAACACATCTTCTACAAGGAACAAACTTAAATATGTAATTTTCTGCTATTTTTGGTGCACAATGTTGTATACAAATATATATATATATATATATATATATATATATAAAAACATTTTGCACAGTCTGCATTTTTTATTTTCTAATATCTTAAATGTAGCAATAAAATCACTGTGCATTAGATGTAGACGATGTGTAATAATTTTCAGAGAAAATCAACAATAATTGTAATAATTGTCCAAATTTTGCATAATACTCTACATACTGTACATAACTCCAGAGGAGCAGTACTGTACAAATGTCAGAGACCAACCTTCGTTTATTTAACTTACAGTCAAAACAGTCTTTAAGTGCAAGTTATTCATATTTCAGGAGTTAAGATAGATACTAGAAAGGATCAGATATAAAATAATTCCACTCACATGCAGAAGATGAAAGTAAAAAAATAAGTGAAAAAAACAGGAGGTTTTAAATGATACAGAGTGATTAAATGATAGAGAGAGAAAATAAGACTTTTAATAACCATGCAAGACCTGGTAGACCACCAAAACTGTCCCTATCAGATAAACAGCTCTAAACTTTCATCTTTGAGAGAGGAGAAAATCAGATCTGATAAAGTCCACTAGTGTTTCTGTCCATCCTTCTCCAACTGTGCGAAGATGTGGAGGGCAGTTTTATGGACTCATGAGAGTAAATTTGCAATTGCGATTACTTGTGAACGAAAAGGAGGTACTGAGACTAAACTTTGATAGAGTAAAGCAGAAGTAATGTTACAGCATCACAGGTAAGATATCAGCACTTTACCAATAGTGGTTCCCTGAGAATGGCCAACATAGAAGATCTTCTCCTGTCCCGTGGTTTTCGTGATGAAGTTTACCACTGCTGGAAGGTCCTTCTTAGCCATTTCATCATGGCTGCCACAAACACAACAAGGATAGTGAAACTATGAAAACAAGGTTCACGATAAACATTGTTCATTTGTCTAGTAATCAAGCCAACTCTAAGAATTAGACTCATACTGCTGCACAAGCCATTATGAAGCTCTTTCATTGAATTTGCATTATTAGTAAAAGTCTTACTGGAGATGTGCAGAAAGGATATTTTTGTGATGTTTGGTCCAGTATGAATCCACAAAGTCCATTCTTCATTACAATGTGACAAGTTTCAATAATGACCTTGTATAATTCACTAACATACAGGCTATAACGTTTCAGTCTAGTTGACTCTGTAGTAATTTGGGGAAATCACTTACAGTTATCAGTCTTTAAGGCACACTAACCACAGCCTGTTTAATTCTAAGGGACAAAGGGAGGTTGGCTGTGTAAAAATTAATTATGACATTAAACATATAAATGTAAATGGACCTCAGGGAGAAAAATAACTATAAGAAAAATGTAAGCTATGGGCAATTTAATGCTACAAGAAATCAACTCCAAAAGACAGCAAAAAGTTCTCACCTAAACTCCCAGAACTGATTTTGATCAGGCGTCAGGCTGACGTGTTTATTTGACCAGGTGTTCCCTCGGCTGTTACCCAGCCACACATCAAACCCAGCATCAGCCAGCAGAAAGCCGAGACTGCTGCTTGGGAGGTTGGTCACCCAGTTACTCCCTGCAGCCAGAAGACCATGCTGGAGGAAGACCACAGGCTTGGCATCTGTCACAAACAAAAAAAGATTATCAGGCTCATCCAAGAGAGGAATTTGATAAAGTAGATCAAATGCTGTTACATCATTCTCATGTTAATTGCTCAGTCCTGGCATTTTCTCTGCAGACAGCAGGGGGAGTGTGTGTACCAGCTTTAGGTGGGAAAAAATGTTACACCCCCCCTCCCCCCCCCTGCAATTTCACGTTTTCTTTTTTGGGAGCTTTATCGCTGACCTCCGTCAGAAACAGGATGTGAGCTGGTCCTCTTGGGAGCACAAACAGGGCCCAGGCTGATAGGATTGTTTTACTTCATACCAGCCATTCTTTCTGCTCCATCCCCCACCTTATCCCGCAAACTCCGACTCACAGCTAGAACCTGGAGAGTGGGGCTGAGGTTTTTCACTTTACATAACTGCTTGCTAATCCCAGAGGATCTCGAGAGAGAGAGAGAAACAGAGAGACAGACAGGCAGAGAGAGTGTTGCACAAGAATTAGCCACAGCACACATGGGAAGTAAAGGTCAGTGGTGAGAAACTGCTGATTCAAACCTGAGTTCAATTTAATCTGTGTTTACCATATTTAAAGAAAAAAACAAGTAACTAACCAGAACTTTTGAACTAAGATCCATTATAAAATATCACATGGACCAACCCGAAGCACACTCGAGGGCAATAGAGGGTCAGTTTAATTCACATGGACACAGCCAAGCCTTGGACTAAATTGTGATGCAGTGGTGATTCACCTTCCGAAATCCTTAGTGGTGAAGATTTAGCATTAATCATAGATCCCACTTACACCTGGTTATTTCATGCATCTTGAGTATCAGTATAATGTACCTACTCCTATAAAAACCCACTCTAGATGCATATAAAACAGATTTAAATCTATTCACTGAAACCAGTTGAGGAACTGGCTGCATTTTAGTCATATTACACCAGTGTAAATGCATCCAGCTCTCCAAGCCACATTGGCAATGAAAACCCCTTCGTTACGAATACAGGAAAACGGACTGCCGCTTTGACTGCTGCCACTTAACACGGGCATCGCCTGTTCTCCGGTTCAGCTCCTTGTTTTAAGCTAGTTATCTTACATGAAGTGCCAGTTTGGTTAACCTTAATATTGTCTCGTTTCACCTCCTTAATGGGTCACGTGTTAAAAGGTTGTATAGTGCTACAGTGTTTTAACATGTGGCCCATTAAGGAGGCTAAATATTCTTATCAGTCATCTTACAAATATCTAATAGACATGTAAGAAATTAAGCAGTGACACGCAACCTGAAAACCGAGGAGCATCACAGGCCATTGGTTGTTGTATAGGAACCAATTTGTATATGATGTGCCACGTAGCAATCAGATTTCAATCTGACTAACTGGAGACACATTTGACCACCAAGTGTAAATGCATCTGTTTAAATCTTATCAAGTTACAATCCAGATACTAGTCACATAAAATGACCAGCTTTAAACAGGGTCTTCGTCTAGGAAACCCGCCCAGAAGTCCATAGTGCACCTAACAGAGTTCCTTGATTTCACTGGGTGATCCAAGACACTTCATTATAGATTACATTATAGGATCAAAACAATTTTAACTTATTATATTCCAAATACCAACATCTAAAATTCTTCATGAGATTAATTTTAATCTTATTTACTTGTTAAAGCGCCCTGACCTTGAAGAGATGAAACCCTACCTCTTCCGTGGAACTAGAGAAAGTTCTTTCAGGTGCTCTTGCGCTCCACTGAGACATGCTGTGCCGTGTCCCGTGTGGCTCAGAGAAATGGGACAGCAGGAAATGAGATGCATCTCCAGTGGCACTGCTGAGCTCTGTCGCTTATCGCACTGAATTCATTTGACACCACAACACCCATCACAAACCGTCAACTGACACAAACAGCTTGATGAGCCCTTTACTTATTTATCACAAGTAAGAATTCTTCATTAGCAGTTACCAGCCAGTTTACCGCACAGATAAAAATCCCACAAGCCTCACTGATAAACAGGACACACATACCCTGCACCTGTCAATATTAACACTAGTGTTTATTTATAGGTACTGAAACATTGAGCCTATAATGTCTAATTGATTTAGCTTAATAAAGGGATTTCTAGCCTGGACCTTGAAATCCTTCAGCAGAGGGATTTGTGTCAGCAAAGTCACTTCGAATATCACGAGACACTGTGTTAAAGCAGTGAGGGGAGCTGCTGTCAAACTGGTAAGTCTGTTCCAAAGCTCTCCCCTGGTCAAATGACTGTATGCACAAGATTTAGGAATCAATTTGCTCATTAAAGAAATATAGAGGGCATAAATGATGAAGCAAGTGACATTTTACTAAGCACAGAACTTCACTAATGAACATCCACCATGTGTGTGTGATGTGTAATCAAGCTCCACTGTGTCATTAAACCAAAACCTTTAACCACAGTCGAGCCTAAATCACAAACACCTTGCAATAAAAACACATGATCACATAACTGGATTTTTCATGGTCATGGAATCAACAACTCTACTCAATTCACTGAGAAAAGTCACGCATTTCGCAGTTTTTTTTATTCAAAGGTACATAATTTCCACACAAAAAATATGTTTGACACAATTCTATTCAAAAGTAAATTAAAATACACAATTGTGAAATGTGTCATTAATGCAATGAAGTTCACATTATATCATGCAGTAAACTGTTCAGTAAGCATCTATATGCAGTACAAAGGTGGTATGTGTGGTTTGAAATTACAAAACTAAAAAAAACATCCCTTAAAACCAGGCTCAAGCGTGGGCAGCAACTCATGATCAATAGTGGTTTTATAATAGCAAGAGAGCAAAAGAAATCCTCCCCTGCACACCAGAGTGACTAATGCAAAAAACACACTTCTCTCTTTTTTGCTTCATGGGGGTATTACAGTTTCAACATGGAGGTAGGCTGAGAATGTGGGAAATTTTTCTTTCGTGTTGCAACCTCTCCACTTCTATAGAGGAAGCAAATGCAATCTTCACCACAGTGCATGAGCGCGTGCGAGTATGTGTGAAACAGACTGCTCACACGCGAATTTAGACATCAAGATTTCTTTTAGTAGGACTTCTAGGAGAGACTCCTGTTTTCCACTGACTGCACAAGTGCAGTCTGTCTCCCATGTTTAAATATTCATGCTAAGTGCTGAAGCATGAACACATGTGATCAGGTCTGTCCTAAAGACCAGATAACACAAACCCAACATTCTCCAACAAACACCAACAGCCAAATGTTGGGTTGATGTGTCAGAAGTCTCACATCCACACTATAATCTGTAGAATAACCTGATGGTACTTTGTTGTGCAGTTTCTTATTGGGTTTAAATACCTCTCATTATGAGTATCACTATGTGTCTTATTATCTTATTATGTGCAATAGTCTTACCCTGTGCAATATCTTGTGCAATTTTCTTATTGGGTGCTAAATCATTTCTTTATGTTCAATATCTTATTATGTGCAATAGTCTTGCCATGTGAAATGTCACTACTTCTGTCAATATTACTTATACTACTGATCTCTATTACATGCAATAACATACTCCTATCTACTATTTGTATTATTAGTAATTAATTTAACTGTAAGTTACTTATCTATAGTATTTATACCCAGTATTTGTGTATATAGCATAGTGTATTTCATAATGAGTATTTTCTGCAGAGATTTTATTGGTTTTATTTAGACTCTATATTTTATATTGTTCTCGTGCAGTCATAACATAAGCAGTTTCCTTCAGGACCAATAAAGTTTTCTAATTCTGATTCTGATCAAACTGCAGATTTTTATTCTTGTGAATCACTAGAAGGTTGTTGAGTGAACAACTACAAATAGAAATATGTCAAATAAAACAAGTCTCCTTCATAACACTGGAAAGAATATGTAACAGCGCATGTCTGACATCTTATTAACTGGTTGTGTGATGATGGAGAGTCAAATTCTAAGTTGTCCTTTAACTTTAAGTAACTCTTTATAGGGCAGTAGGGATTAATAAAAAATATGGCATTTTCTGGCTAATAAAGGCCCTCAAATTGTGAGTATGCTGTCTAATGATTTATTAGTGTATTTGGGAAAATAATAAGTGAATAACATGCAAATCTCGGTGTGTGCCAAAACGTTTGATTGGCAGTGTATGTTTGCTTTTTTGCAATCATTCTAGAATGTTCACCCATACTGACAGTCTCCCCATTCACACCCATGCACCCAATGTTCTACCAGTTCACACTGTTTTAAAATACAATCACTTTCTCATAGTTCTGGAATGCTCTCCCCATTCCCACTGTTCTAGAAAGTTCACCTCTATTCATGCTGTTGTAGAATGTTCTCTCCATTCATACTGTTCTAGAATGTTTTGCCTACAGTGTTGTGCCCCATTCGCACTCTTTTTTTTGAATGTCATGTCAAATTCAAACCGTTCTTGAATGCTGTCCTCCCTTCATACTGTTCTAGAATGTTCTCTTCCATTCTGCTGTTTTAGAATGTTCTCCACCCTTCATATTGTTCTAGATTGATTTTTTCTTCTCCATTACATTAATTTAGCATTAATCTTATCGCATTTGCACCTGGATGTTTCATGCATCTTGAGTATCGGTATAATGTACCCACTCACATAAAAATGCAGGTGTAAACGCACTCTAGATGCATTTAAAACAGATTTAAATATGATCAGTGACACTAATTCTCTCACCTTGCCAGGACTTTTTCTTGATGCCATGTGGGATTCTGTTGACACTCAGGATGTAGCCGTCCTCAGTGACCACCTCAAATTCTTCTGCTGGATAACCCCAGTGCCTTATAATCTCACTCTGTTACACACAGAACCAATAATTCAAAAAGGAGTAAAGTCCAAGGCAGTACGCATAGATTGACAAATCAGCACATGAGTGTAGCACCCAGTCACCCAGTGACTGTGAAGGAAAAACAACACAGTGATGCACCACACAGTATCAGGATTATGATAATGTGTTTACACAGTAATCATACGTTCAGAATGGAAACTACTTATTAACAAGCTTTCTACATGACTTTAACCCATGACTCAACTGAATTCAATATGATCCGGCTTATGTTGCAAAAATACACATATTCATCATGTGAGCTTTGCGTGTGCAGGGCTGGAAGTCAGTGACGCAAACAGATACTGTGTTTCGCTAGAGACAAATGTATTTCACTTGAGACAAATGAGATAAACAATTGGAGCAAATGGGATTTTCATATTTAATTTGACTAGTCACTTCAAAATGTTATTGTTGTTCATTTGGACAGCTACACTGCCACATCATAGATGATCTAAACTATCCTATTCCAGCTATGTGCCCAATAACAGTACATTGTACATCCAACACTTCAGAATAAGGCAAAACTCACCATAAACAGAACACACTGAGACGGTAACTTCTGCACAAAATAGGTTAGCAATTTGTAACTTAAAGAACACAATTATTTCTGTTGTGTGGCGTCAACCTTTCCCTCCTTTTGATATGAAATACATTCTAAGCTGGAACTTCAAAGAAAACTGTGTGAGCGTGTTGGTTCCAGGCCTGCCATGCAATCTCCTCATGCATAATTAAAGGTACCGCAATTTCCCACTCCCCCCGGGGCCTGCAGTCTGCACACTGTCTGTCAGGCCACTTAAGGATAAACTCACTGCTGGCTCAACATCACATTAAAGAGGTTTAGGACATGGGAAGAGATGCACTTCTCTCTCTCTCTCTCTCTCTCCCCCTCTCTCTCACACACACACTGCTTCATACTGCTCCTAAGCATGAAAAATGGCTGTGTTGAGAAGAAAAAACGAGTCTGGGGCACTTGAGTAAGCCTGATAGCGGGCAGTGACCTTGACCAAATTCACAGTTCAAGGAATTATAATGCAGTCAGCCTTTTTTTTGCAGTTCAGTGGAAACCTTTGAAATATAAAATCAACAGCCTTATCTCATTTGGTTCCAATGATAGGTTATAAATTGATTGCTAAACTGTGCAAATATTGAAATACTGATTGTGGGTTATCCAGTGGTTTTAAGTTACAGAGCTAGTTTGCCAGAGCGTGTTTGAACCTAGTACCATAATGTGTAAAAAGAACAAATAAACTAAATATACAATACAACACAATACTGTACAATATCATACTACACTGTACCATACAATGAAACAATCCCTGTTTAATGAGAATCACACACACTTAGGAATGAGTTCAAAAGATGCAATCTTCTACTGAAGACAATGTCTTTTTTGGAGATTGTACCAATCCTCTGATATTTCACTCTTTGTTGATTCAATCATTAACTGACACCAAAGACAGCACTACAAGTGCTCTCGAAAAGCTGGAAGACAGTGCAGCATGATCTGTATGTAACAGCCCTGAAAAAGCCACAGCAAATCTTAGAAAAAGAGGAAAAGAACAAAAGGTGGCCAAAGATACAGAGGTCACATGAAAGTTCAGACCCACAAAAATCACATGCAAAAATAGGAAGTAAAAACAATATTCCACCTAAACTGATGGTGCAAAGTTCACACTTGACGTAAACACTGATGCATGTCTACCCACAGTGAATTACATTTTAAATCCATATTTCTGGATCATGACTGTACTAAAATCAAACAATTTGTAAACATATGGAATGTGTCACATGGAAATGACTGAAAACTAAGTAATCTGGTATTCCTACGACATCATTTACTTACAATATTCATATTAACTTCGGGATCCAGCCCTCTCTTATTGGACGGCCTGCCCTGGACCAGCCCTGATGCAAGCAGCCCCAAAGACAACAGCAGCCACATCATCTCTGTGAATCATTCAAAAACAGAGGAATTGTGAGCAGAAAAGAGCATGTGTAGCCTGAAACCACATTTGCTTAGTCTTTAAAGTACTTTTTAATCAAAAGTCCATTTGCACTTATTATTCCATGAGATACCAAAAGGAGTCAGCTTATGCAGTTTGACTAAACAAAACGAACAACAGACACTACAGTGGAACAACAGTGGATTTTGCTCCATTTAAATGTAATTTGGTCTCCAAAGGCAGTGGTGCAAGGACTTGATTAAGTGAGAGTTCACAGAAGTTACAGCAGCCAAACGGTTTGCATGAAGCCTCAGCACCCTTAAAACAAAGCAGGGCAACGTGTGAAATGTTTTTTTATAGCTAGCGATAGCTACCCAAATTAAAGGATTCCATATTAGTATTTTAGTAAAGGTTTTGTCTTGGTTTCATAAATACTGATTGTGGGTTATCCAGTGGTTTTAAGCAACAGAACTAGTTTGCTAGAGCGTGTGTGAACCTAGTATCATAATGTTTAAAAAGAATAAATATACTAAATACACAATACAATACAATACAGTGCCATATCATAGTACAGTATCCCGAGTGTCACTGAAAACACGTTAAAAACATGTTACTACTCTGTAGCTACGAGCCCAGCACAACTTTCTCACAGAAGGAGCTATGCTAACCACGACGGATCCTGAAGAGTTAACGTTACATGCTCTTTATCCGAGTATCCAACTAGCCTACACGTTTAAAATATGCTTCTCCTAAGTCATTTTGAATTAATAGTATTTAAGAGACGCAGAATAATGTGAAACAGCTCTCACCTTCAGCTCCAGTTGACAACCAGCTTAGCAACAAAGTCCTGGGATAGCACTAACGCCACTGGGCGGGGCCTGTCTCGGCCAGGCCCCCCGCCCCCAGCTGTTCTCAGCACGAGGGTGACAAACATCTGGGTGGGGGCTGAAAGCGGGGGAAAGGTAAAAGACATGATGACATCACCTCAGATGATTGTTATTAATGTGTGATCATGTGATGTGATGGATCAACGCCTAGCACAACCAACATCAACAGAACCTCCTAATTAATGAATTCAGGTGGCCCCTTAATTCCAATGAAGGGTTTAATCTTAATGTTTCCGTATACCAAGATATTCTGGACAACGCCATGCTATCAACTTTGTGGACACAGTTTGGGGAAGGCCTTTTTCTATTCCAGTGCACAAAGCAAGGTCCATAAAGACATGGATGGATGAGTTTGGTGTGAAAGAACTTGACTACCCCGCACAGAGTCCTGACCTCAACCCCATCCAACACCTTTGGGATGAACTGGAACGGAGATTACGAGCCAGGGCTTCTCGTCCAACATCAGTGACTGACCTCATAAATGCTCTACAGAATGAATGGACACAAATTCCCACAGAAACACTCTAGAATCCTGTGGAAAGCCCTCCAAGAAGAGTGGAAGCTGTTATAGCTGCAAAGGGGGACCAACTCCATATTAAGTCTATGTATTTGAATGTAATGTCATTAAAGTCCCTGTTGGTGTAATAGTCAGGCGTCCCAATACTTTTGTCCATGTAGTGTAGTTTTATGAGTATAGCCTGATCCTGAACTGCACAGCATTCTGAGTGGAGCCTCTCTATTGAAAGGAAAATTTAGTCCAAGACTATGGCTTAATGCTAGTCCAGCGCTCTTGGGTTTTAGTATGTAAGTGTGACTAAATCATTTCATGCTTGCAAGTCACGAGGATCTTTTTTATAAAAGGGTTTTCATATTTCATATTGATCTTGTGTTCTGTCTCGGTGGTTAAACTCGGAGAGAGTTTTGATTGGCCATCTTAAAAGGAGTCCCTGACTCTTAAAGGGACCGTCAGCATTTTCAGACGCTACTGCAGGACTTACAGAACTGAACAATACAAACATACCTATAAATACATTTTATCGTTCATTTTCCTTTCGTTTCCAGATGTCACGAGTGCTTATAGTTGGAGCTGGACTTACAGGCAGCATATGTGCCTGTCTGCTTCGGAGGGAGCTGTCAGACAAAGTTAAACTAGTCGTGTGGGAGAAGTCCAGGGGCACAGGTTAGCTTTAGCTTTAGCTTTCATTTCATTTGTTCATTCAGTTGCAGGAGGGAAACAGCACAAAATGACTGTGTGATGTGTGCAGGCTTTTCTCACTTTTACAGCTCACCTTGTAAATAACAGTCATGTTGTCGGCTTCAGACAGTATTACTGTTATTTTCATGATGAGGTATACCGGTGAGTAACTCACTCAGCTACCTGTTTACATGACAGAGGTCATGCAGGAGATGTAAAGTCCTTAATTATGTATATTTGAATGTGTTGTGTGTGTTGTTATGAAAGCAATTATGGCAAGCAAGAATGCTTATCTTGTCTTTGTGTTATTACTGTAGAATACCTGCTTGTGTCTACAATAATCATTCAAACTGAACTTCTATCCACTGAAAAGGCTACTTTCTCAACCAGATCTAAATAAGGGCCAGGCTGGTCTGTCCTCCTTAATTTCTTGTTTTACAAATTCATTCATTTTGTTGCACGTGATTCATGGTGCTTCGTCCTCAGTCTCAATGTTTTTGATTTCTTGCTCAGTAGTGCTGTACATGCACACACTGGCTTTGGGCTCTGTGAGTGCATTCTCCCCATGACTCTTCTGTACGACATGCTGATGAGTGACTTTGGTTGAGCTGTGCTGTGAGAAATAGAAAACAGCACAGGGTTTCTGACTGAAGAGCTCCCTTTAGGAAAAAGCCATTATTCAGACGATTTGAAGCAGGAGAGAGAATTAGGACAGGGTGGTTAACAGGCACAACTTAAAAAAAAAAAACTGCTTGCAAAGTACAGGGGATGTGTTGGGTTATTTTTTTTATTGAAAGCAGAATTCCATTGATTTTTCAAAAATAAAGAGATTGCAATGTCTATAACATTGTGTAGCTGCCCAGTACTAACAAACACACCAATTGTGCCTTGATTACGGTAGTTACTACCTGTATGAGTATCATTGTATCTTTTTAATGTGTATGTCTTAGGCGGAAGAATGTCTACAAGCAGAAGTACCAGCAATACGTCGTGCACAGCTGACCTTGGCGCTCAGTATATCACTGCTACCCCATATTACTCCAGAACTCACAAGAGGTGGGTCAGTTTCTGTCTGTTTGATAATACCTATCAAATCATAATGTGTTTGCATGATGTGATCATGATTCATATTAGCTTTGTTTTGTGATCAAAAGTCTATTGTCATTTATACAGTAATGGGAAGAGTTACAGTCAAGACAACAGATTATTTAACAAAGGACAAAAGGTCGGGTGGGGTGGGGGACAGCTGATAACCTCGTAACCTTCCAAGTTGTTTAGGTCAGCAATAATATCCACAGAAGCCTGTATAGTTTTTAGGACGTGCTTCATTTAGTGTAGCAGTTCTAGGTTGTCTGTTTTTTAGGAAACCATTGTTTTTTAGCAGCTGTAAAACCAGCCAATAGAAATCTGAGTGTAAGAACTAACCAGGTTAAGATTATATACCGACAAGCCACTTCATTTGGTACACCTACCTTGTATTTACATTCTTTGTGGTCACTGGTCAGGACCCCCACAGGACCACCAGTAAGAAGGTACCGTTTGGGTGGTGGATCATTCAGAGCACACCAGTGACATTGACATAGTGGCAGTGGCATGTTAGTGTGTGTGTGTTTGTGTATGTTTGCTGCACAGAGTGGATCAGACATCAATTCTGCTGGAGTTTTTGGACAGTGAACGTTGTGTAGATGTGTAGAGGTGTAGCTAATGAAGTGGCTAGTCTGTATATTCTCCCCGAGTCAGATCTAATGCATAATTGCTAATTTCCTAAATTATTAAACAAGAGGACAATCCCAAAACATGCAGTCATGTGCAAAGGTTTAGCCCCCTTTGGTCAAATTATTTTTTTCTAAGTGAAAATACATATTCAACAGGCAAATTATAGTCCACGGTTCGTTTTTGTTTATTTGCTGACTTTAACATGCTGGAAAAATATATACATTTATGCACAATAACTTTTGCACAGGCCACATTTTACATTTTCTTTCCCCAGTATGTTAAATTCAGCAAATGAACAGTAACTGTGCGTTAAAATGTGCCATAGTGTTTTCCCTGAAGAGGATGTATACCTCAACACAATATGTAATTGGAACAGGAGCGCCTAAGCTTTTGCATATGGCTGTGTGTAAACATGCACATGCACACGGACAGAAAAAGAAAATACAACAATAAGAGGGAATTAAATGTATTTTATAGCATCCATCAGGTATAGTGTTGGCTTTATGAATAATTTTATTATTAATAATAGGTTTTGTATGCATTTTTAATGTCACTTTTTTCTAGCTTTTATGAAGAACTCGTGCTGCATGGTGTTTTAAAACCACTTGAGGCCCCAATGGAGGGAATGGTGTTAAAAGAGGAAGGCAGCGTTAACTATGTAACTCCTTCTGGAGTGTCCTCCATTGTCAAACATTACCTGAAAGAGTCAGGTAGGTGAATCTTCTGCTGTAATTTTTTTTGCTGGACTTTGATTCTGAATGACTCAGATTTCATTTAAAATTTGGTAGTATTTAAAGGGGAATTTCAAACTTGCAGCATAATTCACTAGTTGGGATCTGAACAGTCATTCAGAGTGATCTGTTATGATTGTAGTGAAACTTACTGACTCATTTTACAGTGACGGTGGTAGAAACTTGGGGCCAAAATGTCTCAAATATGGCCATTTTACTTACTCTCCAAAACTACCAGTGAATCTTGACATGTTTTTTGAGTTTTCATGTGTAATTCTCATTATGTTAATATAGTGCAGTCCAGAATAAATTCTAGAAAAATACATTTCCTTTGGGGGACTGTTAGACCACAAATAGTTTTTTTTTTTAAAAATTGCTTTTGGCCAGAATCTTATCTTGTCGCAGACATCAGGCTGTGTATTCATGACCACCTCATGTAATGACTTCCTATGAGCAAGCTTTCAGAGACATCAGACACTTTAATTGTCTCCTGTCACCACCACTGTGAAAAATTCTTGGTACGTTGGTAGAGGACTTGGTAAATTTCTGTAGAATGGAACGTTTCACATCAAACAACTTTGAATGATGTAACCATTTAATTATGCAGAAATTTGGAAAAATTACCACTTTGAAATAATTTGATTGGTGCCATAAAAGTACTGAATTTTGTTTTTTGAACCCGAATAAAAGTGTATCATAATGTTGAAGTACAATATTGTCACAGAGTGAACTGGGCTTTGTCTGATTATGTTCAGTTTTCACTTCTAAGGGAGTAATATTACATCCACTGTTCCCTAAAAATTCAGATCATATTTGCTTTTTGTCTCTAAATTATGAACTGAATGTGACAAGGCCAGGGATCTTTGAGCTGATTCAGCTGGTAGAATATTGTTTTGCAAAGAGGCATTTTCTTGTTAATGGCAGAATTGTGTTCCTTGAAAGTGAATGGGTCAGAGTGACCTGGAAGGTTCAACTGTTTTTCCACTCAACTTTTACTTCTTTTAAAATGTCCAATTTCCTAGAGAGAGCAAAGGGCCATTTGGCTAAACTGTGTAAACTGATTTATGGCCATTGAGATCATAGAGGGGATTTAGAGGCTGATGTTATTAGACTTCCAGACTCAGTGGAGGATGTTTTGAGTTTTTACATGTGCAAGAATAAAGACAAAAGGAGAACAAAATGAGTAAATGCAGCTGCATACATGCAACCTTAAAAAACAACACAATCAGGTAAGGATCAGCTACAGATCCTCCATGTAAGAAGGGTTAAATGATTCATCCTTTTTATATAGATTAAAAAGAATGGTATTTGAAAGAGTGCAATTTTAAATTGCAAGAGCTACAATTAGAATTAAACCCTACATTGTCCAGTGTTGTCTTAAAGCATTTTCCTTCTGTACTGTGTCATATTTCAGAGTGAAACAAGATATTAAGGAGGGTCACTGAGCTAGCATTTCTGCTCGATGATAGGTGGGGGTGGTGGGAGGGGGAGATGAAATATGATATTATTGGTTAATATTTCCCCCCTGCCCTCTGGTTAACGCATGCTAGTGACCTGACAAAGTCAAGACATTTTAGAGACTGGCAAAATCCACTACACTTGGATAAAAGATGACAGGAAAAAATAATTTTGTCCTTGAAATGGCATGATGTGATTAATTGTGCTTAAAATGACCAGAGACAAAAACTAGCAATTAATGTTGTATGCCAAACTGCCTTTTCTGCCAATTTCCCCTCTTACCATTATTATTTTTTTTAAATCAACCTGAAATCAAAACTGCCCCTTTGAGAACAAATACTAACAAAAAGGGCAGTTTCGATTTCAGGTTGATTTAATTGGAAATTGGCATACAACATTCATTGTTTAAGCCTCAAGCCAGAAAAAGTGGGTGTGCTGGTTTTGCCTGCATGGGCCTGGGGTTAAGTTTATGGAAAAAACCTGCATTTAAGTCCGTATCACAAAATTAGTCTGCAAAATCACAGTGTTTGTATTCCTCCAACTGATAATCCCCACATGTAAAATATTTAAAATGTATGATGTCCATATTAGCCCTACTTGTTTATCCTTCTAGGTTCTGACCTGTTCAATCGTTAACATTAACAAATCAGTAAAATTCTGCTTCTTTCATCCTTTCATTTTTCATTCGCTTTTCATGATTTGATTTATAATTGTGGGAGTCTGCTGTTCTTTTATCATTATTGTGGGAGATAGGACAGCTATTAGCATGTCATTACTCTCAGGCATGCCAAAATCAGCACTTTTTCTCTTTGCGTGACCCTCTCTGGTGTTCTTTCTTCTCCTGTCTTTCACTCTCCATGGTTTTCCTGCCTTCTTTCATTCCCATCCACCACAACATTGCCAACTCTGCCTCTCCACACCCAAGCAGGAGCCGAGGTGCTCTTTGGCCATCACGTCACCCACATTTATCGCAGAGGGCCTGGCTGGGAGGTGTGCCGGAAAGGGGGCTCCTCAGAGCAGTTTGATATGGTGGTTCTCACCATGCCTGTCCCACAGATACTCCAATTACAAGGAGACATTGGCTCATGTAAGTACATTGTCCCACACACACATTCATACACAGTCACTGTGAATTCCAGTACATTTTTTCTGCTCAGTCTTCACATGTTGGAAAGGTGATGCAAGTGATTTGAGTAATATAGTTACTGCCCATAAACTTCAAGGGTATCGCATGTCAAACTGAATATTTTCATCCAGACGCTATAAGTCTGTTCTAGGACCTCTAATATAAGGAAACCATTTGCGTCTAAGGATGATTTGGTTTGAAGTTCATATCCCGTTTTTTTAGACTGATAAGCTGACTGTTACTGCTTATGCATACAGCAATATACATAAAAAAATAATAAAATGCATCTATTGATAATCCAAACCATGATTTGAAATAGTCTGATTTTCATCACAGATACAACATTATTCAATGCTGTCTTAGGGTTTTTTGTTGTTGAAAAAATAGTTTGTGAATGAGCCGTCTGGCACACTACATTTGGCAATTGAGCATCAAGTCTGAAGAAGTGGATGTGATAGTTTTCTTTATGAAAAAAAAGGCTTAATGTCTGAAAAATAATTGCATCTAAAGATGTTCAGAAAGAAAAATCACAATTAAATATTTTCCCCTGTTCATTCAGTGCAAGATGTAATGTTGTGATTTGCCCAGAAAATCAATTGGATTCATGATACTGGGCTTACAGTTTATAGTCTGAATTTTGAATTAAGAAAAAGTTGACTATCCAGCTGTTGCTTAATGGGACTACATCTGGGCTGTGGGATGAGAGTGTGTGTGAACATGTGTGTGCAGCTCTGGGTTGTTGGTTGGTGTTGGTAGTTTGCAAGCTTTGGTGCATCAGATATCAGATACAATTGCATCAGATATCATAAATTACTGGACATCATATCTCCATAATGCACATTGTCACACTTTGGCATTTATGCATTTGGAAGATGCTCTTATCCAGAGCAACCTACAGTGTTACCAAGGTCTGTGAATGTAAAGTAAGGAGCCTTGCCCAAGGTAGCATGGTGTGCTGACCTCAGTGGGAATCCAAACCCCAGTCAGCTGAGTGGAGGGCAGCAATATTATCCACCATTTAAAAAAATAAATTATATAAACAATTAAAAATAACTACAAAATTAAATCTGCCAGTATTATCAGTTAACAAGATTCAATCATTAAGTTAGTATCAGTATCAAGCACAAACTTTTCACACTAGTTGGGCCCTGGTCTGTATTTCTTTCTGCTTGCAACACTGGATTTTAAGTAACAAGCTAATCCCACTTTATTCCATGTGGATGCTGGAATCCATCACTTTGAGTGGCATGGGAGCATTCGGCAGTTAGCATGTTAGCTTTTGCCTCCTCCTTGATTTCACATGCCCTCTCTTGCTTCTCCTGACAGTCAGCTGATTGCTTGGTGGCTGGAGTGGGCCTGCTGAGAGCGAGCCAGTCCCACAGCTTGGTGGGCTGCCGGTTTCTTCTGCATGCATGTTTAAATTGGTCTCCAGCTGTTTGGCTGCACCGAAAGGTTTCACAAGAGGCATCCAAATTGGTATTCGCAGCGTGAAGTCCTAAAACCAACATGCTTATTTAAAATGGTAAACCAGGAGTCCTAAAGGACAAATATGGAAAAGGGGGTGGGGGGAGGGTTTGGCGGTGGAAGTAGGCTGGGGGCTCCGCGGTGCACAGGCGTTCTTGGAAACGGTGAATAATGCAGGACGCAAGCCGAAACTGGCCACGGCCGGAGAGCAGAGGAGGGGAGGAAAAGCCGCATCACAAATTAGATGGTGGACAGAAAATGGAATGAGACAGCTGAAAATGGTGGTGGAATTGCTATCAGGATAGAAGCGGCACTCTAAATGGTTGTGGTGTCACGCACAGGGGAGCAGAAGTAGGCCAGATCCGGATGGCTTTCCACGCTGTTGATACACTCCGAAAACGGCTGCACTGTATCCGCTGAAAAATTCATGTGAAGTGGTCTGAATAGAGTAGGGGGCTGTGTCATCGTTGTTACTCGTGTGCTGGGCTTTAGATGACTGTGAGTTCTGGAGACAGGAAGTCAAATTTTTTACATTGACTCAGAGATAACAGCTAAATGCGCTCCTCCTTCTGTGCTCATTCAGACTGTAGCCGGAAGTCTTTTAGAATTCCATAGAAGCGCAGGCCCTGGCAGGAAACAGTTGATTTATCCTTTGGGAGGCTCCAGTAAATGCAGGGCTTAATTAAATGGCCTTTTGTCAAATCATAGTTATTTTAAATTTTTGTGCTGTCATGGCTCAGTTGAGAAACTTCGTATGTTCTCAAAAAGAGCATTTTGGAGAGCATGTTGAAATAATTTCTCAAACTCCCTGAGCGCCATTCATTCCTTTATTCTTTTGTTCTTTTATTGTTGGTGGTGTATGTCTTTTGATCTCATTTGATGTCATGGTCAATTATAGCACAAGCAAACATTTAAGAAACTTAAAATTTAAATATACATAACTCATAATTCATGTCAGGCTGTGTGCTAGAGGCCTGTAGTTTTAGACCTATTTAAAAGCAACTCGTGGAGCCTGTTAGGATTGATGTCACCTGGTTGTAGTTTTGCAGTGGCACAAGCTGGACAGTTGGGGGCAGCAGCCAGGTGTGCAGCACTACTGTCCACAGGGGCATAAGAGATGCAATCTGGAAACAATTTAACCGATATACACACCAGAAAAAAATGACTGCCTCACACTTCCTGCCTTCTCACCGGAATTCCAAAATAACCAGAGATTTTTTTATGTAACTGCTAGATATTATATATAATGACTGATTTTTGCATTCATCAATTTAGTTTTTCAGGTTTGTTTCAAGGAAATTTTCCATGGAAGTTTCCATTTTCTATGGAAAAAATTGTAAAATTGGTGTTGCGATCTCTCATTATCCCATTTGGATATTTGGACTAAATTTTAAATAGAGGGACAACTTTGTATGTAGGGAAAGTTGTATGTCTTCTCGAATGATGCTGAGCTTTGCGTCTGTTCTCAGATGAGAAAGTAAAATGAACAAAACGTTTCAGAACTGTTTAGAAAGAAGTTTCATGGCCATTTCTGAGTGGTCCATCCTTTTTTTGTGCATCAAAATTTTATGTTTATCAAAGAATCCCAGTTATGTATCATGAGATGTGTCTTTAGAAGAGTAAGAGTAGGTCTAAATGATTTGGTCTTAAGTCAACAGTAGTAAGCATGGATTAATTGACATCATCTAATGCTGACTAGAGCTGCGTTGGATCCGTTTTCTAAGTGTGCTTCGAGATTTATTGGACTTTATTATTGGACTTTATTGGTACTTTATTGGATCACATCAGTATGTCAGTAAAGGGAAATGATTTTTATGATGATTATTCAGTGTGTTCATAAATGGCAATTAATGAGGTGTACACTTAAAAGTTTAGTGATTCACTTGGTAGATTCGGATGGAACCAGTCTGCTAAGTCTTTAAGCGAACACTAGACTGCTTTACAAGATCTCTGTTGTATAAATATGGACATTCATTAAGAATTAAAAGTTGTACAAACCGTTCCATTTGCCATAGGGGTGTGTGACAGTGGGAGAGTGGCCACAGTGTAAATTATTGAGCGTAATCTGAATGCAGTGCGACTCACAATGCTGTGGAGTCACTTCTGCATCTGGTGGAGGCTGTGCTGGCCCTTCCCCTTGCTTTTCATGCACAGGAGGGAAATGGAGAGGAAATATGGCCGTGTATCGCTTGCAAAAAGATGAATGAACTCAGCGCGCCCTGCCGGTCCATGACACGCCTGATGTAAATCAGCGCAGGATTCAGCCTTATTTGTTCCCCCCGTAATATATAACTGAGCATTTTGGGTCAGCGGTTTGACTTGGTTCCTGGAGCAGGGACTTAGGGGAGAGGTGTCTTTTCATACAGAGAGGCATTGCCAACGCAAGCGCCAGACCCTAATGGATTCAACTGTAGCCAAAGCCCAGATAGATCACTTTTGCTTTTTTCTGCACATGACCACCCTGTCTTACTTAATGTGTGAATGGTTTTTATCATTCTGATTTTATTGCAAAAGTTCTACTTTCTACTTTTCTTCACCATTCTGTTTAAATATTTGTAAGTCTCTTTTCTGTTGTTATTTTCATTTTTTTTTTTTTTTTTTTTTTTACAAATGCCAGCTAATAGGTGGGATGTGGCCACAACAAATTTAGAAATTAGATAAAAAAAATAAAGTAAATAAAGATAAAGATAAAGTAAAAAAAATGGCCCACTCTTGCCTCTAAACAGCATTAATGTGTAATAAACTTAAGAAGTTAAGAGTGTTTTTTTGTTCTTCCTCTAAAGGTTTTCTCATGAACGCTTAATTCTTTGGTCAAAGCTAAATGTCTGTCACTGAAGTTCTCCACCAGCCCAGCTGCCAGAAATTAAGATGAGAGAGCGGAATGCAGCTTTTTCTAGAGTTGGCATGGTCCATTTGGATCCGAATGACACAAGAACATATGAGTGTTCTCAGGCTCAGAGCCCTCTTTGTGGTAACTCTACTTTTTGTCTCATTCAATCCTATTCAAAGATGGATGCCATCTGACTCAGGCAGCGCACTCATACGTAGGTCACATGCACCAAACATGCTAAGCTGAAATCTGGGGGGGGGGGGGATACATGCACTGGGTTTAAATTTCGCCCCTTCACTGTGCTTCTGCATCCGAGGATGTAATTGATAACAGGTGGTCAGGCCTGTTCTCCAACAATGCAGAGAGAGAGAGGCGGAGGGACGTGCCTTTCAAAATTAGAATGTGATCGAAATTCACTTCCAGTTTGGCAAGCACGGTTAAGCATATGAGGAACCAGTTCTGCTTTTGTGGTTAAAGACAGAGAAGCCCTAAAAGAGGAAGCTAACCCTCTGCCTAGAAAAGCTTTATGGCCTTTTCCTCAACCTTTTTCTTCTGAGGTTGAGTGCTATTTCCAAACAGTTTGCTTTTGTTAGTTGAACTAATATTTTTGATCATATTGTCCCATAAAATGTTTGCTATCTAAATTTAATGTATGAAGTCTATTTAATGTGTCAAAGGAAATTTTTGGTCAGGCTTTATTTTAAAGTGCAAATGACCTGGTGAAACAGCTTTGGTGTTAAGAGTAGAACCAACATTATAGACATTATAGACAGGTTTTGGGTTGAAGTTCAGGTTAGTATGATTGTTACACATAAGGGTAGGGCAAAGTTCATTTAAACGTAATGCGTGTTTTGTTAAACGTAAGTTAAAGTCAAGGTGAACGTCTTCAGTGGGCTAACAAATTTTAATGTTAGCACAATTTGTTTTCTAATTATCTTCAGTCACCGTCTAATGATTTGGAGTATAGGATGCGATTACTGATCTTATTTCTTCCTGTTCCCAACACTGCCCCTTTTATAAGAGCAGAAAAATGAACTGCAGATCTAGGTGGGCCAAAGTTAACTTTGTCCCTCAAAGACCTAGATGACCGCGTATAACATATTTGTTTGAAATGATTGCCTCTGTTGGGCCATGAATCGTAAAACCCAGATTCACTCGGCTGCCTTTTATGAGCCGCTTACAGGTTCAGCGCATTTAAGTGTCTCCAAACTACCGTTTTGATATTTGAAGATGAAGCAGGGGCCTTTTACTCCTCTCTCTTAAAGGAGAATTCCACCGATTTTCCAAAATTTCTGGACAGCTAAATCATCCAGATGAAAGCAAAGCAATTCTGAATAGTTTGAGGTGTTTTGCTTAATTATAGGGAAACTTACTGAGTCAGAATTTTCCACAGTGGTGGTGATAGGAACCAAACAGTTTAGTGCCTCTGAAAGCTGTTTCACAGAAAGTTACTGCATGGAATGGTTATGAATATGATGCCTGACACCTAAGCTGTTTTATAATAATTTTAAGAAAATGGTCTTAAAGGTTCATGGTGGAGAGGCATATACAGGGTTTTGCAAGGCAAAGTAGTCCTTACCGTTTTTTTGCCATTATATAATTAACATATAAAACTCAGACGACATGTGAAGGCTTACTGGTAGACATCACAACCCCTAGTTTATACTACTACCATTATAAAGAAATGCTATAGCATTTGGGTACCCTAAAGAACCTTTAAAAATACATGTTGGTAAATGAGATGTGTAAGCGTGAAGAACCTTTCTAAACTTTAAGGATCTACAGGTTAAGTGAAGACGAATTTAGGAATCTTTGTTTTTAGGAGTGCTGCTTTGCAGGACAGCTGTCCAGAGGAGCTGTAGCCGTGAACTCCGGTGCCAGTTTCATTTGCCCTTTGGGTCACGTGTCCCCTCGGTCGCTGAGTGATAGAGAGCCCACACCCTTTCCTATTGTCCAAACCCCTACTTTTATTTCCTGACCACTTCAGCCCACTCCAGCGCTGTGAGCTTGCGCTAAACTCTCAGAGCATGTGGGCCTTTTTTAAATTACGTCATTTTGCAGATATTTGAATGGCTGTTTTTTTTTTTTTTTTTTTTTTTTAACCAGTGTACCACCATGTTCCCAACAGTTAAGCTGGCGCAGGTCTTTTTTCCCATCCCCATCCTCCTGTTGGCCTTGAAACTCTGCTGATATTGAGAAACATGATTCTTCGTTTGTAATGAAATTAAAGCTCTATTTTTGGCAGGCCTACTCTCTCATGTGGTAATCAGTCTGCCTGGCTGCGTTATTCGATTTGAAGCTTGATTATGAGAGATAAGTACCATACATATTGTTTTGTTTTTTTTACTGTTTAATGTGGCCGTTAATCAGCAGATATTATAACAGGTATGATGGGACGTCACAGTATAGCTAAAATGTAGCCCCGTTTTCTCCTCCCACCGCCAAATGTAAATATCCAGGCATATCATTTTGCAAGCAATTACCTCAACCCTCCAGTCCATGCTTTTGAATACAATTAATGTGTCGAGTTACATCATCTTCTTCTGAGTTAGGGAGTCTCTTTTTGTCTCCCATCGAGTGTGAGCCTGTCTGGTTTTGCTGCTTTCAAGTCTGTGTGTCTGGCATGATGTAATCCCTTGTTCTGACTCCTGACAGAGACGCATGGCTTATTTCCCCTGCACTGTCTGGGTGCTGGCTTCTAAATGGATGTTCACTCTCTCTCTCTGTCTCTCTCACGAGTGTTCCGTACACTTCTCTCAGAGGAACTGAGAAGATAAAACAATGTAGGTGAGTTTTTTTTCAGCTCTCTCTTTATAATTAGGTTACTCACCTCACAAAGAGCAGCGTTTAGTTTGCCATTGACACTCCTCGGGGAACCCTTCTTTTTTCTTGTAGTCTGGCCATGTAGTGACAGGATCCAGAAATCAGGTCCTATTTTAGCCTCCGTTTCTGAATTTTAATGGAAGGGTACGCTTATATATATTTTGATGAAGAGAGGAACAGTTTAGGTTGTCTGATAACTGACTCCTAATGAGTATCGGTTATATCTGCAGTAGCCTCAGGATAACATTGCAGTCATGCTGACCAGTGGCTATAATGAAATAAATTATCCAGTGCATATTTATGTGGAATTTTTTTTTTTTTTAAATCTCCTGAATGTCGTGATAGAACTACTTACCAACAGTAACATATTTATATAATGTATGTATAATGTATCAATAATGTAACCATTACATTATTGGGAAAAAAAGTTATCCTGTCCCTACATACTGCACCCTACTGCACAATAATATTTTCTGTCCTCTTTTATAATTGAAGGGGCATCTCAAAAGAGTTAAAATGAAGCAGCTTCTGAAATTATGTCTGCTGGTTTCAAAGAGAGCAAAACTGCCTCAGGAAGGAGGAGCAATTGTTGAAATTCAAGCTTTACTGCCAGGGATGGACAGACATTTTAGCTGGAGAGCTGAAAAATAATCTGACCAATTAAAAAAAAAAAGAGGATGAAAGGAAAATAACATGGTCTTTTACTTTTTTTTTTTTTTTAATTCATGTTTTTTGTCCAAAGAACCAAAGTTGCATAACAATGTGGAAAAACGATCTTACTCAATATTTGAGCAAAACACCTCGATTACAATAAAAGTAAAATAAAAAATACTGTTGATTATGGAATTCATAAAGGCAAAAAGTGATCATTTAACAGTAAACACTAGGGATGAACCAGTCATGACTTTTTATGGCTGATCCTGAATCTGATGGGTACATCCCTAGAAAATACAATATGTTTGTGTATGTCCAAAAGTATCCAAGCACTCCTGCTCATGCATGAATTCAGATTCTTTAAAGTGCCCCCACTGTTGACACAAGTGTTCAGTTGCACACTCGCAGCTCATATACATACACAGCTTATCTCCATAGAAAAGCATCATACGCATCATACGCACATAAACCAACAGCAGAACCAAGAGGTGGAGGTCTTTCAAGTTTCCAGCCCTGGATTTTGTTTTCGGTGGTAGTTTATTGAACTGTCGCACTAACTGGCCATCTGTAATGTTGTACCAACCAGTGATATAAAAATCCAGGACCAGAAACGGGATTCAATGTCCAGATTTTAAGCCCTTTGGCCTAAGGTCACCATCCCCAATGCCAGGCACAGAAGAATATAAAGCCACCCAGCACTGGACTGTGGATCAGTGGAACTGCTGTTTGTAATGCAGAATCTTTAAGCATCAGTACTTGACCTCACCTATGATACTTTTTTAATAATGTTGATGTGACAAATGAGACATAGGTCAATAATAAATAAACAAACAAACGAACAAATAAAAAAATAAATACATTTGTTAAATGAGTCGGCATTGGTGAGGTTGTGATTATTCTCCAGTTCTACAAAGAAGAAACCTACCTGCTCCCAACTGGTCAGTACTGTGACTAGAAGAACACTTAAAATATCCCATTACAAATAGTAGAAGTTTATGCCATGATTATCTGAGGGAGTGTGTAGATTGTGTTTTGCTAGAGATTTGACATCAGACCTGCCTAGTTAAACGGTTGTCTGTCACAGTGTGCGTCACCGAGTCTGTCACAGTGTGACATAAAATTTCAGTTTGCACAGCCTCTAGTATTGGGAAAAAAATGACACTTAAAACTGGCTAAATGAATAATTTTGCAGTTTGTATTAAAGTGTCTAACTAATCAGACCCACCTTACAAAGGAGCAAACGTAGACTGTTAGTGTATAGACACTGTAAGTGTAACAGATTGTCTAATAAGACATTATAAGAACTGGCTCTGGAGCTCCGGAGCAGTACTTTCTTCACAGCACAAGTTACAGCATTCATTTGGCATGCAGGAAGTTTAAAGGGCCAGTCAGGAACTGCTCTAACTGGCAGGTCAGCTTTTAATTTTCAGCTGCACCACACTTACAACACTGTATACAATTCATTATGCCTGTGTGTGTTTGTGTGTGTATGTGTGTGGTGTGTGTGTGTATGTAAATGGACAAATCTGATGCTAAACATGTGTTCTTGTAAATTGCTTAACAGATATTAAATATTTTTTTACTGTAATTGTGTTCTTTGCAATTATGTTTTATATCAATTTCACAAGCGGAGATTAATGCTGTTTTAGGTAACAATATTGTATGTATGTGTATATATATATATATATATATATATATATATATATATATATATACTCAGGCATCAGCCATAATCTTAGAGCCACCTG
>JBBPCZ010000115.1:31534996-31550369 GCA_037974445.1 Brycinus macrolepidotus | reverse complement strand
TTCCAGCTCTCTGTTGTTAAAAGAAATTATTCTCAGTGTAGTAAAAACTCTGTACCTGATGAGAGATCCAGTCAATAAAGCATGTCTGATAATTCCACTTAGATGATTCTTAGAAGAAAAGATGTGATATAAGATATATATGCATCATTCTTTCTTTTTGAATCCTGATCCTCAAGTAAAATATACTGACAATTCATCTGTTTTGCTTGCGAGTGCATTTAGTTCTAGTGTGCTTTGTTGCTGGAAAGTGTACACAGGACTGATCTATACAATGAATAGAGAGGGGGTGAAATATAAAGGCTTTCCTGACCACAAGTTTATTGAATAAATAAAATTAATTTGAATTACATTAACTTCCTGATAATAAAAACTAAATACTACTACTAGTAATAATAATAATAATTATAATAATATAATAATAATAACAGAGTTCTCTGAGTCACTGTTAGTCCACTGTCAGTGCTGGGCCCTTGGAATTGACCCCCCCCCCACACACACACCCAAAGAGTCCCCCTGTATGTAAAACAGCTAAGATTGCTATTGTCTGATTAACAAGAGCACAGCAGCATATACCAGCACAGTAGCCCAGCATTTTGAATTGCAGCGGTCCACTGTGAATAATGGAGGTGTTTTGACTCATGTTCTGCAATATCTCATTAGACTGAATGGGAAGTTCTGTCAGTCTTGTCCAGCCTTGCACCAGTTGCAATGAATTGTGCGTGGAGTGTGGATAGGTCAAGCCAGCATCCTCTGGCTTGAGTCATGAAGCTGTGCACAGTGCACTGGACTAATTCTAGTCACTTTGTTCATTTGCTTTGGCCTTATATCAGTGAGTAGGATGGATCGTGCTCTTTCCCACAGGCTGCAGCAGGGCTGTGTACTTGTGTGCTTGTGAGATATTGGCCAACAGTGCTCCTCTTGTTCTCTCTGCTTCTCCAGTGTTACTGCAGGTCGCGGGACAAGACCCACATGAAAGCGATGTGGGGAGGCAGCTGCAGTAGACGCTTTGCAGGTGAATAAATATTGCGCGAAAAGCCGCGATGGCAGGATGAGTGTGTGTGTATGTGTGTGTGTGTGTGTGTACGGGAACCCGCTTGATGTCAGAAAGGATCATCAGGAACATGGGGGCTCATGATAGCGACACACAAGAAACTGCATTGCTTTTCTAAACAGTGTTGACATGCTAGTAGTCCTTCTACACAGCGATGTTTAGAAACACTCTTGACCTTTTAGAAGCAACTGAAAAGCACACCCTTATGCAATATCTGCAAGCTATTATAGCCGTTTGTCTGATATGGACTGACATATTGCCTAGAAGAGAACAGAGTCGTGCTTGGAGGTCACATCGCATTTAGGAGCACTGCAGACAGCATTAACCACTGGGTCTCCTACAGCCTTTTATGTGCTACCGGATCTTCCTCAGCCAGAGAACTTAAAAGGCACCCCAACTGACACGACACTTTGACCTTAAAACTGTGTACCTTAGACTATAAAATTTGTTGTAAACAAGCAATCAAATAATTTATTTGTTATAAAAATGTTCCTGTCCTGTCCACTTTCCTTGATTTTGCTTGTAACTCATGGCCTTGCTACATACATCAGCGGATTTCAGTAGCATGTGGAACCACATAGCTACCAGATCAGAAGAAACCAAGGAAGGAAAGCTTTATTCAGCTATCTGGACTGTCCCAGTTTATCTCTGTTTGTCCACAAGTGTTTTCTTCACTCTTTTTTTATCTGCTTGTCCCTGGAGAAACTGTGAAGTTTAATAGCAGTTTCTTTATTCACTTTTTAATGAAAATCACACCCAAAATCACTGCATTTATTTCTTTTTTTTTTAAACTATTTTGAGCCATTTTGCTGTTGGCCAAAACAGGAATTTTTTTTTCTCAAGGGCAGCTGTTTCATGTCATTAAAGAGTCTACAATAATAGTAACACCCATGTTGAAAGTCAAATAAATGTGGATTTCAATATTAAATTAATGATTTTGTGTATTTTAACAATATTTTAATAGTTCAATAATTTTAACATTTACCTCACATTGAAGTCTTCAAGTCTTACCGGCTGGATTTTTTTTTTTTACATGAAATTTCCCATTTTTTCACAATGCCTAGACAAGGACTAAAGCCTACAAAAAATAAAATAGGCTAGGCTGCCTACTCACCATTAGTAGAACGGTATGCGACATTGTGCAACAGTGAAATCTTCTGTGAAAGCTGTTCTTCTATTCCCCCCTGAACTTTTTGGTTTGGTCTTTTTCAAATGCCAAGTGAATTAATCTAGCTTAGCATCAATGAAGCATGCTAACGCAATGTTTATAAAGTCTGTAAAGACAGTCTTTAGTGTGGAAAAAGACTTTGGTGATCTTTGATTAAAGAAGGATCGCAATCGATAGCTCCGCACAGTTTACAAATTACCTTAACAGATAATGTTACTGCAGGACTTGCACAACCAGATCATTTTTTTTAAAAGATTCAGACCAAACACATTTTTATTTTTATTCACGTGTTATGTATGTACAAAATGATAACTTTTGATAACAACAGCCTATTGATTAACCAACAGAATGCGAGTGGCACAGATCTGTGCTGGCAGTGCAACAAATGGTAAACTGTCATCATACGGCAAAACAGCTCTTTGTATTGAAGTTCTCCCGGCTTGTGTTGATGCTCAAGGTATCAGATGTCATGCTGAGCTTTGTTTAGTGTTCCTATGTCATGTAGAACCAAAGTTACTGTAACTTAAAAAACATGTAATAATAACTGCTACTGGAGTTTTAAAAATGCCGTCACACACAAACGGCTATAAAAAACAAAACTGCCCAAATTTAATTTATTTTAGGCCTTAGAAACGAACGGGAAAAACACCAGACCCCGGGAGAACTTTCAGGATAGTGTCTGCTCATAAGTGGGTGGGGAAAACCCGCAGAGGGAGGGGGGTCCAGAGAGTGGCTGAGCGGCGGCCACGCCAAGGGAAAGCGCAGCAAATGGTGAGCGTGTAGGAGAGTAAACACGTTTTAGACTGTTTTGAACCATTTTCATTTGTTGAAATCAGATTTTACTAATGCACTCTGAATTCTAAGGGTTAAAAATATTGTGCAAACAAGCAAGGACCTGTGGTTGGTGGGAAGTGGGGTTGGGTGCACAGATAGAATCATCCAGGTCATGCCAGGCCCTCCAATGCCCACCCATGGTGCTGGGACTGACTATAACCTTTGTTTACTTGTTAGCTAACTTAGCCTTACAGCTCCAGTGCAAAACTTCCAACATCAAACACGTGTACTACATGGGGATGGAGGAAAATTGTGTAAATTAGATTTTTCACCGAACTGTCACTTTAAAGTATGTGTTTTCAAAACAAATTGTGTTCATCCAGAGTTGGTTAAGCTGAAAGCCAGGGTTGGGCAGAGCCTGCTCTGTAGGCCAAAGGCTTTCGGAGACAGCATGCCCTAAACGCTGGGTCAAACCGAGTGAACTCCAAACCCAGTGAACTTCCAGAGGTCCCCTGACAATACATGCCATCTCCTCATTCCATGTGTGGGGCTCAAAGTTCACTGCAAGTGCAGCAAAAATAGAACGAAACATTGAGCTTGTGCACTTTCAGAAAGGCATCAGCGGCTGGACACAAAACAAGACCAACTGGATTCTTACAGAGACATGAGGGCTGTGTTTAAAATTCAGATTGAGAGGTAACATGAGGCTCTAAGTATGGGTTTACCAGTCTTATCCGTGAAGGGCCGGCATTGCTGTGAGATTTCATTCCAGTGAAGCAGAAGCACACCTCCAGTCGTTTAATCAGATGGCGTCAGTCTTGCTCCTGCTTAGGTGGAAAGGAAACCTGCAGCCACACGGGGCCTTTATGGATGAGATTAGTGATCCCCGCTCTAAGCGTCTGGAGGGAAAGGAGGTGTGCGTGGTTGACAGTCAGGTCCTTGCTTTCCTCAAAGGTCTAGTAAAGTTTTTTATAAAGGTGAATTAATAAAACAGGAGTAGTAATTTTGTACATTGTGGTTTTATTGTGCAATTAAGGAATGTTGCTTGAAGTTTGAAGTGCAACCCCCCTGCCCCCCAAAATACATAAATAACAAAAAACTAAACAAAAACACAGTTTCTATCTTATTTTGTTTAATATACCCTGACTTTATGCTACCATTCAAAAATGAAAAGGGGGATTATGGTAGCAATTAATACAGTAAGAGGATAACACAAACCACTAAATATTAGAAACTGTTTATAACCAAAATGTATCTAAAGCTTCTTTAGGGTGCCAAATACTCTAGCCACCAAAATGAAATCGTACACTCCTCATGTGAAATTTGACTGCGGTCCTCAAAGCCAAATCTCCTATCTGCATGTGTGTGTGTGTGTGTGTGTGTGTGTGTGTGTGTGTGTGTGTGTGTGGCATGAGGTGGTAAATGAGTGTGTCAGCAGGGATCTGCGCAAGCGTGTGAAAGGGTTAAGGAGGTTTTAGCCGGGGAGCAAAGACCCCAGATTAAATGGCCTTTAGCACAATAAACCGGATTGAGTTCAGATAACCCACATTAACAAGCGGCGAGATGGAACCTTTTAGTCCCACAACAATGTAATGAGTATCTAAGTATCAACCGGCCTATTAAAAGCCATCTGCTGGACCTCCTGGCTGCAGGGAGCGAGACTGGGAGAGATTGAGAAAGCTTTAGAGAGAGGTTTTCACATGCACTACCGTTCACAAGTTTGGAATTTCTGTTTTCAATAATGTAAAACCATTTTTCATATAAACAGGTATAAAATGATTATAATAATATTCAGAGGTTGCAAAGAATTTGTACGACAACAATTAAAGTTATATTGAATTTACAAGGAAGTTGCGATACAACTAATATTAAGAATTAATTGTATTTGAAAAATGATCAGATCTAGTGGTAAACCCTGAGGGTCTTCTAGGCTTTCAAAGAAGGCTTAACGTCTTCTGGAATGTAAAAAAATATAAACAATGTTTTTTAGTTCATTTACTTCATTAAGTCATGTGCTTGTGGTTTTTATATTTTGCTTGTGGTTTTTATATTTGTTGTGATATTTCATAGTTTAATTTTGGTCGAAAAAAGGGCTAATATCTTCCAATCAGGTGGGATTATCCAGATTTTGTTTCTCTGTGATCTCTAGGTAGGTACAGCAAACTGAGCTACCACTAGTTAAGACTTCAGGAGAAGAAGGCCTAATGCGTCAGATCCAGCACCAATATAATTAGGAATAAACCAATCATGTTTTGATTTACAATGTGTGGGAACCGTTTTGTGAGAAACAAAACATTACTCCAGGCCTTCTGGATCTGACTGTAAGTATGGATCATAATTTAACCAGCTTTCAGTCAGTTCTTAGAAACTGAATGCAATGGCAGCTCTGTGTCAGGACTCTACTTATTGGGTCATTGTACAACTACTACATACAAGTTAAATAAATGTGACAATGTCTGTTATAGGCTTAACCTGCCTGTTACAGGCTTCAAAAAAAGTGACATTTTGATTAAAATCCATTACAACTAAATAAAAACACAATAAGTTATTACTGAATGAAATAAGAACATCTGACGTCTTTCTGAAGTCTTGAACAGTAATGTAGATGTGGTTCTAGAATAATACAGTATTGTTCATGTGCTAATACTCTGGCAGGCCCAAACTGCTGAGCTGCCCTGCACAGCTCATGCTTGAGAGTAATAATGGAGTGGCTGAGGGAGAGGACGTCTGTATGTGGCCACAAACTGGCCTCATCCACTCAATTAGGTCGAGGTGCGGAGAACAGACAGCTCTCTCACAGAGGATAGAGAGGAAAAAGGCAGCTAGACAATGTCTGCATTTAGTTCTCCGTCTGCCTCCTGATCTTTGCCGCTCTGCTTGATGCTGTTGGCCTCTGTGTGTGTGTGTGTGTGCGTTGGTAACGTGGTGAGGCAGGCCCTCTGTGGACGCCCACAGCCCAGAGGAAGTCAGAAGCACTGGGGAGGGGGGTGAGGGGGCAGTGAGAAAGTGAAGCTCCTGGGACGGTGAGGGTCCTTTGGGAAGGGGTGGGGGTGCGGCCTCCCTTCTGCTTTACTGCAGAATAAACTAACAGTGCAGGTCCACTGGAGGCAAAGGCACTCCTCCGCTTTCCACTGTCATCACACTTCAGAAAACAGCCAGGACAGTAATACCAGAAACCAGGGCAAAGGCTCAGAGAATGCATGTGGTGTCTTGAAAATTAAACAAAATGTATTTATTTCAGAAGAGAAAGTTAGATCTTCTCAAAAAGTCTGTAATAATAACAGAAGTTAAAACATAATAATAATAATAAAAAAAATGGTTTCCAAACAATTTATTTTAATCAAGATTTTAGT
Organism: Brycinus macrolepidotus; assembly: GCA_037974445.1. Taxonomy (NCBI): domain Eukaryota; kingdom Metazoa; phylum Chordata; class Actinopteri; order Characiformes; family Alestidae; genus Brycinus; species Brycinus macrolepidotus. The sequence continues at coordinate 31,544,023 of JBBPCZ010000115.1, read as the reverse complement.
TCTCGGTACTTGCTGTACTTGCTGACTTTAGACTCTTAGGTTTAGAGGAAGACTCTTGGTTCTACTGTAGACTCTTGTGAGCATATGCCTCTTCTAGAGATTGCTTTCTTCTTTCAGAACACCGTAAATGTATAATTATGCGTGCTTAAATGAAGTTAATTTATGTGTGTAAATAATTTGTCACCTAACGTATGTGAGTGCATGTCGGAGGCCTGTGTATAAGAGTGAGTGTGTTAGAGGCCTGTGCAGTTCATTACGGTGAAGGGGCCAGTTAAGAGTTAACAGGCTTTTGCAGACTGTCCATGGATGTCTCCACCCCACACTGCTAGGCCTCTATCTTATCCATGTCTCCATCACTCCCTCCAACACCAGCGCCCCCCTCCTCTCAATCTTTCTCTGTCTGTCTCTTTGCCTCTTTTTCTATCTCAGTTTATTTCTTAGTGTACCATACTTTAATCTCTCTTTTTGTCTCTTTATCTTGAATTATCTCTTTCTCTCTCAGATAATGTATCTCTATCTGAGTTTATCTCTCTCTCTCTATCTCAGTTTATCTCTCTCGTTCTATCTCAGTTTAACTCTCTCTATCTCAATTTATCTTTCTTTACGTATCTATTTCTGTCTCACTTTCCCTCTCTCTAAATGTTCATTTCTATCTCATTCTCACTCTCTGTCTATCTAATTTTATCTCATTCAGTGCATATCTTGTTGTATCTGTCAATCTCAGTTTACCTTTCTCTCTTTGTGTCTATCTCTTTCTACCTGTCTGTTCCTAATTTCAGTCAGTCTGTCTGTCTGTCGGTCTCTCTCTCTCTCTCTCACTCTCTCTCTCTCTCTCTCTCTCAGGTGTGTAGGATGAGGAACATCTGTGTAAGAGATGTTCCTTCTCTCTGGAGTCTGTGAGTAAAGTCAGGCCAGGCACAGTTCAGTTCTGCTCTCCTCTCCTGTCCTCCAGCACAAGCGGACCAACTGTTTGCCTAAAGCTTCAGAAGGCTCCTGCGCAGCGGCCCAGCACAGGGCAAGAGCAAAAGAGGAATTCAGCCCACTGAAGGCCGAACCTGATCAAAGCTGCAGTCTGCAGGCCCTGCTCACTGGAACTAGAGGTTCAGCTTGCGTGCTCTGCGCAGAAAGTCGAGCTCTTAGTTTTGTCATACTTATAATTACTTTGCTGGTCATTAATGCTGCTCTCAAAGGCAAGGTTTGTTTTAATATTAATGTCCACATTAATGTCCAAAATCAAAACCATGGCCATGCTGTAGCACCAGCATCAGAAAGTCAGGGGTATGGAGCGAGAGGAGCTTTGATGCTCTCTTCCGTTTCACAGTCCAGCGACCACATTGTTATTCCTGAGCCGTTTCGCCGCTAATGAGATTTCCAGGCAAACCGAAGTCGTGTTTTCCTTGTCCTGTCTTACGAAACTTAAGATGTACCACTTCGTCCCCCTTTCCCAAAAAAGGCAGCGCACTAACGTGGGCCCTTACAGCCTCCCTAGCGCCGTCATCATGATCAGGGACCGCACCAGCGCTGCAAGAATCTACTTCTCCTGCTACCAGGGGCGAGTGGGGGCAATATATTTTGGGGAGGACATGAGGTAAAATTATAGTAAATATTACAAAAAAAAAACCATACACTGATTAGAAAAATACAAGGTGTGTGTTTAGAGTATTGAATTTAAGGTATTTAAGGTGTTTAAACAACATCTTTTGGTAAAGCCAGCAGTCCAACTAGCTAGGGAACATAACTTTAGTTATTTAAAACCAGTGACTCCACCAACAAAAAAGCAACATTTTAATTCTAATAACTAAACAAATATTTTAAACCTATTTTCAGTTTTTTTTTTTTTTTTTTGATGTACCAGTGTTTCTTTTTTTGATTTGAGGAGGAAAGTGGTCCCCTCTTTTCCATAGGCTTACTGTCTAGCCACCTCTGGCCTTGACTGGATGACTGCACTCTTCTCTCACACTGACAGACATGGAGGTCGCTGGGCCAGGAACGGGCGGAGCCGCTGGTGCGATTCTGTGCGAGGAGGCCGCTCAGGGCCCCACTACATTCATGCCAAAGGCAACGGCAGTGAACAAGAGTAAAAATGGAGATTGCATATTCCCCAGACTGTAGTGGAGCCACGCAGTGGGAAGTGGGTAAAAGTAAACAAGGCATGTGGAGGAAGGGGGAAAAAAGATTATGCTGAAATCGGCATAGCTAAAAAAAAGAAAAAGAAGAGAAAAAAAGAAAAATGTCTGACGAAATTTGGTGACCTGCTGGCCTTTCCCACAGCCATAAAACCCCTAGCACACATGGCTCGCATGCTCTCTCTCACTTGATTTCTCTTTCCCTCTCTCTCTCTGTCGCACTTTTCTTCACAGGGAGCCAGTACACTCTTAAAAGGCGTCACAAAGATTTTTTTGCGAGAGTCACCATAGATAGGTCGCTTTTGGTTCCTGAGAGACCAAAGGAAAGGATAAAGAGACTGGTTCTTTTAAATGAGATGTGTGAATATGAGGAACATTTTGTACAGCTGAAAGAACCTAAACATAATATAAAACTCCAATTTCTTCTGGATATCCATTCTATGCGTCCGTTTCCCATTTAAACCCACGGTCAGGGTTGCATCATGGTCAGGAGTTGTATCTCCAAGACGACAGTTTAGGATGATAGTGTCATAGCAAGAGACAACAATCAGATCAGTCAAACAAGAGGAAACAAGCAAAATAGCAAAAGGTCATTATGAGTGGACAATCTTCTGTCTGCAACAGAAGCATGAGAGGGTACATTCATTCAAAGCAAAAAATGTAGTGACCTCAAACTTTCTAGTAGTTCACCACATCACATTAGGACAGTCTGGGAGATGATGTAGAAATCCGGTATACAAATACAACAATATAATGAACAATATAATGTTGATGAAGCTGAAGATAAAGGTTATGACAGCCATTTGGAAAGCAAATGATGAACAGACCACTTCTAGACTCATCATGCCTGGTAAAGGGTAGCACAAGATCAGTGTTAAATGTTTGACCAGTGGTGCCCTGCATGTGCCAAAGGCTTCACTCTGATTTGGATTTAACAGTGTTCTTCTGACTCTCACACCTAGAACACAGATTGTGGTTAGCACCAACCGTGCAAGCTGACACATGACACTTCCTGCCATTGTGGCTTTCTGAAAGGCGAGGTGTGAAAGAGAGAGAGAAAAAAAAGGGACCTACTGCTCTATACTGGCTTTGCCTTTGACACCCATAAGAGTCCCTTAGTCCCACTTCAGCATGGGGATCTTCAAACTGAAAGGTTTCTGTTGGACACACTGAACACACTGCAATGTACAAAAGTCATTTAGTCATTGATGGAGAGAGTCATGGCCTACTTAATTCACTTAAAAATAAAAAATATTCTCTAATATCATGCATCTGATACATCATAACTTTGAAAGAACATATACACCAGTGAGCAATACCATTAAAAAATGTTTCCTTTTTTGGATAATCAAACGTGACGTTGAACATGATGTGCTATAACCCAACAAGAGATAATGATATACACATACACCAATCACAGGTGAAGTGAATAAAATTGATTATTTCATGAGAATGGCACCGGTCAAAGGTTGGAATACACTAGGCAGCAAGTGAACAGCCAGTTCTTGTAGTTGTTACAAAAGACTCATTTGCCTCACTACACTCTGAGGAGAGGCTGGGAAGAGATCATTGTTTAACACTTAATCTTCCTCAAACAAGAGGCCTGGTCAATAAACTGAAGTAAGACAGTATAAAAACGTTTTGATTACTAAGTCTGGTTCATTTTTATACTTGGATTGTTAGTTATAAATTACACATTTTCAGCACTTACTTGCCCTAAAGTAATTTCCAGTTGGTCTGTTACAGCAAACCATTATAAGATAAGGCTAGATAAGACTACAGCATGTTACAGTAAAGTGAAGCTTCACACGCTAGCGACCACATGAACCTGAGAACGCCTGATCTCATCGGATCTCGGAAGTTAAGAAGGGTTGGGCCTGGTTAGAACTTGGATGAGAGACCTCCTGGGAATACCAGGTGCTGTAAGCTTTGGGGCGGCTGGTGGCCTAGTGGTTAGGGAGTTGGCCCTGTGATCAGAAGGTTGTGGGTTTGAATCTCAGGACTGCTAGTGGCACCTCTGAGGAACCCTTGAGCAAGGTACGTCCCCGCACACTGCTCTCCGGGCGCTGTGTTCCTGGCTGCCTGCTGCTTCAGTTGGGTGAATGGGTTAAATGCAGAGGAAGAATTTTGTGCTGTGGTGTGTTCACGTATGACAAATGGTCACTTTACACAAGGATGGATCAAACATCAGTTTGGCCATATATAATTTCTTTTTACTTTGGTATTCTCCAGCTCATTTTTCTCATTTTATTGTACAGATTGTGCCACATTTGCATAATATTTCTGTCAGTTTCTTGTCACAAATGTCTTTTTTTCGCTTACTTTATTTACTATTAAATATATATATATAAAATATAAATGTGAACTTTTAAGAATAAAACAATAGTTTTATTAATCTAGTTCATTTTTTTTTATAAGACTTATTAATATTGGACTTATATAACCACACATTTTAACATCATTTATAAGAACTGATTCTCTTGGTAAAATGTGTATATGTTGTTTTTGCTATGTATTGTGATAACATGACAATTTTTTTCTGTGTCAACATGCATCAGTAGGCAGAATAAGGATTAAAGTTGCAGTTCAACATTCCTGAAATCTGGAATTCGGTGAAATAACCCTTTCAGCACATCCCACTTCCCACATCCCTGACAGATTGCAATACAAATTAGGGGGCCATATAGAAAAAAAAAATTGTAACTTTCAATCATGGTGCTGTTGCGAAAGGTGCTGTAGAAAACGTAGTAGCAATTACTCTATATTTTTTGGGGTATATCAGTTAGTAGTTTAATTTGTTTATTGATTTAGTAATAGTACAAATAACTGCAGGGCCTCAGCACAAGCAGAGACATTTGCGTCAAGTGTGTGCCTACATTTTTCTGGATGCAAAATGTGCGTCTGGAGAAAATGGCATGTCCTGAAGGAACAAAATATTTTGAACCTGCAGTCTGGTGGGTATTTGAAGGTTCAGTATGATGTTCGGACTGAAGGTCGTTTCGCACATCAAAAGCCAGGCAAACAAGCAAATAGATCTCGAGTGGGGCTCGGGTCAGTTCAGGCTGTCTGAGAGCAGCGGAGGATTTCAGACGGAGCTATCTGCATTGCTTCCCTCCGACACGCGGATTACTGCTCCATACACTCAAGGCTGTCTGCATAACCAAATGCACAGAGCTTCATTGTACCACTGTCTTCAATAGATAACTGCAGTGAATGATACAGCTAATCGCTCGCTGGCTCCTGGAGGACGCTGAGACTCTGGGGAGATAGGGGAGAGAGGTTTGATGGGAAATATATGCGACCAGTCAAAACAAAGCAAGGCAGACATACAGGATCCTCATGCATGATTGGCAGTGCCTTCAAGGCACATCTCTATCTCTCTCTCTCTTTTTTTTTTTTTTTACCAACCTCCCTCCCCCACTCAGCACCAAACTGAACATCAAGGCTTGCTCCAGCTTTTTCCCCAGATTTCTGCCCCTCTTTCCCAGTCTAAAGTCCAAAGCTGTTACAGATTTACAACTTGGGGAAGGCTATTGAGGCTGAATTATACCGAGAGCCAGGCCTAATCCGTGCTCAATAGGCTTTGGCCAAGTTGCACATTGTCGGTTGTAGAAAGGTAATGGCACTCTACATTTAATTAAACAGCCTATATTGTAGCATGGTCAAGGACAAAAAAATATTCTTGATGTTTCTTGGCATAAGTCTCCCTAGAGAAGGGTCACAATATGAACTCAACACAGGTACGATGAATACATCGCTGGATTAGTCACAGGAGTTTCTTCAACACCTAATAACCAGCCCATTTGAAAATAATACAATGATCAGATTCACTCTATGTTTTGTATTTTTGGAGCCACAGGTAGAAATAACAATCTTGGTCCTGTGAACCATTTGTCAAGATTTTAACTCCACTCCATACAGCACCTTTGATTTGTGTATGTTTACCAGCCAAGACATGTTTGGTGTCCTGAGATTGCTTCTTGCATTTTGCATGGGATTAATGTAGCTAACAAGTAACAGAAGCTTATACCAACCAAATCAGCAAACCACATGACACATATAAATCACACAATTCCTTCAAACTGAACAGTTGTTAAGTCATCTTGAATAGACTTGCTTATGTGGTTTCTGACACTGTTTGACTTGCTGTTGTTTATAAAAATGGACTAAAGTACAGACTAAATTCAGGCCTCAAGGTTTTGTTACTGATGCTTTTAGCTACACGATATCCTTTTGTCTAATTTTACAGCAGTGTTTCACACAGTGTTAGAATCAATATATGTAGGTTATTTGAGTTATTTGAGTTATGTGAAGTTATTTGAGTTATTAAGTCAGGTGCACGTCATGATGCTAACTGATGATTGTAAGCTACTTTTCATAACTGTATATCAGAAACCAGACAGTAGACAAGGGGCTCAATGGTTCCCTCTAATAATACAGCCTTTTCTGAGTTAGATCACTGTCACCTTGCTTGTGACAATGTACAGCAGCACGGTGACATACCATTCTAGTGAGACACACCTCTCTAACACAAGGATGTTCTGGTGCTTTCTAATTAGGGCCCAAAAGGCATCAGGCTTAGTGAGCACTCAGAAACGAGGAAATGAAAATCTACACCAGTAAAAAAAGACCAGTGTGAGGAACACTGCTGTCTGGCTGCAGTCAGGGGGAAGTATGTGGTGTGTCAGGCTTACAGACGTTAATTGATATGTGTGTGCGTGTGGAGGATGACTCCACTCCCCTGAGAGACGGAGTGTGCACACTTCCTTTAGCAGCGGAGGACTGTGGGTGTGGCACTCTATGTACATGCTTAACCAGATCTCTGTGCACTGACTGCTGTCTCTCTCTCTCTCTCTAACACACACACACACACACATTACTGTACAGCATGGTGCACCTTGCCTAATTCACTCAGACTAAACCCATGCCTCCAATAAACACGATTAACACAACAAGCTTTATCTCAACAAACCTGAACGCCACAGGGATCACAGGGACTATTAGATTTGAAACTTTGTTCATCTTTATTTATATTTAGTTTATTTGTGATGTATGAGAGGTCCATCCTACCCACCTAGAAAGAGGGAGACCAGTTGTGCTTTCTTGGACTCTCAGCCATGGATGGCAGTGGCATCGCCGGGACTAAACTTGTTTTGGTTACTTTTGAAGCTGCATTAGTAGTTGTAATAGTTTTGTTTTTTTCTGTTCTAAAAATATATATATTAGATTTTATTTAGCTTTACATGATGTACATCTTTCCTTTGGAACAAATTCTTAAAGAGAATAATGTGCCCTATCATAACAATGCAGATGACACTATTTAGCCCTTTCACCAAGTGTCTTTGGTCCTGTAGAGTCATTGTGTCGGTGCCTTGATAAAGTACATAACTGGATGCATCAAAACTTTCTCCAGCTAAGACAAAATGGAGATTATCTTGTTTGGAAATAAAGAGGGAATATAATTCTCAGTGCCCACCTGGAATCTAGAACTCTTAAGATGTCTACCTACGTAAAAAATCTTGGCATGATCATGGATAAGGATCTTAGTTTTAGTGACCACATTAAAGCTATAAAAAAGTCAGCATTTCGGCACCCTTAAAACATTAAAAACTAGGTTAGAGATTTTGTGTCCAAACAAAACTTAGAGAAACTTATCCACGCCTTTATTTTCTGCAGGGTCGACTATTGCAACGCTCTCCTCACTGGGATTCCCAAAAAGTGCATCCAGCTCCAGCTCGTTCAAAATGCTGCTGCCAGAGTTCTAACCACAACTAAGAAAAGAGATCACATCCCTCAGGTCCTTGCACTGGCTCCCAGTTCGCTACAGAACTGATTTCAAAGTATTATTCATCATGTACAAGTCACTCAATGGTTTGGGCCTTAAATACATCTCTGATATGTTTGATGTATATAATCCTGGTAGGTCTCTTAGATAGTGGTGAAAAGAGCTGAAACAAAACATTGTGAAATGGGATTTAGTCACTATGATGCCACTGCTGGAACAAACTGCCCATCAATATCAGATCTGCACCAACTATAGCTTTCAAAAGCTGTTAAAAACCTTACTATTCACCTCTGCCTTCTTTTAAATATCAGCATTTCCACTGCTCTTTTAATGTAATTTAATTGATTTCCTATGTATTCTTTTTTTTTACTTCCTACTATTTTTATGCTTATTATTTATATTCTATTCCTGTAGAGCACATTGAATGACTTTTGTGTATAATAATGGGCTATACAAATAAATTTGACTTGACTTTTAGTTCTGTCTTCTAACATTATCTTGAATATTTGGTTAGAAACCAGAGCATTCTCAAAAGAATTCAAAATTGCGCTGTGTCATTTTGTCCTGATGAGTTAAGGTTTGTTAAATTAGCACAGATTAGCTTAGCTCAGCTAGGTTACTTAAAGACCTTGTAATCTCTGGGATATTTAAGGTTTGACAGGAGGAATCTACCTCCAGATCATCCTTTATGAACTGAACCTTCATCATGTTTTGAGCTTGTGTTGTACACATGTTGAACACTATATGTCAATAAGTAAAACCTCTACAGAAATCACACCTTTGCTATTTTATTGCAAAACTTCTGTGTATTTGCTGAGTTTAATGTATTGGAAAAAATGTGGTATAACATTTCTAACAAGCCACATTTTTAAATATTTTTCCAAAATTTCAAATTTAGCCCATAAGCAGTAACTGGAAATTAAAATGTGAATATTGCTATAGTTTGATTGACTTTTAGTGTTTTTTAGTGTAATTATTATTGTTGTTACAGTTAGTGAGAAAGCTTTTTCTTCGGTAGTTTTTGATTTAGTGATTTAGTTTTTGTTAACGATAAAAGCCTTGGGTCAGACAGCACCAACCCAGTGTTCTCCAACAAATGCCTACAAACTCAAACAC
>JBBPCZ010000115.1:31507708-31519514 GCA_037974445.1 Brycinus macrolepidotus | reverse complement strand
CCCCCCCCCCCCCCCCCCCCCCCCCCCCCCCCCCCCCACCCCCCCCCCCCCCCCCCCTCCCCCCCCCCCCCCCCCCCAAAAAAATAAAAAATAATAATAATAAAAATAAAAAATAAAAATACAATTTTAAGAATCCCAGCCAGTCATCAATCATGGACACCAAAGTATATGAGACTGCCAGATTGTACACTACACAGAAAGAGTGGCTACATGCATGTGCACACACCCACACGCTCCATTCGACAGGTCGAGATTCTTGGCTCCAAAATTTTTCGCTGCGAGTTTGTAGTTTGGCAGTTTATAAGCACCACTGTTGAATAAACAAAATGGTCCGGGTTTCATTAGAACACACAATAAGGCTACAAACAGGTTTAGGAGCCAAAGATCTGAGGTCTAACAAAAAAAAAAAGGGGGAAAGAGCAAGGAGGGAAAGAAGGGAGAAAACCAAAAAGATATACTGCAACAAAACTTGCACTTGAGGTTTCTGGGGGACGCTGTTAACCCCTTTCTTCTTTCACACACAGCTTTCAGCAGTTTCTTCCCCACACAGCCAGGACACCCCCCCCCCCCCCCTCACACACAGCCAGGCCAAAGACGCCCTTGCCACACACACCCCCATACACAAGCCTGCTTTAGCATATTTACCGGCACATGATCTAACTGCATTTCTGTATGGAAAGAAACCTAAACACAAATTCCGCCTCATTCTTCAGCTTAGTAAACCTGGAACGGACTTTTCCTGTGTCATAACTGACTGATATCATAACCTTAAAACATGAACCGTTACGAGCCCCAGAAGAGCTTGTCCTTGGCGATTGCAGATTTAAACATGTTACCAAACGGGGGGGGGTGTGGGGGGGGGGGCTAACGTATCATAAAATGTAATGCCAACGATGGGCTCTAGCAATGAATACCTCATTAGGAGAAACAATGACAATGTGGGACGCCATCTGGAAATCACCTGCCAGTAAAAATCCTTAAATGAGATCAGGTATGAAGTACAACAAAAAAGATTTACAATAAAACTATATAACATTAATATGGATACTAGTTCCAATAGCATGCAAACCATCGTCAACTTTAGTGTTAACATTATTGCAACGCTTGGTTCCCTGCTGGGGTATCAATTTTCAACACTGAAAAAAAAAAAAAAAAAAAAAAAAAAAAAAAGAACTGGGGAAAAAAAGTAGACAAAAAATTGTCAACAGACATGTTAACAGGGACCAGACAGTTAAAATGTCATGAAGCCTAATACCAAGGGAAATCTGTACTATTGTATTAGTTACATTGAAGCCATCTGATCATCTGATTAAACGAATGTCTGCAGTTCACTGTTTCATGTTTCCATTTTGAGGGGACAAGGTGGGCTAGCCTGCGACAGCACACAAAGCTTTTCACAGTAGGTAAGAGAGGAGGCATGGTGCACTAGAGGAGGACACACACACACAGGGGGATGGACACTTGACTCAAGCACTGGCCTTATCATCAACTGGAGCAGCACATTGTCACAAAACTTCTTCCCAAACTTCTCCCACACCTGACCCCTTCTAACCCCTGACTGGACTTCACGATGACAAAAAAAAAAAAAAAAAAAAAAAAAAATTCACACAGCCAAGCACAGTCAATGAACCTCCTCCATCCCCCTCCACACACACACTCAAATAAAAGGGGGCCCCCCAAAAAAAAACAAAAAAACAAAAAACCCTAAAACAGAGGCATCATACATGACAAAATGTCCCACTTGTGTACGACTGTTTCGTTATGAAAGAGGGGAAAAAGGTAGGGAAAAAAGTACTTGCTTTCAGTTCATATTCAAGTTTTCTCCTTTTTACAACTCTGATTTACATTTTTTCTTCTTCCCAATGGAAAAAATTCAAACTTTTGTTATCTGTGTGTGTTGATCATCATCAAGCTGTTCATTTTCTGGGTCTGAGTCTGTTGTGTCCGAATATCGATAATGGTCCGGCTCATTGTCACTAACGTCCGGGGTTACAGATGTCGAAGTGCTGGCCTCTGAGTTGGATGTCTCCTCCACTGTTTTCGTGAAATACAGCTTCACCTGTCAAACACCAAACCTTTTTTAGAATTTCAAATAACTAATGCATGCAAACAATGATTTTAAAAAGAACAAAACTTTAACTTGCTGGACTTAAAGAAAGTAACACCAACAGAAAAATGTTCAACATCTCAAATACATGAGCATTGTACCACTGATGGCCTACTTATTGGAATATGAATACCACTGTTTTTGATGTATTACAACATAACTGTGTATGTAGTTACACTCATTACTTAAATGAGCTTAATTAGACTAGACTAAAAACTTGTAGCTAGTTGATACCACTCAGTTTGTATATGAGAAAATGGGGAGTTAAGCTTCCATGAGCAAAAGCTGCCATGCTGAACTCACCTTGAAGTTTGGGGAAAATAATCTGTTGGCTTTATCTTTGTTGGCCTTGTCCAGGTCGTTCTTGGTTAAAGTCAGGATTAGGTAATCCTTGTCATTCTCCCCTCTCTCCATGCTCTGGATTCCATCTGGGTCCTTCAGCAAGCTCCCATTTTCTACCTTCTCCAAGTTCTCCTCTGGTCCAGGTATGAAGAAGGTGTTCACCCAAAAGTGGAACATTTTATCCTGTTAAAAAGATTTAACATAGGATGTTACACCTGCTGTTTAACTTTAAATTAAAATTTACCACCAAGAAAAAAATAAATTATAGGGCAAGCCAGAACAGAATTTTACAGGCTTTAAATATGTATCATGAATGTAATTCTACTGATTATTCTACTAATCGTATTTATTTTATACTGTTTGTGTATTGAGAACAAGGTAAATATGTACATTTCATAATCAACTTAGTGTACAGTACTGGGGAAAAGGCTCAAACACCTGCAAAAAATATTTAAGAACTGTTCAGATTAGTCTGTTAATATTAAATATACTAAATACAACTAAAAAGAAATAACTGACAGTAAACAATGATTATGTACAGTATATCAATGTGTTCCTTGTGAAAGCCCTATATTAATAGTAGTTACCGTCAGAAACCTGGTTTGACTAAATCAGTACTTCATTACATGAAATCAGGTGGAACTTCTTAAACAGGTTGACCTGGAACCCAGCCTGTGTTCTTACTACTTTTTTTTTTTTTAAACCAAAAAAAAAAAATCTTGATACTTTTTACTGCTTTCTCATTTGTTTGCATTTATTCTAATGTTAATTTTGCTATCAGAAAGGCATTGTCACACGCTGAAAATGGCTTTTAAAAATTTGTATAGATGCCTAAGGCTTTTGCACAGTACTTCATGTATGTGCCATTTTAAATCATTATTTTTAAATCATATACACACTCATATACATACACAACACATGTATATAAATGCACACAGTTCACCAGTCAAAACTAAATCCAAACAAACATGGGTGTATCTGACCATTTGTTTAGCATTTAGTTGGCATTATCTGTGTATGACTATCACACACCATTAAGTAACTGCCATTTTTCTCCTTTATGATAAAATATTTTGTTTAGCCTTTAGTGGTAAATAAGCCTTTAGCGGTAAATAAGCCTTTAGCTCTAATGAACAACTTGAGTGTTAATTATTTTTAGCCCCTCAGAAAACCATAAATGGTTTTAAGCTCTAAAACATCATTTTTACATCAAGCAAGACCCTGACATTTTCCCGAGTGTCTATGATACGCAACTTTACAAGTAATGAACATAAGACACTAGAAATTGGGACTACATATACCGAAATTCGCATTACTGAGAAATATAACATTTCCCTGGGATTACAAATGCAGTGAATTGAACACTGGTCATATATTTTCACACAGTAGCCCAGTGGTGACTAAACATTCTGCACTTCTGAAGTACAGTAAACATCTGTCTGATGCCAATACTTTTTTTAAAGAAATTATCTGACAATACTGTTACGATTTAAATTTCACTGTGCATCCCTGAAAAGCTCCTTCTGACTTAAACAATGCATACCTTTTTCATCATTTTGTTTGGTTTATGGAAGAACTCTACTTTGATGTCTCCGCACACAGGCAACGGCTGGGGAAACTCAAAGAACATGTACTTGTCCTCACGTCGCGTATGTGCTGGGTTAGATGTGTGGATTTTCACCTTCAGCTGGTACACCACAAACTGTGGATCTGCAAGCCAGAACGTTTTCAAACAGTTACTTCCTTTAGTTTCCCACTTTAGTCACAGAACATCCACTGGTTAACACAAAACCAACATCCTTTGCATGAAATACGGAGAAAATTCAAAAGAAAAACAGAGCAAAGCACTCGCGCCAGGTACTCTGACACTTAAGATTACATTTAAGACTAAATGTTGTCATATGTACAGCGTACAATGAAATTTTTAACTGAATGCCTTTCCCTACACTACAGACAATTACCAAGACACAAGTAACATTACAATGTTCAACATGAGGTAGTAAGCGATGTGACCGAGCACGACAGAAGTATAAAGTGTCAGGCAGAGAATGCTACAGATTATAGCAACAATTAACCAAAACACAACTGTGCAGCACCGCTTTAAGAGAAAAAGAAGGCAGACATAGGCTGTTTACACCAGTTTTTTGAGGACTTGTACAAGGGACATACACAATGCAGTGACTTATATAGTTCATGAATGCAGACCCCATGGGAAGTCTTCTGTGTCTCTTGCCAGTCTGGTGCAAAATGACTACAATATTTTAGGAATAACACTATCAATACAGGTTACCCAAAAAAAGGTCCAGTGACCGAACTGAACTTTAAAAATGGGGGTAGGGTCACAACTATAGCCACAACAATCAGCCATAACATTAAAACCACTGGTCTAATATTGAGTAGGTTCCCCTGTCCTGTCAAGGCATAGACTCCACAAGACCTATAAAGGTGTAATGTGGCATCTGACACCAAGACTTTAGCAGCAGATCATTGAAGTCCTGTAAGTTATGAGGCTGGACCTCCATATACTCAACTAGTGTGTCTAGCACAATGCATAGATGTTCGATCGGACTGAGATCTGGGGAAGTTTGTGACCAAGTCAACACCTTGAACCACTCATGTTTCTCAAACCACTCCTGCAGTCTGGCAAGGCACATCACACTGCTGGAAGAGACCATTGTCATTAGTACATACTGTCACCTTGAAGAGATGTATTTGGTCTGCCACAATGTTTAAGTACATGGTATGTCAAAGTAGTATTCATATAAATAACAGGAGCCACGGGTTTTCCCAGAACATGTCCAGAGCATCTTACTGCCTCCACCAGCTTGCCCTCTTTCCCATCCTAGAGTCACCTCTTCCCTAGGTAAGCAACACACACACCTGACTATCCACATGATGTAAAAGAAAACATGACATCAGGTCAGGACAAATTTTTCCACTGCTTCATGGTCCAAGGGTCAGCATGGGCATCCCAGCAGGCTGGGATGCACTGCGAGTTCTGACAGCTTTCCATCATAGCCAGCATCAACTTTTTCAGCAATCTGTACTAGACACTTTTCTGTGAACCAGACTTGCCTTTGTTCCACTCCCCAAATGCATCAATGAGCTTTGGGCACCCATGACCCTGTTGCCACCCCACCGATTGTCCTTCCTTGGACTACTTTTGGTAAGTACCTACCACTGCACAGGCCTGCCAGGGACACCCCACACAACTTGCTGTTTTGGAGATGCTCTGACCCAGTCGTCTAGTCATCATAATTTGGCCCTTGTCAAAGTTGTTCAGATCCTTGTGCTTGCTAATTTTTCCCCACTTCAACAACAACTGACTGTTCACTTGCTGCCAAATATATCCCACCCCATCACAGATGCCACTGAAACAAGAATCAATATTATTCACTTGTAAGTGGTTTTAAAGCTGTGGCTGGTAAGTGTAAGTAGAAAGTGTGTTACTTAGTCATGGTATGAGCATCCAAGAGCCAATATGACCAAAAATGAACACTAAAACTAGGGACAGTAATGGCAAGCGATATAAAGCATTACAATAATTCAAGAAATTCACAACACAATATATATTTTTGAAATCTGAGGTTAAATGCCATCAAAAACTAATGAGTACAAATTGCATACTGTGTTGCAATAAATTAATCTAAAGATGATTAATTGTGCTCTTTTTCTAAAACAGTAGGTCGGTATCACGATAATCAATGAAAAGCATTGAGACATATTGTAAGTAACCTATCACAATAACGGCCATATTGCCCAGCCCAACTCCAGACTAAAGCAGCACAGGAAATCAGTGGATGGACACAAAAAACCACCCACCCACCATTAGAAAAGTGGCCTTGTAAGGCATTGAGTCAGAACCTAACAGATCCCCTGGCAATCTGTCAAATTATTTAAACATCTTGAAAGATCTTTTTGCCTCAGTTTATTCTTTAACGGATACCAGAATAAAAATATAAGTTATGGATTTTTTTTCAAAATCTGGTACACTGCCACAGCCATCCTTGGCCAGGAGTCCAAGTGAGCACAACTGGCTTCACTCTCTCTGGACTGCCCCCATCTTTCAGAGCGAAGTTAGGTGGCGCAGGAATCTGTTCGTTGATGTAACAAAATTGGCAGTTAGCATTCTCCTCAACGCATGTTAAGCTGCATTAGCACCACCTCGAAAAGATGTGATGGCTCATTTCTCATGACTGACAGTACATACTAGCCTTCCCAGTGTTTTTGGTATTGTATGATTGTGTGGGTGAAGTTCGAAATGACTGAGAAAAATAAAATAAAATAAAATAAAAAAATTGGGTAAAAATATTTATGACATTACGAAAACATTTAAGATTAAGGACCAAAGACAAAGCATCACAGTCCCTCTGACCAACATCATAGTACTTCTACAAAAGAGGAGCAAAATGCTATGCTGACATCTTCACAAGCACATGTTTAAAGTTTTATTTTTCTGTGTTTTTTTAAATGTTTCACAAAGCTGAAACTGAACTGAGTTCCAGCAGTAGTTATAATATCTGAGATACTGAGTCTCATGTGATGTAATTTATCATGATAATGTATCTTCATACTGTTCACCTCGAGTTACCAATCCAGAAATTATAGCAGGTCAAACTTCAGCAGCTGCCTGCAAGTACACCAAATTTCAATAGAGGGGGAAAGAATCACTTACTGCAGGTCCCTCCGCTGAACATGGGCACTGTCTCGAACACCATCTTGTGAAAGAGCAGTGCCACAGGTTTGTAATCTAGCTGGTTCTTCAGAAGGTAGCTGTAGTAGTAGACGTATCGTCTTTGACTGGGAATAGTCACTCCCTGAAAAAGAGAAAATACCATAACATCTCAGTTAGCTTCACCATACACCACTGCTGGACTGTTGCAGACTTTATATCGGTACAGGAGATGGCCCTGCTTATTTATTCCTGTAGCATTTCAACATTAAGGGTGTAAATCTCTGACCTTCTGAAAATGATTATTTACTCTCAAAAATGCAACCCACAAATTGAAAAATTTTGATATTTTTAAAAATACTATCAATATATAAAGCCAAGAGGAACTATTTATATAGTAGAACAGAGTCCAAAACTACAAAATATGTTTTAAAATGACTCGAGTTGTATGTTCCCACCAAAAACTTTTTTAAATATTATCTACTGAATATTATTAATGATTTAAAACTGATGCAGGCAGTTCATATTGATGTATTACAAAGCATTGATGCATTTCTACACCCCTGTATAATATAGCTATTAAATATCTCTGCACTTCCATCAAGTAAACATCTTGTACTACAAAAACAAATGCAAACTAACATCTAATTTCCAGCTGGACAAGGATTAAAAAAAATTATGACATGGATATTACCTTCTTGTCTCTGGTCCTGACTTCCCCGTAGAAGTCTAGAGCCTCTTGTGCTTTTCCAAACTTGCCACGGTGTAACAAGTATGCGCAAATCATGACACCTGTCCGGCCCTTTCCAGCTTTACAATGAATCGCAGCCACATGATTGTCATTTTCACTGAGCCACTTATCCAAGTCTTCACAGAAAGGTTTGATAAGCTCCAGCTGGGGAGGATTATGATCTTCAAATGGGTATTGTGCAACTGCAGGAGATAAAAAAAAGGTTAGTAACTATTCTCAGTGCCATTCCATAAACACACACATTGGAAGCATTTGTATTTATTAGTCTTACCTCTGCAATTAAATTTGGCAGCATCATAATGTCTCTCTGCACATCTGAAAATGAAAAACATGGGGTGAGGTTAGAACAGCCAGAACAGCAGCAGTGAGAAAAAAAAACTGCCTTTATAAAGCAGATAGAATACAAAATCTTCATATTATGGTGTTTAGACAACGTATTGCATGCTGGACAAAAAGGGGCCTTTTCAGAGCTTAAAAATGTCATTTGCAGTAAAAAGGGACTGAATGAATGTTTACAAACAGGCAGTTCACATTAGGGGTTAACTTAGGAGTTAACAGTACAATAAATAAAAAAAAAAGTAGTTTTAAGCAGACGTCTTTTGCCTTGTTTTAAAGCACTATATTATATGACTGATATTAAATGCAGAATGAAGAGGAAAAAACTGTGGCAGTCATAGCACTTAACATATACTTACAGATTATATATCTTGTAATGATTTTTATGCTTTGAATCCAGAAACCTACAGAAAGAACAGAACAATTACTTTTCCAGAAACATGGTATGTTGATTTTGGTTAAATTGTATCTATGCCCCCTAACTGTACCCAAAACCACTGTCTGATATCAGCATAGCCATCGACACTCAGCAGACCATTACAACACTCGTAGACCTCTCGCAGAAAACACAACACTTGTGGAAATGTTGGTTAGATGCCTGGGAGTTCATGTCATTCATACACCAAGATAACTTGAAATGATGTGTGGACAAAAATCTACAGTATACTATTATTTTTCTCTACAAGCCCAATATGGCATTTTTCTTTTGTTAGGAGAAACCATTATTATTATTCCTATAACTAACCAAGAACACATACTGATGAGTTCCTCTGCTCAGCTCCAACATAGTTTGGAAAAAAAAAAAAAAAAAACTTGTCAGCCCTAGTATGAGTTTTGGTCATCTCCAGTTTTAAAAGAAACTTGTCCTACTTGCGGACCAACAGATGCAACTATGTGACTGACAGAATTCAATCAACTGGCACCAAGGCAGGAATACAAACGGCTAAGAGTGTGTAATACTTGTTTTCCACATCTAGCATATTTTTAGTGTCAAATTGAAGCGAGACTTTTTGCACACCCATATGAGAACAAACTATGCTGGCTCAAAGCAAGTAAGGTAGTATTATCTTATATTAGCATCACAAAACCAGAGTCTGTTGAAACTTCAAGACTGTCTGAGTCTCTCTTTCCAGGACGAGTTAGAAAGGAACACTCACCGTACAACATCGTCTATGTTGTTTCTGTAGACCCCCTCAAGTCTTTCAGCAGGAAAGCCCATAGCAATTATGTTGGGATAAATATCTGTGCTGTAGAATTAAGGAAACCAAGTGATGTCGTTTTTGGACAACTGACAATGGCACAGCCAAGAAAAACTGTCATTATTCGATTTTGTAATGTAACTGCACATTTTCAGCCCAGCAGTTACTTTCAAGAGCTAAAAAGCCTGAAGAATGTTATGGGTTACTGACATACTTTAACTCCATACAACTGAAAAAAGGGTTAGCCAAGGGTTATGCTAAAGACACTGAAGACTTAAATGTAAGGAAAGTCAAACAGACACAAGTTAATATAATTAAAGTTAGGACTTCAGGTGCTTATGGTTATGTTATGTAAGTACATTAGATTTAGTAATGTAAATGCACATTTTCAACCTGGTAACTACTTTCTAGAACGAAAATGTTATGGGTTAACAACATACTTTAAACTCCATATAGCTGAGCAGGGATGAGAAACAAGTTATACTGCAGAATGACACAAACAGACAAATCAAAAGTTATTAAGGGTTATGTTTCAGAACAGTACACAAATATTTAGGCACTAGGGAAGACAAAAACACAAAAGTCAAGACAATTCAAACTAAGTTTAGTTGCTCATCTAATTTGGCATTTTACTTTGGCTGTGCAGTGAGAGGCCGGACACTAGGCTCCTGGGTAATATAGAACAGATGGGTCTCACAGTAAGAGACTGATGCGCGGACCTCTAACCCAGAAGGCCACACAGGGGCACTAAATAAATCACACTGTGCCTCAGTCCGGCCTGGAATCGCTTTCCTTCCTCACCTTTCTATAACAAGTGCCATGAGAGCTCATGAGTCCTCTCTGCCTGACGTTCACACAAAGCAGCAGAGTGGTGCGAGTGCGCACTCACACACACACACAGGGCCTAATCGCCTCCTCAATCCATGGCTAAACTTTAATAAACAAAAACAAATGCAAAGAGCTGCATAACTACCTACAACTGGCTACGTATACATACATTTGGGAAGACATTTCAAATGCAGGCTGCATTCTATTTTGTTAAAAATTAAGGCCTCTGCAACACTGCTGATACAGTAGAATATGCAAATGAGCCATCTAGTCTAATTTTTTTCTTTGCATCTCAAAGTGAGGCCTGTTTGTAGTGGCCTGTATTGCAACATGTACTGCAATGGTCACACGAAGCAGCAGAACTGCAACATGGTATTTTGTCCATGTCACTCAGAACTTTTGATTGAACTTTTAGATTAATTGTGAATTCAAATACAGACTTACTCCAGCATCACAACACACCTTTTCCAGACATACTCACAGAATTTGACAGAAAAATGGACCGGCTCTCACAAAAGAAGCCGATTTCCTTGAATTTCTGCCACAAACCTAAAATGCTCCAATAATGTTTGTATAATTGTATTTTGCTGCCCAGCACATACTGTTAGCTTCGTGAAGGGTTCTTGCTGAGAACTATTAGAAGGAGCTCCTCTGTGTCCAGTACAACAATTTTCTTTCATGATCCACAACAAAAGCACAAATCAGAAAGGGAGCATTTATCATCATAAAGTCCAGAACAAACAAACATTAGTTAGGGCTTGGTGTAAGGCAAATATTAAAATGTGCAAACATTTAAGTTTAATGCTGCTGAAATGATTAAACTATCCATAACTGAAATTGGGTCTAAAACAGACAACAATTATTACATCATGACCACTCTCTGTCTGCTGAGTGCTAATAACTCCAGAGTTCAAGCATAGCCCATTGTCTTCAAATAAAGCTAACTGTGCTTAGAGTTATCAATAGAATGAACATGCGAATAAAATTACCTGCAATTACAGTGCAATATTTTTAAAAAAATTATATATCATAATTCCATTTTTTCATTATCACTGTCAAAACCTATTGTGAATGGAAATACTTCATATAAGCCTCTAAAAGCAGACCATCATACTCAAGTTACTACTCAAACCACACAGTAATAAACACGAAACAGTATGTGTGCACTCTTTCGGGCTTGATGTCTTACAGGATTGGATTTGATTTATTCTTTTCCCCCTCCAATATCTGATCCAGCATTTTTTGCTGATATCGTACAGGATGCCAATACTCAGTACAGGATAATGTCATTTCTAAACAGCCCTGAAAAAGTCTCCTTTGTATTATCCACATCACATCTGTACAATACTTTAATAGCTCATACAGAACAAAGCATCTACAAAGCCGAAGATCAAAACCTATTATAACCTATTCTATAACTCGATATTTCTACATGTGCATCCATGTAAGGCATTTAAAACTGATGTGCTTGGTCAGTGCGAGGATGCACTTAACAGTAGGGCTGGGTATCGTTCCAAAATTTTCGATACCGATACTGATACCGATACCCTGAATTCGATACCGGTTCCGAA
>JBBPCZ010000115.1:31475795-31491831 GCA_037974445.1 Brycinus macrolepidotus | reverse complement strand
TAAGCACTTTAAGCTCTTGTTACTTTATTTTTGTTATTATTGTCAATATTTGAAGTAAGTCCTTCAAATAAAAAAGTTCCCCCCAAAACAAGTTCAGGCTCAGGATTTTTTTTTACTTTAACCCCTGAATACGACATAGTTAAAGATTATCTTGTTTTAAGGGCTTGACTTGTTCTCGCAGATTACGTGGAGAGATATAGCTGGCCTAGATGAAGTCATTACTGAGCTGAAAGACACAGTCATTCTTCCCGTCCAGAAAAGGCATCTGTTTGAAGGGTCAAGACTGCTTCAACCTCCCAAAGGTAGGAACCTAGATAAAACCGCTTCTCGTTGTGCATTTTTCATACTCATATCTTTACCAGACAGTGCTCAGGGCTGATGTGCTGAAAATAGTCTTGTGTAGGTGGTTCATCTGTTTGTGTTACTTTTCACTGCTCAGGAGTGCTCCTCTACGGCCCCCCCGGCTGCGGGAAAACTCTGGTAGCTAAAGCCACAGCCAAAGAGGCCGGCTTCCGCTTCATCAACCTGCAGCCCTCTACCTTGACTGATAAATGGTATGGCGAGTCTCAGAAACTGGCTGCTGCTGTCTTCTCTCTGGCCATCAAGCTCCAGCCCTCTATCATCTTCATTGATGAGATTGGTGAGGGGAAACTCCCAACTTTAGTTTTTTGATCTGAGTTTATTGTCGAAGAAAAGGTTCTGTGGATCAACTAATAATTCATCTTGGGGTTAAATATACACCTAGAACTTGGTGTTAAGTCCACTCCTGTGTGTTTTCAGTGCGTTACTTTTAAAAGGGATTCTCAGAACTTGGATCTCAGAATTGGTATTTAAATTAGGGTTGCAAAAACAATTTTGATAGTTATTCACGTGAATGATTCAACAAATAAGCGGCCCTCATGTGGCCTGTAAATCTCTTTAGCTTAAAAGCTTTAACAAAAAAGCTTTTTGCTGCTATTTTTCAATGAAAAAAACAATATCTTATTGTCTTAAAACCTAACGAGTATAATTAATCTCAACATTCCCCAAAACTGAGCCTGGCCATAACTTTAAGCTCCTGTAAGAGATAGCAATAGCTGAAATACATCATATTAATAATGAATATGTAGTTGAACATAGTAGCTGCTTAGGCTCCAGTATCATTTAGTCAGTATGTATGATGAGAGATTTATTTTATGCAGGGTTTTATTGTTTAATTAGCTATTGAATAACTGGCTCCACGGGTGGCTAACAGGCTAAGAATAAACTTTTAGTTTAAATATTTACTGAAAAATTCACTGAAAAAAACTGCAAAACAAAGTAAAGAAAATGACACTTACGTAAAAAAAAAAAAAAAAAAAAAAGTTCATCAGAGTGAAAGTTTCTGCATGTAAAAAAAAAAAAAATCACAGCTGCTTTTTACATCTGTAAAACTGAAAAAGCTGTCATTATGACTTACACTGTAAATAAGAATGAATACAACTGATTCTGATCAGTAGCTGTGTAGCAGTGTGAAAATCACCCAGAAGGCACTTGCAGTTGTGTATGTAAAGCCTGGTCTGGTGTTTTGGATAATGGACGACCACACAGTGCTCAAGCGTAAAAAACGGGGGGAAAAAAAAAGATAAATTCTACTGGACGATAAATCAGTAAGTGGTCTCAGCCATACCATAGTGGTACTCTACCTACTACTAATGCTAAGGGAACGTCTCAGAGGAATCATGCTGCTACCTAAACAGAGAAAGTACCCTTTTCCCTTTGTTCTTTTTCTAGACTCGTTTTTAAGAAGCCGCTCCAGCTCAGACCATGAGGCCACTGCCATGATGAAGGCTCAGTTCATGAGTTTATGGGACGGACTAGACACAGACTTCAACTGCCAGGTACACTGAACCTCTTGCTGCATTTTAGCATTGTAATTATCCTGTTATTGTAAATGTACTACATTCACAATATGCAACATGATGAGCAAACAGGTTCCACAACAAAGTAAAGTGTCAAGTTAGTTTATCAGGTAATCAGAGGATCATGAATAGGCTTATTCTCTGCGGACAGGTCATAATTATGGGTGCCACCAACCGCCCTCAGGACCTAGATTCTGCAATACTCCGCAGGATGCCCACAAGATTCCACATTAATCAGCCAGTAAGTATGAACTTATTCTACAGTATAGTTGTGCCTGTGTGCCACAAGTATGTTTATTACTCAGTAATTACTGAATTACTCATAATTGTCATGATGTGTACATGGAGTCAAAGGGGTTAATCAGTAATGTCAACTCATACACTGGTTTGTCACTTGTAACTGTCTCCTTTTTGCTTCTTTCCAGAATATCAAGCAAAGGGAATCGATTTTGAAGCTTATCTTGGAAAATGAGAGTGTAAGTGTATCTGTCAACCTGACTTGAGTCTGTCTGGCATGATAGGAGCTCATACAGTAATGACTTCTGTTCTGAAGGTGGAGGCTGGAGTGGACCTGTGTGAAATAGCAAAAGAGACGGATGGCTTCTCAGGAAGTGACCTCAAAGAGATGTGTCGAGATGCAGCTCTACTCTGTGTACGAGACTTTGTGCACAAATCCAATGCAGCGGGCTTGTAAGTATTTATAAAAACATTGTGCTAAAATCAAAGACCAGAGGGGGATTCCATGAATGGTTCTTGGGCTAACAAGGCAAACAGTAGTATCACATCTGAGTTACGCTCACTAATTTGGTCTCTACATTTGACCAGCTCCAGGGCAGATTTTTGTGGTTTACATTAACTGAGGAAAAAAAGTCTGGTCCTCAACGAATCAGACCAGTGAGAAGACGCCGGCTGACGTTTGCTTAACTTTGTCTAGGCTAACATATAATTCACTCTGTCTCCTATAATGCATCTAACTTCTCTCCACCTTAAAAGATTAAAGTGACAGACTACTACAGCAGCATGTGCAAAAATGTTGTAGCTGTTCCTTTAGTCTAAGGTAATATTCACTTTGTTAACTTTGTTGAATAATTACAGGGGTGTGGCATTACTTCATTCCACTGAATTATATAAGCAACACCTTGCAATGCTTAGTTCCTGTAGCCTAATTTATCCAACCAGGAATCATGTTTAAACAAATGTAGCCTGCCCCTTTCCTGTCAATGTCTAGATACCTATTTTCATTGAGTATATAAATTAAATGGCAAATTTGTCCAAAATGTTTAATAGTGTAGTATAAGGGGAAGTGGGTGTGCTGTAACGTAATCAGCATAGCACATTTTTGTTGCACTTCCAGTTTAGGCTGCAGAGGGTAAGAAGCACACCCATTTTATTTGATGCTGAAACAAACATTCAAAGCCAGACTAAGCTGGTATCTGTCTTCATAATATTGATATTCTAGCTAGGGTTGATTTAGAAAATTCTTTTTTTTTTTTGAAAACCTGTCTGCTTTGAGCTTGTTTAGTGATATACCACAGTGAAATATCCCCAATGCTTGCATTCTACGTACACTGACTTTTTCTAGAGGCTTCATTATTAGTCATTATAAATAAAAAATACACTAGCCAGTGCTTTTAAATACTGAAAATATCAGTAATTATCAATATTCGGAGTTGCTTCAGAATTTTCAACATTTTCCAAAAAAAAAAAAAACAGCCCTACTAGACAGTCTCTCTAGTTTGCATTCATTCACTTCACTATGCTCTACTTTGAGGTCAAAATATTCCAGATGTGCCTGTCACTAACCTGTGTGTGTGTGTGTGTGTGTGTGTGTGTGTGTGTGTGTGTGTGTGTGTGTGTGTGTGTTTATAAACAGTCCAGAGGAAGACTACATCCGGCCCATTCAACAGAGTGATCTCCAAAAGGCCATTGAAAAAATGAAGAAGTCTAAATTGGCAGGAGCACCAAATATGTTGCTACACCCAGCTCTGGACTAAATCTGATACTACTGGTAGAGGTGAATTGTTTCCCTAGAAATAATTATTTTCCATCGTTTTTCCTCTTTCTTTTATTTAACATATCACATATTGCAATATAGTTTGCATAAAAAGGCGTTCCATTTCTGTGTTTACTGAAAGAGAATGTTCCAACCCCTTTTCCATCATATCTCCCATCCAGCAGAGGCTTTCAGTTCAGGCCTCTCAGATTCCTGGTAGGGCTGCACAATATGGACAAAGTATTGATGCAGTTATACTGCTACATATTGCGACTGTGATATCGCTTGAAGTATATTAAATACTCAGTAATGTGACATGGTTGAAGGGACAGTCTGTCCAGACTAGGAAAACCTTATAATGTATTTTGAGGGAGGAACTTTTGAAAAACTTCAACTGGTTTGGAGGGTTTGAGAGATGTAGAGGAAGTGCTGGACAGTTGATTGTGTTGCCTTTTGTGTGTTTGAAAACCTTTTTTTTTAAGCTAGCAAATGCAAAAGGAAGCCATATAGTTAACGGTGCTATTAGGAAGCTTAAAATCACATTTTATACAGCTACCTCCAAAACTCATGTTAAAAGTTTACCTTCGAGATACATCATCAGAAGGGCTTTCTAGTTTGGCTGGAGTGTCCCTTTTAAGACTGGTCTGCATTGTTGTGACCAAAATAATTCACTTCTGTTGGATGATGATACCTTGATTCATCAGCACCCACAGAAACACTGTTTTGGAAGTGTGATTGTCCAAGACAATCACAGCACAACATTTTGATTAGTTAGATTGTTTTCCATATAACAGCTTTCTGCAAGACCATTGTTGCAAAGATCATAATTGCGAACAGTTAACAAAGGGTATGTTGTACAGCACTAACCCTTAGCCAGTCTGTTTTATCTCAACACACTTGATCCAGGTAATCAGTACTGTTTAGCTGGCTCAGGTTTGTAAGGAGCACAACTAACATGGACTTTCCTGAAGTGTCCAATGACAAGACTGAAAGCCCCTTCTCTGCAGGAGTTTTTCAGCTGTGTAAGAGAATGTCACAGTAAAATGTGCCACGTAAAATGTAAATAGCACCCACTGATTTCTCAAGCCATTTTAAATTTCAGTAAATAAATCTGGT
The DNA here is from genome assembly GCA_037974445.1 of Brycinus macrolepidotus. NCBI lineage: Eukaryota > Metazoa > Chordata > Actinopteri > Characiformes > Alestidae > Brycinus > Brycinus macrolepidotus. The sequence goes on along the minus strand of JBBPCZ010000115.1, from coordinate 31,486,842 downwards.
CACGAATGAGTTCCTTTGCATTGTCTCAGTGTAAGTGCATCCCTGGTTTGTTTTTGCCTACTGAAAGTGAAAGCTAGACCCTGAACATGAGGTTTGTTTACATTCAAGGCCTTTTAGAATGAAATAATAAGCATGTGTTTGAATATGGAGAGGATTCTGTTGTGCTGTATAATATGCTGATTTCTGTATATTTATTTGCAATAGCAATAAATAGGGATGTACAGAAGATTAACATATTATTACATTGTTTCTCGCCTGTATTTTTGGAATGTGGAGCCATGTCCACATGAGCTACCATATTGCTGTAAACTGCTTTATGTACTGATGTCTTCCTTTTTTTCCTGGTGAGTGTGTGTGAGGATGGATAATGTGTGTAGTATCTTTTTTTTTTTTTTCTTAAAATGTTAAAATAAATAAAAATTTAAAAAAATACGCAGAGTGAAATGGAGGTTGAGAAAAATACCTTGAGTGAGGGTCCATATCCTATATTTTTCATGTATTTAAATATTCTCCCTGAGGTCCACTTATGACATTTGAGGGTTTTATGTATCAAAAATGATTCCTTTTTACATGACCATATTCTTGTAAAACATCCTTGTATCACTTAGAATGAAAGTCTGTTTTTGTTTCTGTACCTTTATAATACAGCATACAGCGTGATATAAAAGTCTTAGGCACCTGAGAAAATTATATTTAAAAGCTGTTTAGCTGGGTTGTAAATGTTTTTTTAAAAAATCAGTACTTTATTCTCAGGTGTGCTGCTCATGAAATTTCGCAAATTCAGGCATTGGCTGGAGGCATCGAGGAGAAATCTGGAATCATACCCGGCTTCATCTAACCAGCTCACAAAATGCCAGCTACTTTTTGGAAACTAAAAATCTTGATACTTTTACTGCTTTTCGAGTGTTTGTGTTTATTCTAATGTTAAACGGTATTTTCTGGCAGAAAGACTCTTACAGCAGAGATAAATGGATTTAAATAATTCACATGGGTGCCTAAGCTTTCTGGAGAGTACTGTGTATAAATAAGCTGTGTTCTGATTGGCTGCCATGACTATGCTTCATTCAAAAAGCAGTCTAGGCCGAAACACTCCTTATAACTTCAAGAGTGGGCAGAGATATGTCAATGCTTTGGAGTTCAAAACGCCACACTCGAACTAAGCTGTTTTTGCAGCTTAGTTTTTATACTGTTTGACCTGGGGAATGAATCCTTGTAACAGAACTTAAATGCCAAATTTAATTGGAAAAAACACAAGAAAAATCAGTTTTGCATGATAATGACTTTAATGATTATTAGAATTACTGCATACTTTTCCATTTGGCAGAAATAGGCCAAGAGCAAGAATATCCTAGTTACCCCTTTGGATACACACATGAGAATTTGCATGTTCTGTCCACTATTGGGTTTTATTTCAAATATTGCCCCTTGCATAGTGTACAACAGTACAAATGTTTATTATTCTGTGTAAAATACAAACTCAGAAAAAGGAGAAACATCACAAGTATGTAGAAAAGGTCTATTTAAAACTACATTCGTTTTCTTTAAGGTAATAAATACATTTAGGTTGTTACTTTAAAAATGTAAGCCAATAAATATGTTTTTGCTCCTTCACACATGGATCTTAAAGCACCTCATGTTATTCACCATACACAATCTTTATAAAATATCCTCATACACTCAAACATCACATTAACTTGCATAGTTTCCGCTACATAAAAAAAATGTTCACCCTGGATATGGATGACTTTCAGACAAGTGAAAGGGGGAAATATTGACTTGGTATACATTACATAGACTAATAAATATTTCTTATGAAATGTGTTCTAAAAGTAGTTTAACATAAAATGTTAGAATTATTACACTGACAGACATAAAACAAAGCTTAAGGTCAGGAATGTCTTTGCTAATGCCTACAGAAGGACCCCCCTAACTTCTCTGGTGAGGTCTCCAGGTTACAAGACTTTACCATATACCGACCATCTGATTGCGATAAACAAGATTTTCCTGAACGTGATAATATGGGTTATTTTGAAGGAATTCTGATCTGAATATTCTCCCCAGATTTGGTATAAAACCCACAAATCAGCTCATTTGCCCAAACACAAAATCAAAGTAGGTTCCCCAGTACTAAAATCAAGTTTTAAAAAAATGGTTAAAATCTAGCCCAGTTGTTCAAGCTGGAGTGTTGAAATGTTACAAAAAAATAGACAGCACTTATATTGTACTAAAAACCTAGAAATCCTATCTTGATTAAAAACTAAGGTGACTACATTTAACTGTTTTTGACTGGTCTTGTGTTTAATATATACTGGCCTGCACATAATGCGAGCTGGCCTGATGTGTACTGGCCTACATGTTAATCTTTCTGCAGGGAGCTGTAGTACTCTGTGAGAACCTTCCATGCTTTCGGCGCCATGAACCCATCTGGAGGGTTCTCTCCACTGCGGGCCAGTCTCCGCATTTTGGTCCCGGAGATGAACTCAAACTCATCATTCCTGAAAAAGAGCAGACCGCCACAGTTAGAGTTGGTTTGTCTATAAAACTGTCCAGTGTGATTATTATATTTAATTCTTAGATAATAGAAAAATACTGTTTCTCACAGACCAAAACAAGCAGAGAAATTTGAATGGTACACAAATACCATACTTTTGATGAAGTGCTGCTGCTACAAGTTGTGCAGTATTGTTTTGAAAAATCATCATTTTTACAATGCTTTTGGCATTTTTGACATCAAAACAAAAGAAGACTCAAGCCCAAGTCTTAACAGGGAATATGATTTATTAATCATGGAACTTTGCAACCTAACTATTAAATTACTTAACATTTTTAGTTATTGAAGGGGCAGCCCAAAACACAAGGGAACTAAGTGCCTGCTTTCCAAAAATGTTTTTTGTGACATATTACATTATGTCAATGGTAATCATTCCAAAATGCTATATTAACAGGCTAGCTAGCTAATACTACTGGTTTAATCAATTCCGACTAATTGTCAGAGTTGGTTCATGCGCATGTGCAGTGTAACGAATGTCAATATGGATGCAGAAGCAGGCATGACAGCAGCTTCAAAGCTGCTTCTCTGAAAAGCAAATCGACAAATACACTGCCAACAAGATGCAAGGAGCTGTATCGCTGTATAAGGCAAAGCAAGGTTATTCATATAGCACGTTACGAAACACAGAGGTCATTCCGTGTGCTTCATTGAGATAATATAAGTGTAAAAAGAAAAGTAAGCAATAAAAGTAAGATGCAAAATACATTTACATAAGTTTAACAACCAAACAAAGAAATCAGTATAAAAGGATATAGATATGCATGTATAGAAGTGCATGATTTTTGTGCAATTCTTGCTGGTTAACTGAAAGCAACAGAAAAAAGGCTGTTTTTAGCTTCTTTTTAAAAGGCACTGTCATGGTCACTCATTAAAATATGAGCAAAAATGTTTGAAAGCCACTTGTGAGTTCACTGGAGGCTAACATTCATGGTGGAATCTGAAATTGCTCCATACTCTCTAAGTAGTGCAGTACATAATATTCTGACCTCTGCACCCCAAATAATACACTCTACACTGTCTGCAGCCATTTGAGTTTCAGCAACAGTGTACAGTGTCCTATAGATAGAATACTGCATTATTTGTATGTAGGAATCACATTGTTGTGACCTAAATAGCGCCTCAAGGAACTTTCTCATGATGGCATCGTTTGACTTAATATAAATTATATACTTTGTTAATAATAAAAAAGTAAACATGACAAAAGTACTACTTGATTATCAACATTGCATGTGGAATTAAGAGGTGTGTGTGAAAGCTTAACATTGCTTTGGTAAAAAACTGAATATATAGAGAAACGAGTAACTGACAATAAGTAAATGCTTGAAGGTTATTACAACAGTGTAAAACAAACCTATTTAATACTGAACACAGAGGAAAAAACTCTGATGGTAGAGATGTCTTACCGCTCCTTGTCATAAAAGTCCATTGCCCTCTTCACTTTATTGTAAGCAGCAACTCTGAATGGAATGATCTCCACAGAAGTGAGGCCTGGGGCCATGGTCAACACTTTTCCTCCATGCGTCGGCTCATACAGGTCCTGTTTGGTCTCTGGATGCGGCATACCAGCAGGATCGCGGCCCACAATGTAAAAGTTGGCACCAGCTATCATTCTGGCCCTGCAATGCCACTGTACCTGAGGGGACACATTATAGACACATTATACACTCGGTCTAACAATTTTCTCCTCATGTCAAAGAGTGACAGGTTCTTTCACTTCTTATTAGTACAAAACCTGCCAAATCTTAAGATCAGGCCTTCAGCTTCAGACCTTAAATCAAGTCTGTGGTCTTAGATTTTGTAATCAGTTAACTGAAATGTTCATATAGCTGACCGGCAGTATACCCTCATACCTACTAGTGGTATAAAAATCCAGAGCCAGAAACTGGATTCAAGGTCTGAAGATCTCTGCCTTTTGGTTTTAGTTTTTATTTCACAGTTTGAAACTATACTAACATTTCACAGCAGTCTCATATATTTGGTCTTTTAGTAGTTAGCTGTAGCAATCTTACCTCAGTAGGGCCAGCGTACATCATGGGTGAGGGGAAGATGGCCACAATGGTCGTGGATGGATCCAGCACACCCTCCTCCAGCACAGCAGCGTGCTGCTTCATGCGCCAGTCCAGAGGCACATCATCCTCCTTGGTCCAGCCGCCCAGTGGGTGTAGCAGAAGCACCGGGTTTTTGTAGCCACGCTCCAGCAGGCGTCGCTTGGTGTCCTGCATCAGGAGGGCATGGCCATTGTGCACGGGGTTACGCAGCTGGAAGGCAAAAATGGCATCTGGGGAAGGAGACATAGTTTAAGTTGCATCTTGTGGATCAGGAAATGTTTATAGAATCCATGTGACCCTTTAAATCAACAAATAAGTCACAGAGAAAAAGCACTGTTTGAGGGCAATATACAGAGTAATGTACAATAATATACATTACAGTCACCAATCCTTATTGCATTTGGATGTTACTACAGCTTTAAAAACACTGATATTTTTATTTTAAAAAGGCTTCTATTTTAATTACAGTACAGTACAATACATTGAATAGCACCACATTTACCCTTAGAACAGACTCAAGTTTCTTAGACGACAGGGTGTCAAATTTAATTCACTCATTTTGACCTCTAGTGGTGGAAACAAATATGACAAATTTTCCTCTCGATCAGAGTCAAGTCACATTTGATTCAAATCAGATTTTTGAAATTTTTGTTGCCATTTGGGGGCTGACAGCATTACATCATATATTATATTTTAAGCACGGAGAGCTGATGCTTTTAATAGACAATTGGGTAACATATTTTTACTTTGTATGCAGTAGTTTTACTTTCAGTAAAGACTTTAATTTAAAGCCTGACTCTAAATAGTAATTATTAATGATAGTTAATGTTACCTGTTGACCAGGTCATCCTACTCTGTTATATTTTGTTGAGGGACATAGCATGATTGTTCTGTTAGCATGTTATAGTGATTAAAGTGCTAAGTTTGGCCTGCATCTCTCTAAAAGAAGTTGGTATAGTATATAAATACTTTTATCACAGTTTATAATACTATTTACTCCCCAGTCCATACATCCGTATATATGAATTTAGCTGCAAAATTTGCCCATTTTAAATTTTCATTTCACAAAAAAAAACACACTGCCTTCTTAACTAACAGCAGTTTAGCCCTGTCTGCCCACAACAGGTATGAAGGACTGTTTCAGTCCAGACTACGTTCTGGGTGAGCCGTGTTACAAAGCAGCCATTTGGAACAGAGGGAGTTTACGGGCATCAGCCAAAAGCCACAGGAACCAAATCAGCCTGGTCATGTAGAAACTGTTTTTGATTAATAAAAGCACACGACAGTCATAGGGGAAAAATTAAATGCAAAAAAACATATGAGCCCATTAAAAATTACCCCATACTTCAACATACACTTTACCTGCACTCATTTCCTTGAACTTTTGCTGGAGCTCCTTGGGGGTGAATCGATATTGGTCTAAGCCATCATCCCATCTAATTCGCTCCAACACCTCCAAATCTCCACCAGCCAACCAACCACCTCCTTCCAGAACCATCTGAGAAGGAAGTCAGAGTCATTACCTTTTAAAGCTCACAAACATGAATCACTATAATATTCTATAGGCATATATTCTATAGAAACAGCACATAGAAAATGACTAAAATTTATATCATTTTGTATGACAATGCAGTCTCAATAGGTTAAACTGAGTGTTAGATTGTAGATTTTCTCTCGCCTTGATGTAAGGGTGCTGAGGACATGTGGTGCCCCACTGCCTCGCACAGCGCTCCTCTTTACGATGCTCGTAAAACTCAGGGTTCCGCAAGATGGCTACTCTACGACCCTTAAACTCCAGTGCAAAAGCAGCACAACTCTCCAGCCTCTCTTTGTCCTCCTTAGATACTGGCAGCACAATAGGCACAGACAAGTTGATTGTTCCACCTAGAAGTAATACAGTTTTAGATACTGATTAGTCAGTCAGTTGTAGACAACACATATTATAGAATAAAGCCTATGCATCACTTAGTTAAATAAAGAAGTGCTCTTTAAGGCTCTATAATATTCATATGGCACACACTGTCATTCCAGTAGATTGCAATGTGCTACAAAAATCTGGGGAAGATATGGCTTCTACTGCTTGCTGGTACATTTGTTAAAAGAAGACATCGTTTAATCATACAGACTTAACTTTAGAGGAAACCAGAGATGACACAAAGGTTTGATTAACAATAGTGGAAAGATTAATCAATTACAGAAATAAATATTAGTTGCAGGCCTATACATAATGTTACACTGACATTCATTCAAGAGATTCAGAGATTTCATATAGTATACTTTGGAACCAAGTTTGGAGAAACAGAACAGAAAAATGCAGTAAAAGCACAACTTTATTTAGTCATAAGGCATTGTGCAATACACCAGTTTGGCCCTCTGCTTACTGTTGTGCACTGTTCTAGATGTAACAGATGAATTTTCTATAGTTGTATCTGATAGTGTACATATTAATGGAAAGGCTACATTGTATTAAAATGCTGAACATCATTACCATCAAGCAGGGTCCCGAAGTGAAGGACCTGCAGGAACTCTCTCTCCCTCATAAATCCTTTCAGAGGAGTGGCCCATCCTTCAGCCAGCACCTGAACCCACTGCAGATCCAACTAAAAAGTCAAAGAGGAAAATTCAGATTCTTATGTTTTGTTGCTGAATCACTGCTCCACTATATATCATAATTATTTCTATTTAATTCACCTGATAAAATGAAAACTCTTGCTGACTGAGGCAGTCAAGGCAAGGCAAGGCAAGTTTACTTGTATAGCACACTATCACACAGGTCATTCACTGCGCTCTATGAAAATAAAATAAGCATAAAAAGAAAAGTAAGATTTAAGATAAAATAAGTTAAACAAAAGGTAGAGAAAGCAATACAAAAGAAATAGACAAAGGGCATGATTTTTGTGCAAATTATACTGGTTAACTGAAAGCAGCAGAAAACAAGACTGTTTTTAGCTTTTTGAAACAGGCAACAGTTGAGTCAGATCTGATCTCAATGGGGAGCTGGTTCCAACAGTGGGCAGCACAATGACTAAATGCTATTTCACCCTGTTTCGATTCAGATCTGAGCACCACTTCCTGACCAGCTCCTGCCGATCAAAGAGACCAACCAGGGAGATCTCAGAGATATGTTTAGAGCCAAAACCATTGAGTGGCTTATAAACAACGAGTAATACTTTGAATTCAATTCCGGATCTAATTGGGCATCAGTAGAAGGACCTGAAAATATGAATAATGTGCTCTTTGTTTTTTGGGGGTTTTTTTGTTGTTAGAATTCTAGCAGCAGCATTTTCAATATGCTGTAGTTGTCTAGTGGTCATTTTGGGTAGCCCAGTGACAAAAGCACTGTAATAATCAACCCTGCAGGATATAAAGACATGAATAAGTTTCTCTAAACTATACTTATATAACTACATGCTATGTTTTGAGATGGCACAATGATTTATTTATAGCTTCAATGAGATCACTAAGATACCATCCATGACTTCACCAATTTTTTTTGACATGTTGTAGTCCTTATAGGCCTAAATTCCAGACTGGCACTGAGTTGCCCTCTTCCTTTGTTCCCAGAAAGAACTACCTCTGAACTGTCTTTATTTATTTGAAGGAAATTGTGTTGTATCCAGCCATTTACTCTTTTGAGGCATGAAAGTCTATGGAACTGAAGCAATTTGGTGAAAGAGCTATACAGACTTGTATGTTGTCTGCAAAGCCACCTTTTGGAAAATCTGGGCAAGAGAAAGCAAGTACAGGTTGAACAAATAGGGGTCCAAAAATGGGAGACTGGAAATAGGCCTGTAATTATTATTTGGTGTGGAGGCGTCCAAGTTTCTCTTTTTCAGGAAGGAGTTTGATAACAGCAGTCTATACTGATGCTGGGAACATGCATTTACATTTACAGCATTTTGCAGATGCTCTAATTCAGAGTGATGTACATGGGTGCTTTGTAGTCCACAAGAAAACATGTCCCTCACACTAGTAAGCCTAGACTTAAAATTAAGAACTTAAAATTAAGAAAAGAGAGGAGAGAAAGGATTTGGTAGCCATTTCCACCACTGAAGAACAGGAAAGAGATGTTTCAGGTAGAGTCAAGGATGACAGGATGAAGACAGGGAGCAAAAATAACAGGGAACAGTTGAGGAAATGGTGGTGGAATGGTTGGAGTAGGTCTGGAGAGCGAATGTGAACGACAAAAGAGAATAGTCGGAGAGATGGAGAAGGGTAGCCAAAACGTTAAGTGCAGGAGTAGCTCTGGTGAAGACAAGGTCAAGGACATTAACCCACGTTATGGGTTGGAGGAAACTTGTTGAGGTACAGAGCAAAACAAGACAGAAGCCTGAGGATGCTGCAGGTCTGCAGCTTCTCATTTGGGAGGTTGAAGTCACCAAGAAGAATGAGTAGAGAGTTGTCAACTGGGAATGAACTGAGGAGGATGTCTAGTTCTTCAATTAAGGTTCCTACTGCCCTGGGGGGACAGTATACAATAATGATGTGGAGTCTTGTGTGATGAGTTGCATTGACAGAATGGAATTCATAAGACAAAATATTGAGGTGTGAATAGGAGACAGGTATGAAGCACCATTTGGGGAATAAAAAAAGTCCTGTGCCCCCTCCTCTTCTAGGCTTGCAAGGGGAGCGCGAGAAAGCAAAAGCAGAAGTGAGAGCTGCCGGTGTGGTCGAATGCTCTGGTGTAATCCAAGTTTCAGTAAGAGCCAAGAAGTGGAATGAGTAAAAAGATGCCAGACCAGTGATGAAATCTGTCTTTTGCACAGACGACTGACAGTTCCATAGTCCACCACAAATCAAAGTTAGAGAATGGATGGACAGAGATGGATGCAAAAGGTGATTGGTATTACTGCCCCTCTGCCCCTCTGAAGCACATCTACTAGGACGGGATATGTGGACGGCTACTGGAAAAATGTTAATATAAACAGGCAGAAACACAAAGAGCAAAGTTAGTTAGCCTAGCTTAGTTAGAAAGAATACAGACACAAGAGAACACAAGTGCAGAGGTAGCTGCAGGGCAAATGGTAGACCGTTGGAGTGCATGGCTATATATAGCACCTGCTGGACCTGCCCAGCAATTCACAGTCAATCAACTCAGACCAGGTGAAAGGAGTTCAAACAAATGTTGCTATTGTTCCTATTAATGATGTTAGAGAAATGAAGTCATCTAGACCTGTTTAACTTAGAGTAGTAAATACAGGAACTCTCTTTGAAAATGTCAATCAGTCTGAAGTTGACTTTTTCTCCATTTATGCTCAGTTTTTTCTGATTCACTACCACTGTAGCGTTTCTCCATGTTGCTTTCTTTCAACCAGAAATCAGCAGCCTTTACAGGTGCTATATAACATCAAAGACCCTAAGAACTGAGAGATAAACTGATTAAGACATACACAGATTTAGCTGTTATACTAAGTAACATAGACATGGTTTCCATAAATAGTTGTTTGGAACAAAAAGCCTATCAAAAAAAACAAACAAAAAAAACCCCAGAAATGTCATTCACAGAAGGAACACTGACACACATACTGATAACCAAATCCAACGTATGACCTTTCATATAATTTGGGCCAGTCCTATACTCTACCAGTGTCAAATAAAGCAAGGAGTTCTTTAGAACTGGTGTTGTCAATGTACAAATATGTAGAAATGATTTCATGATTTCTTTATTGATGATTCAGAGAATTCATCAATAAAGTTTAGATTTCGATTTTCAGTATTTTGATGGTCTGTAGATAACAACTAGTAAAATTCTCAGCGAGCTTTTCATCACATTCAAATTATTCAAATGAATTACATTTACAAAGTGATATCTGCTTTCATTGAAATGTATCTTGCCACTACTCCCCCACCTTTTCTGCCAACTCGAGAAACACTTAAAAAGCTGTTTCAAGGAGAACTGGTGATAGAAATAAGATCGTTAACTAAAAGTGACTTGGTGGCAGGTAACTGAACATTAAATACCATAGTTACTTAGCACCAGAGGATATGATGACAGTTTGTGGGTTGAAGGCAAGCATGCTAGTGTGGCAATATGGAAATCTGTTAATTTCAACAGTTCAACAGAATCCCACACTGAACACATTGTGAATTGCTTAGTGTTGCATTACCTTGGTGATGGATACAGTCGGGAGAACGTTGGCATCACTCAGTGCCAGGTTCAGCTTGTTTTCAGAGACAAACAGCTCATTGATTTCCTCAGTTACACCACTAGGAACAATTCCCTGCAAGCAGTAAAACCTTATTATCATCCAAATCCCCAGCAACTGGTGCATCAACAACATTCTAATATAATGTGATATAAATATTCTTAAGAACTAATATTATAACAAATAACTGTGTGAACAGGGGGAAGACATTCTAGAATAGTGTAAAAGTAGGGCTGCACGATTATGGCCAAAATGATAATCACGATTATTTTTATCAATATTGTAATCACGATTATTAATCA
>JBBPCZ010000115.1:31463054-31475695 GCA_037974445.1 Brycinus macrolepidotus | reverse complement strand
TTCTGGAACGAAATTTCAAATACAAAAAAGTACACGGACCTTGCACCCTTCGCTGTTGTGTATGCTGGTTGTGTCTGTTTGGAACAGTATGTGGTTTGGCTATGGGTAAAAGGACGACCAATGAATATTAAAAAAACAGAGAATGCGCTCCTCTCTATTCCTTGGGCGGCTGGTAGCCTAGTGGTTAGGGCGTTCGCCCTGCGATCAGGAAGGCTGGGTTCGATTCCGGCTCCCCGTGTTCCTGCTTCACTTGGTGAATGGGTTAAATGCAGACTGTGTGCTGTGGTGTGTTCACGTACGACCGAATGATCACTGTCACTATACAGGGTGGATACAAAAACATTCTGCTCGCGACATAACGTCTCACTCTGTCACGATTTGAGGTTGCCGCTCATACAGTCTGTGTGCTTGTTCGCCCCTGGTGGTTGGCTATTGGTTGAGAAAGTGCTTGGTTTGATGTGCACCAGAGCCGCTATTCAAATGTTAATATCACTGACGATTTAATCGTGGCAGCCAAAATCGTGATCGTGATTAAAATTCGATTAATTGTGCAGCCCTAAGTAAAAGCATGGAGGACTTTCAAGAACTGTGTGATTGAGTGTAAACGTGGGAGCACATTCAAGGGCAGTATGAATTGGAAGTGAACATGCTAAAATATAATGAAATTGGGGGGGAGTGGTCTTATAGAGACCCCCAAAAGTCCCTGGGTTTGTTGGTCTTTGTAAGTAAACAAGACAGTGTGTTCTGGCCTTTATGAATCTTCCAGTCTCTTTGGTCAAACAGCACCAGAGGTTATTCTGTCATTTTCATGATGTTTAACAATGTCCTCAAACTGCTATAGATGCCCACCTGGTCCTTCAGAAGCTCCACCAATTGTTGGATGCACTCGTTCACAGCGAGTTCTCCAGTCTTCAGCACAAGTTCCGGGCAATCTGGTTTCTCATACTCAGAGTCAATACCCGTGAACCCTAAGAGGTCAGAGAACCAACGTTTGTGTTCAAATTGTGATGATCATTCAAAGAATTATATATTTCATTAACAAAGAACTCATATGTTTGGGGATTTGGTGACCCCTCTGGTGGAAAGATGTAGTTGCAAGCAACTTGCAGAGGAATATTGTTGTAATATCATCTTTCAGCTGACAAATCTGGGCAAACAGGGCTGCTATTTCAAAGCATCCTCCACGTTCAACGAGCAGATGTAGCATTAGGAAATTAGCCCAAGCGCTCTGTTTGGAGTAGCCCAGCACATGTGCTCTCAATTTTATAGCACTGGATGGGGAATCAAATTTTCGCTCTTATGAGTAATGGCAATGGTCATCATATTATCATATTATTCACTCCTGCACTGTGTGTATATATATATATATATATATATGTATGTATCATGTACGTGTGTGTGTGTGTGTGTGGTTGTGGTATGGGTTTCATTTAAACAAAGCAGGAACACACACGATCACTTGAAAAGTGAGATCAACTGATTAAACAAATACAATCAGGTTCCCTTCTGCTTGTTTGGCAGCCACACCAGTCCTTTGCAGATAAGATTGGACAACCTTGCTTTAGACAAAAATATCTCATTTTTGTGTACCTTTAATCTCCCCAGCACGGGCCTTTTTATAGAGCCCCTTGACATCCCTGCTTTCACACACCTCCAGCGGAGCGTTCACAAACACCTCGAAGAACGGGAGACCTGAACTCTTATGGATCCTCCTCGCTTCATTTCGGTCCTTAAATTGGTCATTGCAAAACGCAAAGCAAATAACATTTTTTTATTCTGTTGCTCTGTGACATTTACAACACAATTCTGAAATGCTCTTAATATGGTACATCTTTGAGAGAATGATAAACCTCACCTTGGCGAAAGGAGAGATGAAGCTGGTGATGCACACTAAGCCGGCATCAGCAAACAGCTTGGCCACTTCTGCAATGCGGCGGATGTTCTCTTCTCTGTCTGATGCAGAGAAACCCAAGTTCTTGTTCAGGCCGTGCCGAATATTGTCACCATCCAGAGAGTAGCATGGAATGGCATGAGAAACAAGGTACTCCTCCAAAGCAAAGCCAACAGTTGTCTTCCCTGCTCCTGACAGCCCTGGACAGAGATAATATCACACTGAGACCATTCAAATAAGAACTGGGCAATATGGTGATACTGTCATATATTACATTACAGTACACGTTTTTGGGCATACTATGATATCAGTACTTGCAAACCGACACAAACTGCATGTGTCATAACAAAGAGATCATTATTAGTCTTGTTTAAAAGGTTCTAATGAAGTGCCGCGCGTGAAATGCTGAATAAAAATCAACTACACCAAGTTATTTAATGGAATTTGCTTAAAGGTGGTGCAACAGGTTCTTTTTGTCTGTTTCAACTTACCAGATGTCAGAAAAAATAAATATTGTGAATGTATTTTAATGATAAATATAATCATGAATATTTATTGAAGTATCGAATTTAGGACTTTTTTGATTATATGCATGACTAAGTATTACAGTATTAACACACAGGTTACACTTCACCCGAGGTATATGGATGCCCACCCTACATTTTCAGCCCATTTAAAATGTTTACTATTTTGATTCACTCATTTTGAAAAGACCACGCCCTTTAATTTGGCTGCTAAAAATGCAGCTCAGGCTGAGGAAAGGAAAGCGCGAGGGAGAGGAACGGAGACAGTGGGAGAACGTGCAGCAGGTGTAGAACTTGCATAGAGCTACTACAGCAGATGTCATAGCTAAATTTTTATAGGTATTCTGAAGTGTGCAATTTGACTGTGTTAGCAAAGCACCTTGTGTTTTTTGGGCTAGATTAAACCTTCCTGAAATATAGTCACAAGAACTGACTATACATTAGAGATGTGTACTTTGGTCATTACAGTGGTCATTAGAAATTCTAGCTCATGTCTTTATTATCAATGTGCTTCGCTTCTTTTGGTAGTGATTATGGTTTTAGTATCAGTATCATTATAGAAAAATGCAGTATCATGCCATCTCTAATGGCCTCTTGCTTTATGTGACTGGGTAAGGGTTTCACTCTGGGTGAATATAAGTAAATCAGACCTGTCAGCCAGACAGTGCAGCCTCGAAAGCCTCCTCTTGTTCCAACAACTTGGCCTCGTTTGCTTCTGCTCACATGGTGGGCCTGGTACACAATGTTGGTTGCCCTCTGGAAATCCTAGAAAAATGGATATGGATAAAAAAAAAAAAAATCAACAATGAATATGGGATCAGATTTGGTTTAGCAAGTAAATAACTAAACAATCTGGAATTCATACCATCTGTACTATATTCACTAAACATCAGGGGTGTAAATCTTAGATCCTGATAACAATTCCATTCAATTCAATTAGGCTTCTTTAGAAAACAACAAAATGCATGAAATCTTTAGGGAACTCATATTCATATTCATTTAATCACACAGTTTCAGCCAAAAAAAAACAAGTGCATATATTATGAAACACAGAACTCATTATAATCAGTTCTAAGTTTCCAAAACGGGTACAGCTTCAGATTATTTTTCCACACAGTCTCACTTCAGACCGCTCTTCCAGACATTTTCATAGAATCATACAAAATAAGTAGCAACAGGAAATTCCAGGGTTGGAAGAGTGCCAGAGGTAATTATTTGAGACAAGTCATTTCATTGCATAATGTGCTGCTACTTAACTCTAAAGTTATTCAAATCCTACTTTATTACAAAAACGTCTTTCACCACCACCTCAACCACTTCCAAGCCTCTATGCACCAGCACTGCATTTTGCATAACTCTGACCTCTGACCATAAAGAACAGCAAACAATGCAGCAACATTTTTTTGTGAATGTTATGTAATAACTGAAGTTTGAGAAACTCCACCCTCCTAGAACATACCCCTGGGTGATTTTGCTGTTCTCGGTGTAAGCGCTGGAACAGTTGGCTGAACAGTGCTCTTAAACATTAGATCCTTCCAATTGCACCGATCAAGAACGCAGGGTTGTGAGTGTGTACTACTGGTTCTACACTTTGCTCGTTTCTGGCATCAGCTTTCAAAGTAGGGCTGCCGCCATTGGTATTAACAATCAAGTAACCTACCAATTATTTTGATGAGTAACTGAGTAAAGAGTTTTTAAAAAGGTCAAGTAATAAAAACAGAGTTTATAATATCATGCCATTCATAGCCTTTGGAGGATTAAAAAATTTGCTATTAAAAACAAATACCCAAAAAGCCTTTAACTGAAACAGCTTATTTTATTTACCTTGTTAGCTCATGTTCCTTTCATATTATGCATCGTCACGCTATTTTAATGAGACGATTTCTATTTTCCACTCATTTTTGATTAGTGACTTCTGCCTCACGAATAAAACGTCTCCCAAGGTTTGATTACATCACCGTGCACCAGCGGGCAAACTAAAATAATATCAATCAATAATATCACCTTTGACTTTTGAAGGGGCATTTACTGAACGAAGGTGATTGGCATGATAGAAACATATGGGTTTTAACGTAAAATCCCAACGTAAAATCCCTTACAATTAGAGTACAGAATGTCCTTGGACTCAAGTGAACTGTGAAGATGGCCAATGCAGTTGTTTTGGGGAGTAAAGCTGGTGCAAAGCTTTTTTTTTTTTTTTAAATAAAGGCGTATTTTAATCAAGACTTCATGAAATTGCATTTTTTAAACTAAGTGATTGTTTAACTGAGTAACCATGACAGTAGGCATAAACTTATGGAAATTATGGAATAACTTGAATTGTATGAATTGTGAAATAATGAAGTTTGGGAGAAACATCCATTACTGAACTCTCCCACCTCTTAGACATTCCCATCTTCCCACTTTCATTCTATTTTATGATTTTTTTTCTCCTACACTCCACTTTCAGCTCTTCAGCATGTGGGGTCTGGCCTTCTAGCCCAAAAAAGAAGCCCAGAAACTTTAGTCCAGACTTTTTCTCCTTTCTACATTTTTGCATTCACTCCTCAGACCACAGTCATTTCACTGAAAGTGTCCTTTGCTCTGAATTTTAAACTATACACACTAGCTGGCTTTTTACCACTGATGCCTCTGAAATCTCCTGTGAATGTATCACAGTCAGCACAGCTACCAAGGTTAAAAAAAAAAAAAAAAGTATGAGCCACGAGGGAGGGGCCTCTGGGTGGACGGACGAAACAAACAGGACTATTCATGCTGACCAGTGGAGAGGTGGCCAGACTGGAGCTGCATTCTGGAGCACAGCCATATTTCTTTCGGCCTTTCACTCTCCCTCCATCTCTTTTCTCCATAGGTTCACCATCCATCAGGAACTCTTCTGATTCCCGTACACAACATCCCCACTTCTTCTTCGCCCACAACAAAGTGCTTATTTCATCATGACAAAACCAACACTGTGACGAGCTTAGGGTGGTTCACTGTAAAACTGGCAAAGCAAGCAGAAACCCACAGAGAGAGAGAGAGAGACAGACAGAGAGAGATAGAGAGACAGACAGAGAGAGTGGGAGACAGACAGACAGATAGAGAGAGACAGACAAACAGACAGAGAGAGACAGACAGACAGAGAGAGAGAGAGGCAGAGAGAGAGAATGAATCACAGTAAGATGACCCACTAAGAGTTAAATAGGCAGCTAAAAGACAGTAAAATATGAACTAATGTCTGTAAAGGTGTGTGTGAGGGGTGTAGTACAGGGAAAAAAGACCCCGATTTCCAGCACCTGCACCCCACACCAACGCTTTATAATCTGCTGTAAAACTTAAACACACAAGCTGAAAATACACAAGCTTCGTCCGAACGATGAAACGGAGATTTAAACCCAATTTAAAGCACAACTCTGTAACTCTACCCCCTCTCAACACCCGCTACACCGAGAAGTCCCGGAGAAACGAACAGAAGAAACGGACAGACAGCGGCTCGGTCGGTTCGGTTCTGCAGTAAGAGTTTCACACAGTTCCTCAGACTGACACCCTCTCTAACCTGCCGTCAACTAAAACTCATGAAGAAACACATGATCTTTATCTGTCCCCTCAGAGAAAGAGAGAGAGAGAGATAGTGTGATAGTGGGTGCTGAGAGTTTCTGAGAGTGCTCTCACCGTTTTCTGCTTTTTGGTCCCGGACATGGTCGCCGTTCAGCACCTCGGAGCCGGAGGAGCAGGAGGAGGAGGAGAGGATAAGGACAAGAAGAGGAGGAGGATAAGGAGGCTGGAGGTGAAGATCAGCGAGCGGAGGAGACGGAGGAGGGGAAAAGCTTGGACACGTAGCACAGAAACTTTTCTTCCTGCCGTCCTTGGAAAGGCCCTCCTCACACGTCAGAGGGACGACCTCCCACTGTAGCCGGTAACACACAGAATCACACACACACGCACAATCACAAACAAAACACACACACACACAGACACATACATACACAAACACACACACACACACACACACACACACACACACAAACAGTCACACACAAACACACACACACACACACACACAGTCACATACACACACACAACACAAACAAAATCTCTCTCTCACACACACACACTCAGGCTACATTTATAGTGGGAAAACAACAAAATCATATACACAGCCAGACAGAATCACACACACAAATCAAACAAAATACACAAAATCACACACACACAGAAAGCACCACATTTATAGTGGCAAAACAACAAAATCATATACACAGGCACACAGAATCACACACACAACAAACAAAACACACAAACCACACACACACACACAGGCTTCATTTATAGTGGGATCCAAAAGGTCTAGACTTATTTCATTTGTTATGAAAAACTACTGAGAACAGACCCTTAAAACCATTAGGACTCAAATCTTATGGTTTTGCTGCCTAATAAACTGTAAAACTGGCAAAGCTGGCAGATCTAAGTGCAGAAACCTTACAGACCCAGCACTACAGCACACAGCAGTGACAGTAATGAGTAATAAGACATGGTGGAGAGAGAGAGACTCTATTATAAGGTCACCCCCCTAAGAGTTCACAACTAAAAGACAGAGGAAAAAAGAAGTGTAAGTGTAAAGTGACCATTTGTCATTCGTGAACACTCCACAGCACAGTGTGAACAGCACAAAATTCTTCTCTGCATTTAACCCATTCACCAAGTGAAGCAGCGGGCAGCCAGGAACACAGCACCCAGGGAGCAGTGTGTGGGGACAGTACCTTACTCAAGGGTACCTCAGAGGTGCCACTAGCAGTCCTGGGATTCTGACAAACGACCTTCTGATCACAGGGCCAACTCCCTAACCACTAGGCCACCAGCTGCACCTGAATGCCACTTACGCTATGAAGTCACAAAGTTGTGTAAACAAACGTTACTGAGTGGTGCAGTAATGGTACCCTTCTACCCCCCATCTCCAGCTCCTGCACTACACAGAAGCTACATTTACAGTTGGATGCAAAAGGTCTCAATACAGACTAATTTCATTATTCACAAAAACAAATAGAAAAGAATTTGATCTGATGGTTTTGCTTCCTAATAAGAACTGGCTTAAGGGTAAACATTAGACATTACTGGTTTCCTGTTAAACACCTTTAGATCCCATGTGCCTGAAATCAGGACCATTAGGACCATCAGGAAAACATAAAATGCTTTTACTAACCATTTGACTTCCTTACAAAACTACCAGGAACGAGCAGACACCATCATTGTTTACCAGTATTTACAGATTTAGTGAAAGTCAAATGTCTCAGAATTTGACATGTAAACCATTTTCTCCAACCCTGCTTGAATCCTGGAATCCAGCACAAAAGTTTCTCTGATGCTTCTCTGATGTGTCCAAAGATGTTTGGTGGGGAGACTTGAAATCTCAGAAGAGTATTTATCAAACAGCTGAAACATGACTTCTCAGTTTAATCATGCTCTCTAGAATAATAACCATCATCCAAGTACAAATATATATTGATTTTGGGTAAAGGATCAAATAAAACAGCTCTTTGTAGTGGACTTTTGGACTCTCACTATACATTCATACAAGTTAGACATGTCAAAAGGAGTTAGTATGCAAAAGCTTCCTCAAGTCTTTGAGAAAATGTATCAGACTGGTATAGCTTTTATTTGTGTTTGCCAAATATCTGAAAAAGAGGGTGTGTTGGACACACATAAATTAACAACTAAAATGCAAAGCAAGCTCTGAACAGGATAAAAATAAAACATCCTGGTTGTGGGCAAGAAACGTTTAATTTATAACAGTAAGACCACGTCAATTAAGAAATATAAAGTCATCCTAAAGTCATTCACAGTCAAAGTCACACAAATATTTGGTACCTTAGAATCAGAATTCCTTAATTTGGCAAATCAGTAATAACCACACGCTGATATTTTCAACCAACCAAAAAAGTAAATAAATAAAGCACAAAAACCCAATTTGGTCTCATTTGGTTAGACCTCACTTGTGAGATTTAAAAAAAAAACATTTAACATTAAGAAAACTGTCAAGAATATAAAAATCAATGAGGTCTCTTTCTGGTCCACTTACAGTACAAGAACTCCTCACTCTCAGTGCCACTCCCACACTCATATCTAAGTCATAGTTCAGTCTTTGTCAGGTTAACTTTCGGTATCTCACATTCCTTCTTAAAATCACACCCATCCAGAAGATCAGCATAGTGGTTCCTGACTGTTTCATACAGTGGAGCTGGGTGATTAATGTTGGGAAAGAACATTGGATTCTCATTGAGAAAGAACTGGAGTCTGAGTCCATCACTACACTCGTACAGGACAAACAGCAGGTTCGCCGAGTAAGGCACAATCCGACTGGTGCGGAACTTGCGGCTGTGCTGCTGCGAGAAGTTTTCTGCGGTTAGTGGTGTTTCATCCCTGAAGAAACCCATCAGAGAGAGTAGAGGCAGCAGAGTCTCAGCATGGCCCACCTGGATGCTAACTGCCTTGGTCACTTCTCCAAACCTGACCAGTTAACAGGGACAAAATAAGATGGTGTCTCTTTAAAAACTAAAGGAGCCAAATGAGAAGAACCACTGTTGGTTCTCTAAGGAACTTTTTTAATGGACAAATCTTTAAAAGAACATAGTTAAAACCCCTCAATTTAAAGCTGTATTAGGGAACCCAAAGTGGTTCGTAATGGGAACGTTCCAAAAAAAATCCTCTTTGGCACCTTTATAACAAGATATCAGCATTATGACATTTTAACATTTTTTGACATTTTTTTGACATATTTCCAAAACAATCATAACAGTAGATTTATCAGGCTTGTTCATCTGTGCCAAGAAGCAGATATAATGTTCAACAAGCGCTCTAACTGGCTTGACAGGTTGTAAAGAAGAGGGGATGGTTACCATAGTGTGAGTACTCAACATTACCATAGTGTGAGTAAGTCAACATTCTATAATACTGTAGTCCTAGTTGGTAGACAGCAATGCCGGATTTGAGGGTTAGTGTGCTTTGAGCTTGTAACTTGTCCTTCGGTTAAAATGTACCTTCTTAATCAATTCATTTTGGCATTTTGGACACAATTTGGGGGGCTAATAAAGATTCCTTAAAAAACCTAATAGGGCTGTATGATCAGAGCTGGCCAAAATCAGAATGGGCAGATTCTTCCTCTGATCCGTGTTGCAATTTTATGATGAAAATACCGTAAGCCAGGTAAATGCGTTAGCACTGCATTTGAATATTGCTGCATAATTATGCTAAACAGGCGGTGGCTGTAGTGTAGCCCCTGCTCTCAACACAGTAGACTTCCACACAGTAGGAGTAAGAACACCATGATATACTAAGACTCTTTGGGAAAGACTCCTAACGCTATATTAACCTACACTATATTAACCTGTAACATGATTAGATGGTAAGTTCCCCTGGGAAGGACTGTCTGTACAGATGTAATGTAAAAATGCTATTTAAACAGACAACTCATTTTTGGTTTAAGAATTTAAAATGCTTGGCAGAGTTTCATGCAAAAAAAAGCCCAATAAAGATCAGCCAAAAAATGGACCTTTGGTCAAACTGGCTTTTTATCTGTGCCTCCCTACATCCCAACCCTTCCTTAAACAAAAGCGGTGAGCTCATCAACCCATAAATGCAACTTTAAAGTAAATGCCCTGGTAGTTCTAAAGTACAGTTGAGACAGTCTTACCTATAATCATATGAAGCCTGGTCAAGTCGCCTGAAAGCATAAATGCAACTTTAAAGTAAAACTACCCGGGTAGGTCTAAAGTACAGTTGAGACAGTCTTACCTATAATCATATGAAGCCTGGTCAAGTCGCCTGAAGAGGTCATGAAAGAGGGAACAACTTGATTTGCGATTGATGTCATAGCCATATCCCCTTTTCCAGTACTGTTTTAGGTCGTTTTTATATTCGAGGACCTTAAAATGGCCAAAAAAGACAGACAGCTTTATAATACATTAGTTAATCAATCATTATCAACTTAAAATCAGACATTTGTACTTTATTAGCTTGTGCTCCTGATCGCTGAACCGTGTACCAGTGGGTGGGTAAAATTATATTATCCATTAATCTCATGTTTCACCTCCCTCTCCAACCATCCCCACTGAGAGAAATGCTCAGCTAGCTCAAACACCCTCTTGATACAGTATTTTACTCGGAAATACGTGTACAGAAGAAAGATGTGATTTAAGAGCTTAAGTGTGGAAAGTGCATACTTCTGCATCTGTTGTATCCAGTAAATTGCACCACGGGGAATTCTCAGACTTGATCGCAAATTCATAAGAGCACAGGAAGAAAGCTGCCTCAACCAAATCTGCAACAAAGTGAAAGGACATTGTCATTAGAAGTATTATACTAACAGTTCCATTATATCAATTCTACTGATATCAAATGGTAAAAGACACATTTGCTTAAGTTTTACTAAATACATATAAGGCCACACCAAGACAGAGGTCAGCTTTTTAACTCCATCCAATTGTGTCCCTTCATCATTAAAAAACAATAATAATAACCTGGTGTAATTTGGCTGTGTGGAATCTGCAAGCGACTGGCTATCCTCCTCCGGACTGCATCCATCCCCACAGACGACTTGAAAATGTCAACTTCCTTCAAAGCTGTCTTGTTGTTCTCGACAATATCAACAAATTTTTTGCACTGATCAAAGAATCTCATCAGTGAATCATTCACATAGTGTTTGAAACCCACACCTGTAAAGACAGGATTTTATAATTAGATGACAACCCAAGCTGTACAGAATTGACTCAGATTTGAATATTCAAGTAAAATTTCAATAGATTTGTACTTTCCAGAGTAACTTCAATTACGACGGCACTGAGCAATGTTTGTTTATGTGATGCAAGTTATTAACATCTTTAGAGAGCAGCTGTGACTAATGTTTGTTTATGAGACGTTTAGTTAACATCTTTAGAGGGCAGCAATGAGCAATGTTTGTTTATTTGATGTTAGTTATTAATACCATTAGAAGGCAGTAGTGAGTAATGTTTGATTTTTTATGTTAATTAATACCACCTTTGGAGGGCAACAGTTCGGCTCTCATCATCCAGGAGCAGAACAGCTTGGAAGCAGAATTTGTACTTCAATAGTTGCATACGATAAACAAAAAACAGGAACTGTCAGCTGAAATTTCACAATCTTGATAGGCCTTATTTCAAATAATAATAGTTTTAAGCATTTTTATGAGAGAATTAATTTACTGAGCTCTATGTTAGTCATTAAAATTTAATTACCGTTTCTTCTCAGGGTTTCACTTTTGGGTTTAACAACACATTTTGTTTTGTTGATTCAGCACCTGGGCTGCTTTGGTTTTTGAAAGTTCCACTGCAGTTTAATTGGGAACCTAATAACTCAAGCTGTTTCTTTAGTATGGTTTGGGACGCCTCTGCCTTCTTCTGCTGACACCATGAAAAAGAGAAATTAACCAAGTCATCAAAATGAACAAAGCAACAAACCTAACAGCTAGAACTAAAGCTCCAGTTCCTATTCTCAAATATACCATATCTACAAAAGTGTCCTGACACTAGTGAACTAGGTAACTAGTGAATTCAGTTACTTTATGGTGCCTGATACAGGCACTCCTTGCACACACACACTCTTCCATAGAAAAGTGCTGCCCAAAAGAATGGGAGTCTGAAGTCACTATGCCCAATGCTAAGTGTCAGCTACATGGGTATAAAGTCCCATCCAAAGCATTGTGCTATGGAGCAGTGGAACAGTGTTATGTGGAGTAACGAAGCTCCATCCAGCAGAGTTGAAATGTAAATTTGCAGTGCGGATTTGACTGAATTTAGTCATGAGCATTAGTGAGGTCAGTTACTGATGTTGGCTGATTAGTTATGGATCTCAAACTCCACTCCAACTCACCCAAAGGATACTGGATGGTGATTTCCCTTGAGGTGAATTTGAGCAGGGAGATCACCAAACTGTGCAACCCTGATCTACATTAAAGTCTTCCCACGAGAGTGAAGGATGTTACTGCAGCAAATGGGGGGGCAAACACTACTGTTTTTATCAATGTCTGCTGCAACTAACCAACTGAGGACACTCTAATGCATACCTGTGTATGTATATATATAGATATATATGTATGTATATATATATATATATATATATATATATATATATATGTATACACACACACACATATATATACACATACATATATATATATATATATATATATACATATATATATATATCTCCACTGTGTACATATATACATATATACA